>JAEQBH010003314.1:0-597817 GCA_016808115.1 Tetrastigma voinierianum
GTCGGACCACCCTTTCTGTGCAGGTTACATATCGATCCAGCCCAACGGACCGGCCTAGTGACTCCAGCAAGCTCTAGCCCAGTATCGATCGGCGACACCATCGTTTGGCGCCCGTTTGTGGAAAGGCGTTTCTTTCGTCGCCCAAACTTCGGTGACTGATGGTTCCCCCGTTCAAAACATGAGCAAAGTCACGCTAACCCCTGAGGATACAAGATAACGGGACGGCGTTGACAGAACAACGAGCGCTCTCGAAGCTCTTCCACACCGCTAACGAGATGGAGGCACTTTCAGTCCTCCGTTTGTCGGCGTTTGCTAAGGGAGTTGGCGGAACTCACGAACCCGGTCTAGCATGCGGGAGGCTGGGCTGAGTGAAGGCTGCAATACCATTCCACAGGAGGAACAACAACACCTTGGTGCCCGTCGAGATGTTGACGGAGGAGGAGAAAATAGTCGAACCAAGGGGCATGATCCCTACATACCCCTCGAAGATGGTCTCAATGAGGGGAGGCTTGGCAGGAATGACGGAGGTGATAAGCCAACCCCTTATCAGCAGGGGAAGGAGGAGCAGTCTTGGGAGCAACGGTTCCAAGACATCCAACAAGAGCTCAGCCACATGAAGGAGGCGCCAAGGTTGAGCCGGTAGCCGTGGATGCTGCAGTGATGCGGAATCCCGCGTTCACGGTCGGGTACTCACAGCCCCTACTCTCGGTGAAATTCAGGATCTTTGGAGATGAGGCCTTTAAGCCCGGACAAAAGGATACCGTAGACCCTCAACAGGCAAGATCGGATGGGTGCATGGATACCAAGACCACATTGAGATCTGAGCCTTTGCCATCACGCTTAAGGGCTCGGCCTTGGCATGGTTCAATAGGCTCCCGCCAGCCTCGATCTCATCTAAAAACAACTCTCCATTGCTTTCGTGTCCCACTTCATTGGAGCCCGGATGTCTTGGAGAGCCCGAGCTACCACCCTGGCGACTATAAGCAAATACACAAGAAGGCTTTGAGGTCCACAGTCGGAAGGTTAAACTCGAGATCATTAAGGTAGACATTCAGGATGAAAAATTTGCCATCCACCACCTTTGCTCGTAGAGCTAGGCATACGGTCCAAAGACCTAATGTTCTCCATCTCGAAGAACCCTCGGTGTAAGCATGTGGTAAGAGGTGCTCTGTAAGGAGAAAAATACATCAACGATGAGGAGGCCCTTATGTCTAAGCGGGGAAGCTCTTTTGCGCAAAAGGAGAAAAGCAAGGATGAGAAAAAGCAGGACCGAAGCCCTAGAAGATGAAGAAATGGGGAACGGATCTCACGGAGGAACATAAAGACGGGATCGATCTCAAGAGAAGGGTGTGTCGAGGGCTGGGTCCACCCGGCTGAGGCTGCCGGCCATTTGTACCGACCTCATTGATTCACCCCCTTGGCTGACCTTGTTTGAGTCTATACGAGGTGTAGCATGAGAAGTTTTTAAGGTGGGCGGAGTCTCGGATGAGAGACCAGTTCTAGCAAAAGAGACGCAACCAAATTACTACAAGTTCCACGAAGTCATGGGCACGAGCGGATGACTATATTTAGTTGAAGAAATCCAATTCCTAATCAGGCGTGGACATCTCGCCGGATTCACGTGGCTCGGAAGATCGGAACCGGGCACCTCCTCCACACCACCTCATTCATTGACCCTAACTTAGCATCAGCAACCCCTGGGAGAGATCAATGTGATTTCCGAGGGATTCGCCGGTGGTGGGGAATCTAGTTCGGCCAGGAAGGCTCACTTGCGCAGCATTAGATTAGGGGAGACACTGGAGGTGCAGGCCGTGTCCAAGCTCCCTCGGTTAGATACCACCATAACCTTCTCGGACTATGACATGGAAGGCTGCCAACATCCACATGATGACCCGCTAGTAATAGAGCTGTTCAGTGGCTGACAAAATAGTTGCGGTCTGATCGACGCGAGAGCTTTCAATGGCGCCCATCATTTTCGCATTAGCGTTTGATAAAATAAGACATCGGAAGGAGAAAGTGGAACAATCGCATGCACTTACCGTTCTCAGAGAAGTTGCTACCCCTGGGGTCGGTACAGTTGGTGCTCACTTTGGGAGACCCCCATGCCAGGCCACAACGATGATAAAATTCCTCATAGTGCCCATCGGCATACAACATGTTCTTTGGGCGGACCTCTCGATGCCGCCAGGGCCATCCGCCAGCCTATCATATGGTTGTCAAATTCCTTCTGAGAATGGAGTAGAATGGTTCGAGGAGACCAGTGGGTAAGGTAAGTGGCGTCGATGAAATAAACGATTGGCGTCCACATGGATGCGCTCGACATGAGATGAATTAAACACCCAGGCTATGCCCTCGAGAAAATTTGGAACCGGTACAACTTGACGACCAGCCAGAACACCTCGCCTACATTTGGAATCGGGTGTGGAATGTCAAGGAACCTCCACATCCATTTCATAAAGAAAAATGTGGAAGTATTCGCTTGGAAGCAAGAGGATATGAGAGAATTGACTGCCGATTTATCACCCTGAGTTGAATGTCGCCCCTCCTTCAAATCCGTCGAAGCAGAAAGAAAGTTCTAGGGAAAGGCAGATGGCGATCAACGAAGAGGTTAGCAAACTCCTCCAAGCTCGAGATATCCGAGAAGTAGATTATCTTGACTGGTTGGCTAATGTGGTTCTCGTCAAGAAGGCAAATGGAAAATGGTGACTTCTGCGTGACTTTCACCAGTGTTAGCAAGACTTTGCACGAAAGATAGCTTTCCACCCTTGCAGATGATATATAGTGATTTGCTCACTGCGGCCACAGCTCCTCAACTTCATGGGCGCTTTCTTGAGTTATAATCGAATCGGGAATGGATCAACAACGAAGACCTCATTCATGACCGGACGGGAAGCGTCTTTGTGCTGGTGTTTTGGGTTGAAGAGCAGCTGGAATGCTATCAAAGGTTAATTAAGCAGAATGTTTCCAAAAACATAATTAGACATCCATTAAGATATCACCATAGAATGGCTTTGTGGTAAACAAAGTCAATGTAAGACAGAAATTCGATTTATGGAAAAAGGGCAAAATCGTAATTTCGGTTATGAAATTGTAATTTCGGTTAAAAATCTGAAATTTATTCTCTAGATCTCGGATGACAAAATGGATTGCACCGTTGGAATCGTCTTGCAAAATCTAGCTAGCACGTAAAATTTCGTAGAATTTCGGGACAGTATGAGTTGACACATTTTTCGAGGCATCGCGGTTCGGGTGCCGTAAAACTATTTTCGATGCGATGATCTACTACTCTCTTGTGCGCCTCATGTGCCATGTATGGTATGAGTAGAAATGATGAAAATGGACGGCCGAGATAGTGCCGAATGTCAAAACTGGGAAAAGAAGGGACATAATGGTCATTTTGGAGTTTGATTTAATGATAATAAGACAAAACACTAAATAGTGTTTGTCTTCTTCAAATAAGAAAAGAGAAAAACGTGAAGGGGAGAAGAAAAAGATCTAGTAGCTAAAATGGTGTGATTCTAGTGAGAGGGAGTCTTCCTTCTCTCTGAAATCTGATCAGGCCAGCGGCGGTTTTTGGGACAAGAAGGAAGAATTTGCTCTGAGGAGGAGGCTTCGTGAATTGCAGTTTAGAGAGTTTCCTCAAACTCGAGGAGGTGGGGTTTCTCCTACTTGGGTTTTCTTTAAGTACCTTGGCTCGGCATCGTACAGCTCGCGACTAAGAAACCCTTTATCATGTTGAAATCCAGGAAGAACATAAGCAATTCGTGACATCTGGCCTTGCTACCTTGAAACACGCAACAAAATTCAAAACTCTGTCACGATAGAACTTTTAGATTCGCTATTGAGAAATCTGAGCTGGGGTAGGGTTCATAAAAAACATTGAAGTTAAGGCCCAAGCTTTTAAGGCTCTATAAATAGAAACGACTACGGAAAGCGAGGCAGTCAGTCAACATTGAATGAACCAGAGTACCTAGGGAGCTAAGGAATCTTTGTATTATATTTTTCTTTTTATTTTCTTTCTTTCGTAGATTAGAGTTAGCGTAGGATTTTTGATTAGTTTACTGGATTTGAAATAGTAATTTGTTTAGAAGTTTTAAAGTTGAAATTTAATGTTAAAAATCATTTACGATTACTATTTGAATTCAATGAACTCCAGACAAACACTGGAACTCATTTCTTCAGTTGATTGTAGATACAGTGGAATTTTCCTTATCTGATATTTTAGTGTATCTTTTGCAATCCGGTTTAAGAACCTGACTTCATTGGAAAGATATGATGTTAGTTATTGTATTTTCTGCAAAATGAGAACAAAATTTCCTGAGTTTAATCTTGAATTTATTTGAATGGTGTTGTTCTTGGAATTAATTGTTCCCAATTTTAGTAGCTTATACCCATGAAAGGACTATTGTTTGGCTCTGATTTCCAGGAGGCTCTCTGAGTGACACAGAGATGGAGATTCTTGAGAACTCAGACCAGTTACTTGGGGGTATGTTAGACTAATATTGAAGAACTAATGAGCTCTGAAAGGTTACTTAGATAAATCCTCAATTTGCTCATGGTTTGAGAACGAGTTGAGTGATATATCAATTTAATCAATTAGAGATCTCTCCTTGGTTTGGAAGAACGATCTTGATCCCGTGTTATCATGAGATCTAATCAGGGAAAGAGAAAACTCTTTTAGATCTTAAGGATGAGACATCATTCATTTTGTAGGAATCTAGAAATTGCCCTGTATTGGGAAACAAGAAATCTGCAATCATAAGAAATGAGTATGAAGTATTGGAAAAGAAAAATACCCAGATCTTATAGAGAAATTCTAATTACAAGTAATTGATTAGAATCATGTTTCAGGAATGAACATGAATCTCTACTCAGTGAAAAGTATGGTTAGAGGGAAGGTCTATGTGACCCCCCAAAGCAGGGTGCGACTCGGTTGGCGACCAAAACCCGGGGACGCTAGGTTAATTCTTTTTATTTAATTTTCTTTTTCAAAAATGTCGCGACCCGAATCCTAAGAACAGAGCCCACGACTAGGATACGATAGGAGCCGGTTTACTCCGACGTTTTCATTTAGCTTATCAAAACATTTATTTATGTCATTTCGTTTTAGGGTTTTCAATTCTGAGCATTTCAAATGGTAGACCCCATCAACATTCACTCTTATCTGATTCGTTTACAAAATGGCTTATCTTGCCTTTACAAATGATACCTGAAAACAATGGATTGAGTTCAACGATTTTGTCCACAAAATATCACATGTTGAAACGATATGATATGCAAATGACGGGGTATATACTTATACTCCACAACTTTCTCTATGACTCTACACTTCTTTCTCTTGGCCACATTTCAGTTTACTCGTAACCTGCGCATAGATAAAAACTATACGCTAAGCATTTTCATGCTTAGTGGTTCTATCTGATTATATTCGATTTTCATTTTAACATGACATGCATTTATCCTTAAAATCATGCATTTATATCAAGCAATACTTATGCTTATTCATTTTAAGCATGCTTTCACTTTTACAAAATCATTGATCATATAAATATATGCATTTTAAGCATGCAACGATCATACACAGAGATTCAATTCATAGAGATTGAGCGTACACTCTTAAAAGATGTGTTTAGTTTACAAATCAATTTACACTCATCAAGTTCGTTATTCACTTTGTCTATGCAATTCACATTCATGGCAGTTCCGTTCGATTGAATCATCCTTTTTATCATTGGTAATGTGCTTACATTTCACAATTCGTATCATGACGGATGCCGATTGGTGCACCCCGCCATCTGATCCTTTAAATGCCGTACACCATCGCAGTTCAGTTGGTCAAATCCATGTTTGTTCATTGTTATATCCGATTCAATTCAAGATGTAAGAATTATTGAATTCGTTTACAATTAATTAATTTTCACGTAAATTAATCGTCAAATATTTCAATTATCACATTTCAAATCCATATGCACTTTAGTAATATCATTTCAAAAGATATACTCATTCCATATAATCATTTGATTTATTTGGTATACTATCATAACATGAGTAAGGATAGAGTCAATGAACAAACCGGAAAATTTGTCGCTCTAGTTTCCTTCCCTTCGATCTCGATTAGGTGATCCTCACCCATCCTTAGTCAATAACAATCATGCCACTCTTAGTGGATAAACAATTATTATACATTTGTATTGAATGTTAATTAATTTTCGTTAACGGTCTTGGGTTAAGATACTAAGTTTGCCCGAAGACGAACTCGCCGAGGCGGCGAAGTACGGTATGTTTTTCATTTAGTTTTATCCTTATTTGAACCCCCATTAATAATTTATTAGGATCCTGGACTATCGAGTGCGAATACGGGACTTTTCCCGGAAAGCAGGAAATAAAAATTTTTGGCACATGTTGTGACTTCGCCATGGCTGAAGCACTTAGCCTCGGCGTAGAGGCTATGCCTTGGGAACTGGGGGCCACTGCAGCCCTTGGCCTGTCAGCGGTGAGGCAACCCTTCGCTACGACATACCGCCGTGGCGAGGTGCCCTTCGTTGAGGGCGAAGGAGCAGTAAATGCCAATTTTCTGGTTTATTCTTTTACGTTATTTTCTCAAACCCTCCAAAAAACTCAAAATATGGAATGTTTCCCAAAGACATTCTAAAGTCATCCTAAACCAACCATGAGCAAAACCCATGGATGGATTAGGGTTTCTCTAACCCAAACTTCATTTAAAGAAATCTAGGGTTTGGTTCTTACCTTGAAATTTCTTTGCACTTGAAGCCCTAGCCTTTTTCTTCCTTCTTGATCACTTATGCACCAAAAATGGGAAGATCTCCCACCCAAAATCACTTATTCCAAGCCTAGCTTTCTCTCATCTCTCCTCTTTGCTCTGAAAGCGTTTTTTGGCTCAAAGAGCCTTCTAAGACCACATTTGGTCTAATATCCCTTATTTTCTTAAAGCCTTGTTTTGCTTACTCAATATATCCCATTTCTCATTTTTGGCTTTTTAACTCTTCATTTCACTTTCATTTATCATTTAATTCACTTGAAATTTAAGCTTATCATTTGACCCTTAGGTCCTCATTTTGTAAATTCCAAATTTGCCATTTTTCATTTAGGTTTATTTCCAGGTTCGATCAATTCCTCATTTTAGCATATAATATTTAATCATATGCTCACATATTCATTTCACATTTTACATTTTAACAATTTATCAGTTTCCCTGATAAAACCCAAGTTTAATACGATTTATACAGGAATATATAAATTATTATAAAAATTATAGGGTATTTTGAAACGTTACAAATCAAACTATACTACCTTGCCTCTTGGCAATTCGATTCCAACTCGGAGAAAATAGAATGAGATTATGAAGTAAGGTGATATTTCCACAGCCAGTGAAATCCTAGTGTCTCTTACATGCCAATCGAAAGTTCAGTCCAGTTATTATTTAGGATTTATTTTTCTTCCCTTTATTTTAAATGTAGGATTCCAGTTATTAAAATTCTTTATAGGTTACTAAATCTACCTTGAAATGGAAGTTCAAATAGTATAGAACTTGAGTAGTTGGGGTAGTTGAAGTTTAAATTCTTTTCAATATATGTGGGAACGATATCTGGACTTATAGATCCACTTTATTACTTGTACGACGCGCATTGCACTTGGAGTTTTAAGACCTAACAAATCTTTAAATGAGTTCGGTGACAACTGATTCTTCTTATGAGCATCTGACTTATGGTCTTAACAAGTTTTGGCATAGATTGTAGAGGACTTTACTTAGTCCTTGGTAGCAGTGTCTGAAATTTGAGTAACAAGTTTTTGGCACAGTTGCCCAGGAATTTACTTAGTCCTTGGTAGTAGTGTCTGAAATTTGAGTAACAAGTTTTTGGCGTCGTTGCCGGGGATCAAAAGAATTTAAAAATCAATATTCTGACAAATGAGAAAAATGCTAATTTAGACATTTTTCTTTGTTTTACAAAAATTTCAGAAAATCAACAAAAACATTTTTAATGAGTGGTGAATAAACTCTTGATCTTTTGGAAGCTTAATAAATATGTTTTGTTACCACGACTCTATTTGATTTCGAGTGTGTGTTTTCCATTTAAAGAAGGTATTAAATGCCTGAAAATCGAAGCCCAGGCACTACCTAGATACAAAAATTGAGAGAGTCTTTGAAAAATTTGAAAAGAAGCTACTAGTGCTGAAGATAGAAGTATATTCAATCAAATGGGTGTAGACTATTCTAGAAGAAGAAAAAGCAGAGAGACCATAGAGGCCTGACACAATGGAGGAATTTTGGAGGCCCATCATCCAAGAAGAATACTCAGCTGTGAGACAACCCCCTATTGAAGTAAACAATTTTGAGCTAAAGCTAGCTTTGATTACAATGGTGCAGTAACGCCAATTCACTAGCCACCCTTACAGAAGGTCAAATGGCTAGGGAGATTTAAGAGGATGGCGAAACCTTTGTGAAACTAAATGGAGTGAGACCAGATGTAATCAAGCTTCAACTCTTCCCATTCTCATTGAGAGACGTGGCAACGACATGGTTTGACTCACTGCCAGTGGGATCAGTTAATACTTGGGAAGAACTGGTGGAAGCATTCATGAGCAGGTTTTTCCCTCCAACTCTCATTGCTGAGAGAAGAGGAGAAATCATTGTGTTTAAGCAAGGGGAGGATGAGAGTCTCTATACTACATGGGAGAGGTTCAAGAGACTACTGAAGAGGTGCCACAGCCATGGACCGTCGACAACTCAGGATGGACATTTTCTACTATGCCATGAATTATACTTCTAAAGGTAGAGTGGTACATCTTAGCTGTGGAGGTTTAAAGAAGAAGTGCAAAGGAGGCAGAAGCGAGTTATTGTAGACCTTGCAGAATGGGGCTGCCTGAGACTCCATCTGAGATCTTCGGGGAGCAACGGCGGGATGAGGAAATGGTCGTTGGATTGGATAGAACTTCTGACCCCGAGCTAAACTTGATGCGGTAATGAACAAGCTAAGTAACTTAATGAGAGACGGATGCCCTGCTTGCACATGAAGTTGGAGGCGGTGAGAGGAGGAAGGAAATAGTGTTGAGGGTATGAGGAAGAAGAGCCTACCGAGTTGAGGAAACAAAGTATATGAATGAGTAGAGAGTTACCACTTCAAACCCTAACCTAACACCCAGCACACTACCTCGACAACGAGGAACCACAAGAGCTTTTTGTATAGTGGAGCTGTAAGGCCCTAGACATGGACGGAGACCACCATCGAGGCTTATACTTGTTTGGGTTCCCAGCATGGCTAACAGCAGCAATGACAGCAGCGACAAAATAGGGATAACGGAGAGTATCAAGGGTAGAAAAGAACTCAAACCTTTGAAGATCAGGTGCTGCAATTCGTGACAAAAAACAAAAGAATCCTGAATGTGCATGAGAAGAAATTTGCTGAACTTGAGAATTTCCAATCTAACACAACCATGTTTCAAACAAATATCAATGCTACATTGAGAAACTTGGAGACTCAAGTAGGGCAGTTGGCCCTATCTTGGCCAAGCCAATCCAAAAATACATTTCCTAGTAGTATTGAGATCAATCCTAAAGATCTCACACTAACACTACAATAAGAGCATTGATGAAATGCAAGGCTTAAGAAAATGTAGACGGGGCATGCATGGGGCCAGACCAGAAAAGCTGGCCAGAGGAAGCGAAGCAAAGAGAGGTTGAAAAGAAGACAACATACAGCAAATGCCTATCTAGGACAGTAAACTGAGCAACTTCTTGGGAGGCAACCCAAGCAGGATTTTTCTTAAAAGTTTTAATAGTTTGAGTAGTTCAACTAAATTTTGTGTTTGAGGTTGTAGTTTATATATGTTAGTAGTTTTATTTTCAGTTTTGTTCATTTTCAAGACAATGAAGCAAAATTCAAGAAGAATTTCATTAGACAGCAGAGTCTCTCAAATTAAAATATGCAGTAATTAACTACAAGGGGGAGTATTTCTCATTCATTAATTTATTTTGAATGATAATGCATATATTAAGTTTAGGAAATTTGTTACAATTGCTTGAAAGCTTTGATTGAGTGTCATGATAATGATTCTTGTTCGTAAATAAATTGATGGTTTCTGTTGCTATATATGTTTTTCACAATGCTTAATTGCAAACATTGGACTAAATTGGGTGATGAATTGAGTTGGAAGGAGTTTTAAGTTCAAATTTGGGAAACAATCCTTAGATTGTAACTGATGAAATATAGTAATCGCGACATTGTTTTGCATAGGAAAAAGAATTTGTCCGCAACAAGAAATGTAATGTGACGCCCCTAATACCTTTTTCTTACTATAACTTAGACACTTTAAGCTCATTCATATAATGTTAAACATTTAACTTGTACTATATTATGTAGCAATGGATTACAAAATATATATCTGAGCTCCGCTAGATGGAAATGTTCAACATTTACAATATTTTGTGTTGCAAAAACAATAGATATCTGAGCTAGAGCCAAAAGGTCTTCTAATGGGCACCTATGGATGTTTGGCCTTAGTTGCTATTATTGGAATATGCGAACTCTTTGTTTCAACTTCTCTGTACCTACACGGATAAAACACCGTGTAAACTATAGCTTAATTGGGAATTAATACATATGGACAACCTACATTAGAGGGTTATCACACTTCCAAACACATGCATATCGATTGTTTCATTTTATGTTTCCTATACACATCTTATTCATATTTGCACATATCATTTATAGATATACCTCTACATGTATCATCCTTATTTGTATTATCATATTTCATTTCGTATCATATTTCATATATTTTCGTATCATTTTACACTTTATTGTTCTTGTAGCGTATCTTTAATCATCGCATGCTGATGTATGCTTACCGTATCGCTATCTATATACTTTATACTTTTCCTTTACATATACTTTTCATTTTTCTTTTATGTTCATGCCTGAAAATACCTTAGAAGCGGATATGGGAAAGAACTGTATGTACCCGAAGGTATGATTACTGTTCTCTATCTGTATGTACCCGAAGGTACTATCACTATATGAGACAGTGATCTCTGTATGACCCAAACGGGTCTGCTATAATGATCCAAACGAGATCTATGTCATCGACCAAACGGGCCTCGATGTCACATGGCGTATCTTGCGACAGCTGTATCGCATGGCGTCTTTTATCTATCCAACTACCCGGTCATAGGCAAACAATCAATTTTATTTGTTTTCATACTAATCTTGTAGGTATTAGAAAAAGATATCTCATATACATGAATACCTACTGATATCATGTATACTTATGAGATATTCATTTTCAAATAATCTCTTTTAAATATTTATTTGTACTTTTAAGTATAACCAAGTATACGTATTCTTGTACTTATAGTAGACTCTTATCATATAATTACTATCTTATCATAGGGCATTAAGTTTGCCCACATCATAGGGCGAGGTACGGTCTAATTGTTCCTTTACTTTACCTTACAAACATGTATGAATCCTTTCATACACTTATAAGGTCCTCATTAGTCCAATAGACGAGTCCTCGGAGCAATGGAATAACAAAACAAAACCAAAACACAACATTTTGCCATGCTGTGAACAATGGCTTTTCCGCTGCGAACCCGAGGCAGGGCCAACCTTCCCTCTCGGCCTCGCAAGAAATGAGTTTGGGAGTTTCAAACCAACTTAGACAAATAGAGGTTTCAAACCATGCATCTATTCATACCAAAACTAGACATATTCCATTCACAAGGAAGGATTCCCTTCTCATCTTCTACTATAGGTTTACTAGCAACTTTCCACAATTCTAGGGTTAGGATGAAATCCCAACGACACCTTAGGTTTGGAACAAATCATACTAACACTTTCCTACAAAACATGAAATTCATGCCTTTTTGCTCTTAACTGCTTCTCTTCTGCTTCCTCTCCTCTTCTATTTTCTTCTTCTTCCTCTTACTTTTCTTCCACGTTTTTGGTCTTCCAAAAATGAGAGACCAATTGATCTTATCCTTATTTGATATTTTTCATTTTCCTTTTTAATTGCTCTTTAATCCTTTAACTCCTTCTTATTCTCAATCTAACTTATTCAAATTCTATTTTGACATACTATCTTTTTATCATATGACTTTTGTGTCCCACTTGACAAATTACTCATTTACCCTTGCTTAGTTCCGGTTTCTCTGTTTTCACGTTTTAATTTTAAATTACGAGAAATTTCCTAATTATACTCATAAAATACCCTAAACATGTTATAAAACAACTAGGGTATATTTCGAGGTATTACATGTAATGGTTAAGACAATTCATAAGAAAATTAGGTCGCGATATTAAAAGTTTGGTCGCGAAAGAACTAACTGAAATATGATGTCGTGACACTATTTTTCCTGTTGCAACAAGAATATTTGAAACTAAAGTGAATGGAAATGAAAGAAAAGCGATTAATGACCACCATTCAATCAGATGTGTGCTTTAATTGTCGGTCTTCATAACCTACTTTTGTTTGCAAAAAACAATATCTGTAGCTATAGGAATTTTTCTGTCGTGACCCAGATTGTAACCTGTAGGCAATTGTTAAGTCCAATGACTTGTGTCGCGACAAAATTTTCTAATGTCAGGACTAGTCATTGTTGCGACCGACCTAAAATTAATCGCGACAGCAGGGTTTTAAATATGTAAAAATTTGGTGAAAATATTAATTTTGAGAGTCACAAAATAAATTCCGCAATTAAAATTAAAGGTTATTGTTGTGGCCTAATCATTTATTGAAGAGAAACATTCATTTATTGATCCATTAATTGAAGAATGTTTCAAAACTGAAAAGCCCTCCTTCCAAATGCCTCAAATCATTCACACTTTCAGCCAATTTCAACTTTCTGCCTCTCTTTGTCTTCCGCAAACACTGGAGTTGAAACCACGACCATACATGTTTGATCTATCACCTTGATTCCAAACCTTCAAAAGTCATGGGGAGAGAGTGCATTGGCTAGAAAATTCAAATGAACTGATCATCAAAAACAACGGCTAGGCAGTGGAGAATAGGATAATGAAATGAAATGCAACAGATAGGAGAAGAGTCGAAAAAGAAAAGAGGAACTAATGGCTAGGCGAGAAGAGGAAAGACATAGCAAGAGACCGTTTGAAGGGCAACAACTTTAATGGAAGAAAGTTTGAAGGTGCGGCTTCATTGGTCAGCGGGGGTTTAAAAAGGCTATCTTTCCTTTTGGTCGAAATGCTTGGGCAGAGGTATGGCGTACGCATCAAAACAAATGATATCCGCTGCCTTCTCTAGTGAAAGAATTCATTTTCCGCGAACATGGTAGAGAAAAGAATAAAAAGGTATATGCCTGAGACCCATGAGTTCGGGTCAGTAGAAGAGATCAACAAATCATTAACCCACGTGTGCAAAAGGATGGTGCAGTTCAAAATAGTTATGGAACCAAAACTCTAGAAAATAGTAGACCTACCGACCGGGAAAGGGAGAGGCCGGAAGGACAAAGAAAGTCCTCAGAGATCCAGCTCGGCCAGAGGAGACTTAACTGAAGAAGCCAAGGTATGGTTCTACTTTATCAAGTCTGTCCTTCTGCCATCTAAGCATCTCAGTACAGTGAGAAGAGAGGAAGCAATCCTCTTCTATGCATTGCTAAAGGGCTACAAGATAAATATAGGAAAAAATTATCGGTGAAATCCATCTAGATATTCTCAAGGCACCGCAAGGGAATATCCACACCCAGAACAATAACCGTACTTTGCATCCAAGGAGGAGTCAGCGAATGGGAAATTGAGGAAACCTACCCGAGAGCCTCCCCTCTAACCTTAACAGGTGTAATAAAAGGACCAAAGAACAGGAAGGCCGAAAGGGAAAAGAAACAAGAAGAAAAGGGAATGTAGGCGGATGTGACCGAGCTCGACAAGGGGAGTCCAGCCAAATATAAACTAATTTTAGGAAAGTCAAACCCATTATGGAGTGCACCCCGTAGCCAAGACAACCCAACATGAACACGCCGGCTGGCTCGTGACGTAACTACACTTATACTGCACCGATAGACTAGATTACTCCCAAAATATGCCCTTGGGCCAGCCACAACATGTTTAGGTATTGTAGGTATATTTGAATTTTTTTAATTTAGAATGTAAACATGAAATGGAGAAACCCTGAATTTGTATAAGATAAGTAAGGATAAATTGATAAATTGCAAATAGGGGGACTCAAATGACATAAGAATAAAAGATTGCTAAATTAGGATTTTGTTAAGTTAAATTGTGAATGTAGAAGAGATGGAGGACTAAAGTGTAAATAAAGGGAAAATTTAGACTGCAAGGAGAGAAGACTATTTAGTCTCATTTTGGGGGAGAGCAAACGTAGGAGGAGAAGAAGAGAGGAGAAGAGAAGAAGAAGAGGAATAAGGAGGAAGAAAGCCAAGAAAGGTATGGAAGTCTAGTTTTTTTGTATGAAACTATAATTTGGTATGGATTTTAGTATGGAAGTGTTTAAGGATTAGTATGGATTTTATGAGGGAAAATAATAAACCATAAAACCCACTTTGATGAATTAAATTTAAAAAAAGATCCCTACTCTAAGATACTTCCATTGTTAATCAGTTTATTGATTGTAATCCCTAATTGAGGAATATTTGTATTGCTGAAATATTGCGGTTTTAGGAGAGGATACTGTAAATTTCTCCAACTTTGGACGTGGCCATAATTGCCTTCAGACGAACCTTGCTTTTGATGTTCTGACCTATGAAAGTCCTTTTGAGTCTGGCAATGGGCCTATACATGATTGATGATAGGCTGGAACTCAAATTAGGTCTAGAAATCACAAAAACAAGAGGTCTGTTGGTTTCTCGTACCCACTGCTCATGGAAGCCTCAAACTCTGATGGTCATAATTTCCTTCATTCAACTCCGTTGATGTTCTCTTGACTCTATGGAAATCCCTTTATCTAGAATCCATTAATATATAGCTTGATTATATTGGAACCTGGAATTAGGGGTCCAGAAATCACAAATTGCTCAGCCACTGCTCGCGGGTTTCGGACAACTCCCAACTATCACTCTTCATCAACCGTCGGATACGCCTTTCGATTCTGCCGGAGTGCCTTACTTCCAAAGAACCGCAAAGACAAAGAGGTCTTTTTCAGAATTTAAAATGTTAATGAGGTGGGTTATTTCAGCTGGCAAAATCGCTGGTTGGTTCACATGTTGGTCGGAGAGCGCTGCAAAGATGCCACAACATTGTAATATTGCATGTATGATCACTGAATGACAATAATTATTCAGAATATAGATATTATGTAATCGAACATAAAATACACAAGGATTGTCCGCTTAAAACCCGGTAGAGGGATAGATGGCATGCTCTATTAGGGAAAAACAAGTTTGCAAAGTGATACCGATCGCCTGGCCCGTTGTTATTACAAAGACCTTCAAGCTCTTATAGATGGTCATTGTCTCTGCATAATGATAAATAATGCCTTCGCCCTTATAGACCACTGCTTGCATAAAGGAGTATAGCGCCGCCCTTATAGTTTTCTTTATCCACTTCTAAGGTTTATGCGCATGAAACATAAACAAATGATCTAATATGACATATGAAATGATATGATATGATAAGAGAAGCATAAAGACCGCTTACGATGACAAGTATATTGTACAAGAACATGAAGCAAAGTGTAAAATGATAAGAAATGAAACATGGTATGATAAGTAAATATGAAAATATATTTGGGCATGTTTAAATGATATGATATGTTAGATGTGTATTCATGTGTATAGAAGTGATGACCCTTAGTTGTATGGGTCATCCTGTATGTATTAATTCCCATTAAGCCATGTTTAGCACGGGTGTTTCATCCGTGGTAGATATAGGAGAAGAAAACGAGAAGCCTGACACCCCACATCAGCAACCAAGGCCAACACACTATTATCTTAATTAAAGACCTTTCGTCTATTTTTGTATATGTTTTCGTTTTTGTAAACAATGTAAATATTGTAAATGTTGAACACTTCCATATATGGATTTAGAAGCATATTTTGTAATCCTCATACAAAAGATAGTATAAGTTAAATTTAACATTATATGAATGAACAAGCTTAAAGGTTATAAGTTTATAAAAAAATAATAAATAATAAATAACAACCTCACTTGACACCGTGTGCCGAGTTGGGGGCGTCATAGAATTGCTGATGTCTATGCAGCAAGAGATGAAGGAGAGAGATGACTAGTTAAAGAGACAGCTCCAGCCTAGGGATGAGTATTTTGATGCAGAGCTCAAAAGAAGGGATCAGAATTTAGAAGATGCACTAAAGAAAAGGGATGAAGAATGGAGAGCAGAAATAGAAAAAAGGGACATAGAGTGGAGAACAGTCTTGAGAGATAGAGACAATGCCTTGAAGGCAAGCATGGATTCAAGAGCAGATAACAACTCCGTGATGAAATACTTCCAGGGACACCGCAAACATAGTTTTCAGATGTTGAGCTATGATGTTAGAAATAACAGACACTCCTCGAATCTCTAGCCTATGACGAGTGAGAACTACAGAGGAATGCCAAGATCCTAGACTGGGCTATGAAAACAGTTTCCAGCAAGAAGAAGATACCTCTACCACAAATCCATCTCAGACTGTAGACCCTACTCTATACTCCCCTAGGGTGTGACAAACCCACCTATACCCTATACCAACCTAGAGTCAATTAGGGCAGGCACTTCTACACCTTGTATAGAAACACAAAAAGATAAAACTCCTAGAACATTAGGAAAAAAGGAACTTACCCCAATAGAGGAGGTAGAAGAATATCTAAGGATGGAAGCAGACATGGAAAGGGCTACAATGAATAAAAAATGAACAATACATACCTCCTCCAACTCCTCATCCTTCTCAGATCAAAGCAATTCCTTCTTTAATAAACAAAATTTTTATAGCAAAACTTTGTGTTCAATTGTGTTTCAGGTTTACTTGGTGTGTTTTGATTAGTTTCTTTGTTTCATGTTTGTCATCCTTGGTTGAATGAAATAGAATCAACCACTCTGATAATTAGCTCGCCTGTTACAACATTACAATGGGTAAAGACTGATTTACAATTGTTGGTGTGTTGTGTTGTTTTGGTTTTAATGTATGATCAATTGAACTTTGCAATTTGATTAGAACAACACAACAACAAAACCTTTAATCCAACAACTTTGTAATTGAAATTATAGTAGGCCTCAATGAATTGGAAAAGAAGTTGCATGTGAAGTTAGAATGAAGTTTAAGGTTCGGGGATTAAGAAAACGTATTTAATAGACGCACAAATAAGACTTTTGAAAATGTTGGAAATAATAAGGTTGGTGAAAGTCCCAAAAAACAATGCACATACCAAAATAAGTTCTTGAATAAATTGTGAAGGATTAGACATCTTTGGTTTAGTCACAATCAAACAAATTCAAGGTCTTAGAACTTGTTAGATTATTAGTCAAGGCGAATCCTAGGCAATACCACTCATCAGTGTAATGATATAGGCCATCCGAAGTTTGAGCCTTCAAGCCTACTCCTCAAAATAAGCATAAGCATATACTCTAGTTCCAGATTTGAGCCAAATTGTCTAGTTTCTTCATTTAAATAGCAATTAGAAGCCTAAAACCCTTCCCTACAGTAAAGAACCCTTATTTGCC
Source organism: Tetrastigma voinierianum (assembly GCA_016808115.1). Taxonomy (NCBI): domain Eukaryota; kingdom Viridiplantae; phylum Streptophyta; class Magnoliopsida; order Vitales; family Vitaceae; genus Tetrastigma; species Tetrastigma voinierianum. Next base: position 17,641 of record JAEQBH010003314.1, read on the forward strand.
TAGGTTTCAGGATAGGAACTTCAATATAAAGAAAATGACAAGTTTGGGGGAATGTTATTTTGATTTAAAAGGAAACAAGAATGAAAGATGGAAAAAGAAAAGAACAAATGAAGAAATGGAAAAGATTGCAGAGATGAAGTCAAAATTGTAAATTGTCAAATGGGATTAAGTTTGTCTCGTGGCTTTCCTCTCGAACAATTAAGTTCTTAGGGTGTTTCAACACCTAGTACCCTAATGCCAACTAGTATGGAGCCGTTTAACCCAAAATTTCTTAAGAGGCAGAAAAAGCTCTAAGAAGATGCAAGAGCATTGCACTAATCCTAAAATATTCGACAAGTAAGAAAAACAAAAAGGACTTCTCTATAAAAGATGTCGGGGTTTATATCATGTACGATACATCAAGGACAAGCCTGGGGGAATATATTTTTTCAAACATTAGTAGGAAAGAAAAAGGATGAAGGATAGAGGCAAAGATACAAAGTTAAAGAGTGGAACTGGTAAATTGTTATTTCCAAATTTCCACTTATCTACCAATTACTCAAGCTAAACTCTACAAGCCTAAAAGACCAAATTGATCTCAAGGTGGTACTTGCCTACATTAAAGGAGGAAAATATGGAAAATAAGTGGGACTCAAGAGCTAAAAGAACAGAGTCACTGTGTAGAGTCCTAGAAGATTAGCTAATCCTGCCAAGGAGAAAGGGAAAGAAAACCATCACACACACAGAGATCAGGATTAATTGACTGAATTGTTTACATCTCAGAATTCATCAGTTTGTTTGTGACAATAATTTAAAATTCTTTAAGCTTGAACTAAAAACTAAATTGAAATTAAAAAATGCAAGCTTGACTAATTTCAATTCAAGTTGCAAATTTAGAAAGACGCGGCAAAACAGAAAAATGTCCTAAAATAAATTTAAATTGTTCGAGGACAAACAAAATCTTCTTTCTGGTTGTGGGACAAGCAAAACTATAAGTTCGGGGAATTTGATGAGTCTTAAACTCATCTATTTTTAGTTCATTTTTTTGCTTGTTTTTAGTATTTTCTGTAGCTATTTTAATGCCAAATTATGTAGCTCATTTACCAAAACTTGTGTTTTGTAGGCTTTAATTAAAAAAAAAAAAAAGAAAATTCCAATAAGAAAGAAGAGAAAACAACAATTGCGTAGAGGTTTATGTCGCGACCGAAATTTGTGTGTTGTGACAAACTCTGCTAATAGAAGAAATCGTGGTCGCAACAACATTTTCGTGTCGCAACACCATAATATGATTATTGGATAATTGAGCTAGGTCACATGGCTAAAAGACAGATGAGGGTCGCGATAGAGAAACGGGAAAAACATATGCAAGTTAGTCGTAACAAGATAGCTTTGTGCTGCGATATAATGCCGAATCGGGCGCAAAATATCCGTGAGCGAGAGGAACCCCTCGTCTGCTATGCATTGACTTTTGCAACATGGAAAAGTTTGTTACGTAAAGATGTTGAAGAAGTTTAGGCACGATAAGAAAACCAGGCTGCCCGGCTAAAGGGTGCTTAATGGATGAACTAACCTCGGGTTACAACAAGGAGAGCACTGCCGCGGCTATTTCAAGATGAAAAAGGTGTTTTGATGTTGCGACAGTAGATCCCCTGTCGCGACATTACTGTGAATAAGCTTCGAACAGAGAAACGAGGTCACGACACAACTTCTAAGTCATGTATTGCAGGTTTCACACAATGCAAAGAAGTCATGTCGCACATAACAAACCTATTCGCACAAGACAAGTCAGCTTGAATGAAGAAAGTCCTATCGCCACGGAAATAAGGGCTGTGACATCGGCGACAGACTCAAGGCGTAGTTATGTCACGACCAAAAAAACTAGGTCGTGACAGTGAAAATATGTCAGATGCAAAGTGCGTTGTCACACATTACATATCGGTCACGACACGCAAAACATCCCTAACACTAAGTTAAGGTCGCAAACATAAAAATGAAGTTGCAATGCTGAAACAGGCTAATTACGCGTAACTCTGGAGTAATGACAAACTTTTTAGGTCGCACCGAGATGACACAATATAAGACAGTTGCAACAAGAACTGATCAGAATCAAGTATTCGACAAGAAAAGTCGGGTCGCTGGCACCCAACAAGAAGCTACCAACATCACTTTCACGACCAAGAAAACACTGTCGCGATTGAAATCCAAGGAAGAACAAAGGAAACAGGTCGTGACATACGACTGCTTGCTGTAACAGAAACTTGCAACAAAATTCAAAACTTTGTCACAATAGAACTTTCTGTGTCGTGGATCGAGAAGACAACTGGCCTAAATTTGTGATTCATAAAAACATCAAGTTAGTGGCCCAAACTTTTAGGGCTCTATAAATAGAAATGATTGCGAAAAGTGAGGCAGTTAGTCAGCATTGAACGAACCAGAGTACCTTGGGAGCTGATGACTCTTTGTATTATGTTTTTCTTTTTATTTTCTTTCTTTCGTAGATTAGAGTACTTAGCGTAGGATTTTTATTAGTTTACCGGATTCAAATAGTAATTCTGTCTTAAGTTTTGAAGTTGAAATTTAATGTTAAAAATCATTTACGATTACTGTTTGAATTCAATGAACTTCAGACAAACGCTGGAACACATTTCTTCAGTTGATTGCAATTACAAGTGAATTTTCCGGGACAAGATTTCAAGCAGAAGGTCGTAATCCAAGCGAGAATACAACTTCATCGGGAAAGATCCGATGTTAGTTATGGTATTTATGTAAAATGAGAAGAAAATTTCCCCTCGAGTTAAATCTTGAATTTATTTGATTGGTGTTGTTCTGGAATTAATCGCTCCCAATTTTAGTAGCTTATACCGCTGTGAAAGGACTACTGCTTGGCCTCGATTGCGAGTCTCTCCGTGTTTAATAATAATGCATTTGGAGATCTCGAGAGCCTGTGACCAGTTACTGGGGTATGTTAGACTAATATTGAAGAACTAATGAGCTCTGAAAGGTTAATTAGATAAATCCTCAATTTGCTCATGGTTTGAGAATGGGTTGAGTGATATATCAATTTAAAATATTAGAGATCTCTCCTTGGTTTGGAAGAACGATCTTGATCCCGTGTTAGCATGAGATTTGATCAAGGAAGAGAAAACTCTTTCAGATCTTAAGGATGAGACATCATTCATTTTGTAGGAATCTAGCAATTGCCCTGTCTTGGTGATTAGTACCCAAATAGTGCTATTTTGAGCCCTGTTTATAGCAGGTTTTGAGCGCTTTTTGTGTACTAATCAACTTAAATAACCCAATTGATACATTGAGGTCCCGGCTTTGCTACTGATCACATTTTGTAGCTATTTTTAGTAGTTTTGGTGTCAACACCTCATTTTCTTTAATCCGATTCAAACACGATGAACCCGAGCCGACCAAGATGCATGATCAAACCGTAGGAGATTTGGAGCAAAAATGCATATAAAGAAGGCATATGAAATTTAGCGTAGGCCGCGAAAATCTCGCACCCCAGTAAATCTCTCGCAGGTCGCGAAATTCCCCGCAACACCGCCCCCCGCTCTCCCTCCTATTGACTCCTTGAATCTCGCTTTTGTGGCTTTATACCAATCTACCCTTGATGTAATTTTGGTTCCTTTGCACATTTTTGTAATTTCCTTGGCACTGAGCACCTATATAAGCTCAGTCTTGCTTGTAACATCAATCAATCGTTCAGTCCATCAATCACTCAATAAAATTGGACATGAAGCTTCCTCTCCCTTGGCTGCTACTGTGATTTTCTCTCCCTTTCCTTCACTTTCTTGCATTTTCTTGGTAGCCAAACACCCCTTGATGATGACAAATCAAGTGATGTTCGGCTAAAACCCTCTCATCCTTGAAGCGAAGCATGCCACTGGGTGCCGCCAGGTAGCCAAGTATTCTCTTGTTTTTCATGTAAGCATGCATGGGTATTTGCGTTCCTTCTTCTCACCTTAGGTTAAAATCTCCCAAACATGCCCTGTCTAACGTGTATTTGGCAAGCTTTTTGGGTTCAGTGTGATACTTATCAGCTAGGATCCACTGGAGCATCCAAGAATTGCCTCCTATTAGTTACACCTCACGATTATACCCCCCTGGCGAGGATGTGGTTGAGGCCTTTATCTAGTGCCCCTGCTCCCAACTTATCATGGTATGGAAAATGAAAATCCATACACACACATCCGGGATTTTGAGGAAGTTTGCATAACTTTCAAAGAGGGTGCAACCGACATGGAGCTGCTGAAGTTGAAAGCTTTCCCTTTAACCCTCAAAGACAAAGCCAAAATTTGGCGACCACTGGCGCCAAGGACCATCAGAACTCGGGTAGAGATGCGTAAATTTTGAAGAAATTCTTCGCAATATAAGACCAACAATTTGAAGAGGCAAATCTAAGCACCTTTGCAGCCATGACAAAGGGAGAAATTTTATCATTCGGAAAGGTATCTAAACCATCAATTTACGCCCACACCATGGCTTTGATAATTCGGATGCTGGTAAACCACTTCTACGATGGAATGTCCCCTGCCATGAAACAACTCTTGGAGACCATGTGTGGAGGGGACTTCCTCAGCAAGAATCCAGATGAAGCCATGGACTTCCTCAACTATGTTGTTGAAACCTCCAAAGCTTGGGATGAACCAAATCCTGTGGAACCGATGACATGTGCCACCAAGAAACCAAAGGGGAGGCATGTATTCAGTTTTGGGAGGTGAACTAAGGCCAAATCTGTCCACCCCCGGCTGGGGAGGATGGAAGAACTTGAATGAGAAATCAAAGATGAGGTCAGAGCGCGGATCGAGGCATCTACGCCCGACCAACCATGTTTCACCGCTAATCCGCCGATCACCAAGGAGAAATATCGTCCAATTTCTACCTCGCAAGGGATTTAATGGTCGAAAGCATGCAAATGTCAGGCCAAAATAGGCCACCAACCGATGCCCGCATGGCACAATTTGCTAATCCCAACTGAAGAACCACCCCAACCTCTCTGAAGCCTAAACTCCAAAGATATGTTCCCTGTGTGCAAACCGCCAGTGACAGACGTGGGTCCAATTCTCAAAGAAGAACAACCACCATCCTCTTCCCCAAAGAGAATAGGCTATTGGTGAATTTGGCTAAAGGTGGTGGGGAATTTGTAGAGGAGCGTAAAGCTTTTAATGCTCATGAATCAAAGAATAGAAAACGTAGAAATCTCCGTGAGTAAAAGAATCACGGGCTCCACACAAATTTCAATAAGAAAATCGATAATTTCAGAATCATCCATCACAAGACCACCAATCAAGAAGAATCACAGGAGCAAGGGAGATTCCCTTCCCAGACACTGCCCAACCCAAGGGGAGTGCATGAACTAAGCTATGCCAGTGAGCCTGCACCAAAAATGGATGAAGTTAAGGCCATTATCACCTTGAGGGGTGGTAAGGAAATTAGGCAGCCAATGCCCAAACCTGCTGGAGAGACCAGAGAAGAAAAGGAAGTAGAGCCAGAACACATATTCATTAAAGAAGATTCGATGAAGAAAAGCATGCCTCCTCCATTTCCCCAAGCACTGAGAGACAAAAAGAAGGCCTCCAAACAAGCAGGCATCCTGGAAGTACTAAGGCAGGTAAAAGTGAACATCCCACTGCTTGACATGATCAAACAGGTGCCAACCTATGCTAAATTTCAAAGGACCCGTGTACGCTGGGCAAAGGGTCGGGTATCGACAAGAAAGCCTTCCCGACCGAACAAGCCGCCCATCATCCGAAAACCTTAGTGAAATACAAAGATCCGTGATCCCCATCAGTCTCGCCAACATCGGAGATCTTTACGTACAAGGCACCGCCTGGATCTCGGGAGCCATCACAACCTACCGCTATACCAGCACGCGCTAGGTTTGGGGAGCCGAAGCCTACCAACATCACCCTATCCTTAGCGGATTGATCAGTGAAAATACCAAAGGGAATAGTTGAGGATGTCTTGGTGAAGGTAGACAAATTCTACTATTCGGTGGATTTCGTGGTTCTGATACGTAACTGAAGTGGTAGAGGGCACTAACCGCGCTCCATCATAATTTGGGAGGCCATTCTGGCCACACCTAATGCCATAATCAACTCCGCCGGAATGGAGTCATGCACCACCCGCAACATGACCCTGGAGCTCAACATTTTTCACCTGAGCAACAAGCATAGGTTAGCATGAGATGAGGAGCAGAATTTAGATGAAGTATGCCTGAGTGGTGCAAATATGGGAAAATACAGTGCACAAGAACTGCAGGAAGAATTAACAAAGAACAAAGAAGCAGTTAATAAAGAATCTCCTGCATCATTCACCCCACCAGCATTACCAGAGAGCAGGAAGCTTAAAACAAAGGAGCAGAAGCCGAACTCAACTGCAGCACACCTCACTATAAGCATGGAGGAGCTTCTCCTCTTGGACCCCCCATGAAACCTCTTGCCTGCACAACTGGGAGTGGTTCTACAGGAACTTGGAAACCACTCAAAATTTTGATGGAATTTTTGCTTTACATTATTTCAAGTTTTAAATTCGGATTTTCCTTAATATCCTTTAATTTTCAAAATTTTCAATAGAATTTTTTTTTTCCTATTGTAAATTTTTTCATTTTCAAGCTTATCTTCTCATAATTTTTGGTCTTGTGCAATAAAAGTGTTCCAAAGGCTGAGAGCCACTTTAGTATGGGAATTTCCCAGGTTGCGACAGAGGGTCGCGAAAAATTCGCAACCCCGCTATTTTCAACACTGCTCATCTTCTCCCCTGCTCGCAACTCCGCCCATGCTCCTGCAATAAATTTCTACAATTATTTGAACCATCCAATTTATGGTCACTAAAGGCCATTAATTGTCCACGTCTTCTCACCTACCCCCCTCCCCTATATAAACCCCTTTTCTCCTTCATTTTCATTTCACCTTTCACCTTCCTAGTTTCTGAAACTCCCCTCTCCCTCTCAAATTTGATATCCTACAAGCCCAACAATGGCGAAGACTGTGGCCTATTCCTTCCGCCGCGGGTGTGCAGACCTCCTCCCCCCGCCAAGACTCCACTCAGAGCATCCGTCGCCGACCCAACAGCCGCTGCTACGCCCTATTGTTCAGCCTGGGCTGCCAAGGCCAGCCCCAAACCGGGCCGCCTCCGTCTCGCGCCTCAACCGGGCCCCGCCCTCGTCACCGTCCAAGGCAAGCACGCCGGCTGATGCCGTGGCTTCTCCCTTTGTGGTCCCCGCCGAGGAGATATCACTGGTCGGGTCCCACTCCGCCGCCTCCATCGCGATCCCGCAGTCACTGAGGGTCCCACTGGCCCAAGAGGGTCGGGACTTCAGCCCAGGAGCGTCCACTGAGACCTGGCGCCTCCCACCGCCTTATCAGGGATTGTTGGAGCCCCTGACCTATCCCCCGCATCCATTATCGCGGCCTTACTTCCATCAGCAGCCCCCATCCCGGAATGATCGATCGCAATGAGAAAGATCCGCACCGGGAGGTTTACTACGACCAGGCATTTGCCGATGACCCGCAGCTTCAGGACCATGCTCCTCGCAAGGCAGATATCACCAAGCCATTCATGACACCGTCAAGTATTTTTATCCCTGTAGTCATCGGTAGTTTTATTACACGATAACGTCTAGGCGAGGCCAACCCGACGCTTCCGTGATTTTCCATCGACGGCCGAATTTGTGGATACTTCGGCCTCCGACATCACAGCCGCTTCCATCCGGTGGTCCCCGCCAACGCAGCCAGACTATAGACAAGTGGGCCCCATCCTCAACCGTGGAGATGGGTCCCGACTCTTTCCATGGATGCACCGGACTATATTGCTTAGAGGCGCCCCATAAAGACATGCTATTGATGTAATTCGCATACTTCACCAACTGCTCTCGCTTCCAGCACATTGTTCGGGAGGAGAGGTTTATTTTGGAGGCCTTGTATCGATTCTGTGAGGGCTACTAGTTCACCCAAGTAGAGCGACCATGACAAATTTTGTTCCCACTTCTCGAGGACAGGTCCATCGCCGAGTCCCGCCCCGAAATGAGTCCACGCCTTCTATTTCCGCGACTTCTACGCCAAGTGCTAGAGCACACCGGTGTCTCCCGATGAGCCCTTGATTGAGCGCCGTCATGCAACTGGTGAGGCCAGCCTTACCGCCGATCGGTGGCGTGCCATGCCTCGTGGCTTTCATCTTCCGCCTAGGGACCACACAGGACCACCGGCTTGTCGAGATTCCACCTCGAGGATTCGCCTTCTCAGAGTCGAAAGACACCGAGGGAGCCTCCCGCCCATCTCCTTCCTAGCCCGACATCAGTTCCTCCAAATTCCACCCCACCATAGCTCTAGTACCTTCTGGCGCCGGTGCCCCTCTATTCCTTCAGAGCCCCTCACCCCATGCCCACCGCGCCAGACATAGTCAAGCCGAGCACCTCCATACCACCTCAGCAATACATTACCATCTCCACAAGGGACTTTCTGACTATCATGGAGGCAGTTCGCTCATTCTCCGCCACGCGGGGCTTCACGGCATACCTCCCATGCCACCTCCCTCATAGATAGGATGACTCGTGATTGAAATGACATGGCTTAGACCAAAGACCATTCCTAAAGACAAATCGCTATCCTCATGCGTGCCCAAAGTCACACGGGCCTCCCGCAGCCTCCTTATGTCCCCCGTCAGCCCCTGCCACCCTCCCCGCCAGGATCAGCCCTCCATCACTCGTACCCGCAGATCCCTTGATGTAATCGGTGAATGCAGCTAAAGATCAACCACTCCACTGCAGGCACCTCACCGCCCAGCCGAGGATGATTCTGCATTAGACATCAACCGAGGATGATTCTTCATCAGACACAGACTGCGGACAATGGCATACAAGGTTGGGGGGAGAGTTAGTGTTGAAGCATGTTCATATCACGATTAGTTCTCATGGTACCACCGCCAAAGAAACCCATTTTTGCATGTTAATGGCTTACTTCATTTTGAAAAGCTAAAATTTTTTGTGAAATGCACTGTTATATATATAATACAACTCCATTTTGCTGCACTTTTGCAAATCAATTTTTAGCCCCAATTTTTTTGTGATTATGCCTTTCCTGTAAGTTGAAAAGTTGAAGCACTGTATGATTCCATCAATGCTAGAATAGTTCCATGCATGATTAAGTAGATGGGTTAGTTGAAGTCCTTGTTATTCAACCTTTTCATCCACCTTTAGCTAACCAATACACACGCTGCACGCGCTCGTTAATAGGTCGAAAAGCCGCATATTTTTTTTACTTTGCAAACTGAAATTTTTAACTTCGTTGACCGCCTATAATAGGTTAAGGTTCCCCATAAGTGAAGGCCAATGAAGTCTTCCAATAGAAAAAGAAAAAGAAAAAGAAAAAGAAAAAGAAATTAGAAAAGCCGTGACACTTTGCCTTGAAACCCGAGCACGGTCCAAGGGGTCTACGGCGAAAGCCTTTAAAGTTGCGCCTAAACCAATCGTGTTGGGTTACCGACTTAATGCTTGCGCATGAGTGGATAGGTGGAGTTTAGCGAAGTTGTAAAAAGCCGGATTCTCAAAATCATTTGAAGTTCGGGTGAAACCTATGGAGTTTGTGGTCAAAAGATCCTTGACTGATGCCCTAAACCTTAGTTGGTTGGGAGTCATAGGTGGATCCCCGTTACACGGACTTTTGTGAAGTCGAGTTCTCAGCATTGCACCCTACAATACAATAGAAATGTGAAATAAGAGTGGAACCGGATCTATTTAGGGTTTAAGCTACAGCCTAAGGCTGATGAGCTTCGTTTGGGGGAGAGAAGCCAGTGCTATTTGGTAAAACTCGATCACCTAAACACTTAGATTTAGGGTGGAAGTTCAGTTGATTTCTCGAGCGACACTCGCTTCTAAAACTTGTTCTTGTATGGCAATTTTTCTCCCAAGTCGGTTTTATGTAGTCCCAATTTTTCATAATCGAGGGTGGTGGCATTACTTATACACAAACTTCTTTGAACAGACAAATTCCTTGCAGTACACATAACTCCGCATGATCTTTCTTCTTTTTATCATTGCTAAGGGACTAGCAATGTGTCGGTCAGGAGGATTAGTACCCAACAGTGCTATTTTCGAGCCCCGTTTTTATACAGGCTTCGAGCACTTGCCAGGTAATTAATCAACTTAAATAACCTAATTGATACATCGAGGTCCCGCTTTGCTACTCGATCACATTTTGCAGCTATTTTTAGTAGTTTTGCAGGCTAAATACCTCATTATCTTCAATCCGATTCAAACACGATGAACTCGAGCCGAATTCGAAGATGCATGATCAAACCAGAGGAGATTTGGAGTAAAAATGTAGAAGAGAAAGAAGGCACAGTGGAAATTTAGCAGGGTTGCGAAAATTATCAACCTGCAAATTTCGCAGGTTGCGAAATTTTGTAACACTGCTCCCCTGCTCTCCTCCCGTTGACTACTTTTTGACCCGCCAGGCTTATACCAATCTACCTTGATGTAATTCTGTTCCTTTTCAGACATTTTTGTACTCTCGCACTCGAGCACCTATATAAGCCTCGCCTTGCTCGTGACATCAATCAATCGTCACCATCAATCACTCAATAAATTGGACACGGCTTCCTTCCTTGGTCAAGCACGTGATTTTCTCTCCTTCCTTCACTTTCTTGTATTTTCTTGGTAGCTAAACACCCTCGATGATGACAAATCAAGGATGTTCGCTAAAACCCCCCCATCCTTGGAAGGGAAGGGCCACCGGCGCCGCTGAGGTAGGTCGCTGTTCTCTTGTTTTTCATGTAAGCATGCATGGGTATTTGCATTCCTGCTTCTCACCTTAGGTTAAAATCTCCCAAACTGCCCTGTCTAATGTGTATTTGGCAAGCTTTTGGGTTTAGTGGATACTTATCACTAGATCCACTGATATCCAGTTAATTGTCTCCTATTAGTTACTTTAGGGTGGGGTTTTGAGATGTGTTCTCATCGTCAGGGACATTTATGCCCATTAAATGTCATATTTCAAGTTAAAGGAAAATTTAGCAGTTTAGGTTTTAAAGTTAAATGAAGATCCTGGGCTCGAAATGACTATATGTCATCCCCTCCCTAACACAGGAAAAGATCCGAGATGCCTGGGCTGACTTAGAATCCTAACCCAGTGGCTCGAGACTTCAAGGAGTTCTCTTCCTAATTTTATTTCGATTTATTTCCAGCTTCAACCATTCTCTCACACTGTTTTTACACAAATCCCAACCTAAAGAGAAAAACACTATTTTCTTAAAATCCATCAACTCTTGCCTCACGAAGAAAAACCCATCCCCGTGTTCCACCCTAGACTCACTATACTCAGTGAGCTTGGCTACTGTGAGTAGAACCCTAGGATACAAATTTTGTTGATTCCTAAGACACCTACTCAGACGTGAATCACTGGGAAGTAAGAAATCTAAGGCCATAAGAAATGGATATGAAGTATCGAAAAGAAAAATACACAGACTTACGAAATTCTAATTACAAGTAATTGATTAGAACATGTTCAGAATGAAATATGAATCTCACTTGGTGAAAAGTATGGTTAGGAGGAGGAATCCAAGCTATACTACTCTCGCCACAAATTCGCATTCCAACTCAGGAGAAAATAGAATGAGATTATGAAGGCAGAATTGATAATTTCACAGCAGTGAAATCCCAATATCTACTTCCAGCAATAATTTGGTTTAGTCCAGTTATTATTTAGGATTTATTTTTCTTCCCTTTATTTTAAATGTAGGATTCCAGTTATTAAAATTCTTTATAAAGTTACAATCTACTCAAATGGAAGTCTGGGGCCAGTATAGAAACTCTAGTAGTCGGGGTAATAGTTTAAATACTTTTCTTAATATCTCGTGGAACATTCTGACTTATAGATTCACTTTATTACTTGTACAACCTCGTGCACTCAAGTAGCTTGGGACCTAACTAAATCTTTTAAATGAGTTCAAAGGGATTCCAACTCCTCGGATGAGTGAGAAATGACCTAAAAAGTGCAAAGTACCCTAACTACTGTTCCTGAAAACAAAACCTAATGAACCGACTGATCTAGTTCCCCAACTGGTGGATCTAGTTGAGAAAAATTCTCAAAATTTTCTAAAACATTCCTCATAGAGTAAAGGAATCCAACAAAACAAACGGTGCACAATTCCAACCTCTGATCGAGTGAGAACTGACCCAAACAATGCCTAGTGCCCTAATTATTATTCCTAAAAATAACCTACGAATCGATGATGGTGTTCCCCAACCGGGTCGAAGCCGGGCTTGAGAGCGCTCGTAATTTTAGAACATCTTTACGTAGTAAGAATCTAAAAGACAAATGTTGTACAATTCCAACTCTGAATGAGTGAGAACTGACACAAACAATGCCTAGTTCCCTAAGACGAGGCTGCAAACATCAAAGGCAAAGACAAGCGCAAAAGAAACGGGAGAAGCATACAACGTTCATACTTGTAGGATTCATGGCTACTCTCCATTTGTCTTCCTTCTTTTCTACCTCCAAAACCAGATATCCACTCCCTCAAAACTTTAGGAAATCCCCTTCAAAATTAGAGAGACCACTCCCACCCGGATCTAGAGAATCTCTCTTCATTTTCTTTTTCCTCATTTTTCCTTTCTTCTCTTCTCTCCATTTTGTCCTCTTCATTTTCCTTTCTTCCCTCTCCCTTCTTCACGTTTTTTTCTTGTATTTCTCCTTCATAAACATTTGAACTCACTCCATTTTTCCACACCTTCAGTCCCAGGAACTCCCCCAATCAGTCTCGGACTTCCCGAGCTCCATAAAAACACTATTCTATTCAAGAATTTAAGAGCTGACCACATTAACTCATTTGCTTAACCACCAAGAATACAAAATGGACTCAAGGTGGGTTGCAAGCAACCCATAAAATGGCCCTTAACTGGACCTAAACCGTGCCTAGGACTGATCTGGAGCTTATAGGCCCGAACCAAGTAGGATTTGGGCTTTAAAACCACCAAAATCAGTGCTCCATACAAGCTGACTTGATGAACCGTTGAATCGACGCCAACCTATTGTCGATGAGAAAAATTTGAAAATTTGGTGAATGTTCCTTGAAGAATAAGAAATCCAAAAAAAAAAAGGAGCATTCAGTTCGGGGACAGGAGATATGGACCAAAACAAGCTCGAGTGCTCCGAATTCAAACCTGCTCCAATAATGAGCTTGAATTGAAATCCGTTGAACAAGCGAAGCCGATTCCAAAATGGTTGATCTGGTTGATAAAATTCTCAAATTTTGTTAGAGAATTCCTCAATGAGTAAGGAATCCAACAAAAGAAACGGTGCATGATTTCGAGTTTAGATAAGGGAGATATGATAGAAATAAGCCCAAGTGCTCTGAATTTAGACATGCTTCATTGAATTCTGATTGAGTTAAAACCTCGGAAGGCCCCACTTTCTTCCTATGGCACGATGCAAATAACAACATACGCACTCAATGTACCACATACAAGCCTACCTGAGGCTCAGAGACCGACTAAGCTTAAAAGGACCCTAACGGTGCCATATGAGAACGAGCAGGAGCGTGACAAACCATGGGATAAATGCAAGTGTTGAGGGACAAAATTGAGGGTCTACACGAGTACAAGGGCATCTTCGAGAGTCCATCTCAAGGAGTCCGACCGAGTACTAGGCTCATCTCACGAAGACCATCTCAAGGAGGCTGCCCAAGTATTAGGCTCATCTCACGAAGACCGTCTCAAGGAGGTCAGACACCTTAATTATACTCCTAGCAAATATTACATGTTTAGGTATAATATATAAAATTTGCATTTTTTGAAATTAAGTAAAGGAAAAAGGTTCAAATGGTAATTTGTAAAATAAAGACCTAAAGGTCATAAACACAAGCAAAGCATGATATGCTGGGTTAGAATATTCCTATGTTGATTTGCAACAATAGAAAGATAAAGACCAAAATGCAAAGGTTAAGGAATTAATCAAAAAAAAGGTAAAACCAAACATGGCCTTATACGAAATGGATACAAGACCAAACTCGGCTCTGTGGGAAAGAGACAAGTTTCATTTGATTTTGTCGGGCTGGAAAGCTAAGGCTAGCCGCTTGAAGGAGAAGAGCCATTCTCGTGATTTCCATCTTTCTTTGAGATTTAGCCTTGTTTAAGTGAAGAAAAGAAGAGGAAAAAGAGGTAAAGAACAAGGTATGGAAACTATCACAAGCCATACTTGTTTAGCGGGTTATTAGAAAAACCTAACTTCCATTATGAGTTGTTGGTTGGTTTTATGGGCTTTAGTGGTTTCGTTGGTTCAAGTCAAGTTTGGGAGTTGTTTTCTTTGATGTGTTTTGCCTTTGGTTAGAAATTACAGTGAAAAGAGGCAACTATAGAATCATAGGTGAGTACTGGGTTCCGAAAAGATGAGTACCTGCATCAAAGCCTGCTGGGTCTAGATGAAAGCACATGACAAACTGAGTACCAGTACTCAAAGTGGTTTAAGGTCCAGAGAATGTTAAGTACCAGTACTGAAAGTGAGTACCGATACTCAAAGTTGGTTGAGAACCTAGTATCAGTCCTGCAACCTTGTTTTGTTATGTTCTTAAGTTAATCTCGAATTAAAGTACGACATGTATAAAGTTATATGAAAATGCTCAGACTACGCTGAGGCGGCTTATATCGTTGGGCAAACATTGTTTTTTGCCCCTTATTTGCTAATGTGATTAAGAACAAAATAACAAGCTCGAAAACACATATAATTGTATGCCTGCCTAAGACCAAATCATGAATGAATAGGCATGTTTGTTAAGTGCGACGACACTCCTGCATTATGCGCGACACTTTATTACATGGGCAGCACGTCCCGTTTAGTGCCAATAACACTCTCTAGTGCTACTGGCACTTCTTTTGTTATGGGCAGGCACATCTCTGTTCATTCCGACGACACTCCTACATTGTGCTACGACACCTCTATTACGTGACAAAGACGCTTCTGTTTCGCATTAAATGCACTCCTGCACCTATCAGATCGCATCCCTATCCTATCAGGTCTGGTCCCTATCATTCATCATACCGTCTATACAGTAAACTTTTATATGATAAGAATTTGAATAATGAACAATAAAAAAGCATAAGAAATCAGTTATGTTCTATAATGTACCTACGGGTACCTTCTATACAAGATATCTGTTCTGAACTCCTTCGGGAGGTATGAAAACTCTGTTATAGAATTATGTTATACGTAAACTCTGACATATGCCCTATGATAAACGTATCCTGTAATTGTGGACCACTTCAAGTGGTTGATTAGTGCTCAAAAAGTGCTATTTTGAACCCTGTTTATTACAGGTTTTGAGTACTTTTTGTGTACTAATCAGCATAATTAACCCAATTGGCACATTAAGGTCCCGGCTATGCTACTGATCGCATTTTGTGGCAAATTTTTCAGTTTTTACAAGCTATTTATGTCAAAAATTGTTGAGTCAATCCAAGCATGAAGAATTCGAGCCAAACTCTACATTGCAGACGTAGACCGTAAGGGCAAGAGTAGAAAATGCTACAAATCGAGTCAGAAGAAATTTTTGCACTCGTAAAATTTTCAGAGGCTACACCGCTCTTCACTCATAAATTTTCATCCCGCGCACTATTCACCATCCTCGCTTTTAACGCTTTGACTCTTGTTGTTCTCTTTTGGCTTCCCAAATTTGTCCCTTGTAGCAGCTTCTTTAGTTTTGGTTTTTGGTAATTTGTGCTGGCTCGCTAAAATGCCCCAAGACAAGCACTATAGAGACATCTTCTCCATTAATAAAAGTTCCGGGGTGAGTTTTTCCTACGCTTTTCTTTCTCCCATTCTCTTCCTTCTTTCTCTCCCTTTCTGGGCTACCAAACACTCGTCCTATACATAACTCGTATGATGGTCAGCTGCACCCTTTTCCTGGGGCAGGAGGGCCGGGGCTGGGGTGGCTCGAGGTAACTCACTGCCGCTTTTAACGCACGATTTATGGGTATTTATGTTCTATTTCCTCTTAATCTAGGTTTAAATCTCAAAATGTACCTTGATGGACTAGTATTTGGTAATCTTAGGTCTAGTGGACGCTATTGCCATCCAATCGAGATTCATTAGCTCGGGCCTCTCTATTCACACCACCGTAGGGTAGATTTATGAGATGTGTATTCACTGCCGGGGAGCATTTATGCTCTGTAAATGCTGTTTTTCAAAAGGGAAAATCATAGGGTTTAGTTTTTAAAGCTAAATGAAGATCCGGTTCAGGAAATGACTATAGGTCATCCTCCCCAACGCGAGGAAATGAACCCGAAACTCTCCTCCAGACCTTTAGAACTCCAAATTCGTGAGCCCGACACTTCAAGAATATTTCTTTACTTATTGTATTTAAATTTCAGTTTTCCAAACAATACCCCCTCACTGTTTTTACCAAACCTTAAAATCTAAATTGAATTCACCATTTAATCTCATCAGAAATCATTTCAGGCAAAGAAAACCCATCCCCGAGTTTCGATCCTAATCATTTATATCAGTAGTTTGCTACAAAGAGAGGAATTTAGGATATAAATTTTGTTGATTCCGAACACCTACTGTGGCACGAATCAAATGGCGTCGTTGTCGGGGATGGTGCCTAAGTGCAAATGATGACCTGATGAACACTTGTGATCCTTATCACAAGTCCTAGTGAACTTTTTTTTTCCTGTATATACTTTATTGTTAGTCTTCTTAGTTTTAGTTTACAACAGAGTTTATTTTTTTTTGGGTAACCCTAACCTTTTAGGTAGGATTGTTTCTTGGTCGTTGGGTGTTTGCCCTGTTTTTACTGTTGGAATTTCCATTGGATTAGAAATCCAGAGGGCAGGTTGATCAAAGTCAATTTTCCATAGGAACCTGGGCTGAATTTGAATACTGACCAAATGGAAGAGGGAGAGCAATATAGTGAGTACTCAGTGGAGAGAAACCCTAGTGCATATATGTCAATGAGGGATTATAGAAACCTTCCATGGCAGAATCAGTAACCCATGGAGAGAAATCTAAACCCATCTAGGTTCATGAGGGACTATAAAAACCCTCACGGACGAGCACTCTTCTGTGTTTCCCAACTAACGCACCATATGACGTAAAGACTTACAACCCTAGTCATAAACCACAAATTCCTCTATGGGAATCAAGACTCAAATGTAATATACACCTCCCGCTCCTCCATATATGAGGCTCTCAACCCTCACCACCACAACCACCATTAGCCGACATCTTCACATACACATCAACTCAGCAACCAAGGATAATTTCATAGGGGAGCAGAGTGCTGAATGTCCAAAGCCAATCAGTGAAATTGACACGCTTGAGAGCCCCTCGAATAAGGAATTGATGCGTTCCAGAGCAAATTGACTTAAATTTGACATCCTCGCAGTTAACTATATCAAAGCTCACCACCGCCTCGTTTCATCAAGAGGAGTATAATCCTTGAGGGAAGAGTGTCAGACCGACACTATTTCGTGAACAGCTCAATCGGCACTTTCGTGGAGGAATTGAAAGAGGAACAAGGGTAAGCTCTCGAATCATGTGTTGTCTATGGGCCATGAGGGCAGGTTAAGAAATCCTTCCCTTGTCGATTGAGGAAGGTAAGCGGAGCGAGGGTAAGGAAGAACACCAAAGCACAATTTACTCCGCCCTCATCACCAGCGGTATATCTTGCTCAAGACTCAGAGCACACTCGAACCCCTAAACACCTACCACAGCATGCCATCCCACCCGTGACCGCCTCAGAGTGTAACTCGGTGCTTAGTGGCCACTTCACTAGAATTTTGCCACTACATTAAATACATTGGCAGCTGCCCATACCGCATGGCACAACGGATGGTTCGGGTACTGGTTCAGACATGGAGCACTTGGACCATAGCAATTCCACTAGCTCCACCAGTTCCAACAACCTCCAAAGGCTAGAGAAACTGGTTTGGGGAAGGCTCAGTCTCCCCCCACTTTTTGTTTTCATTTTTCTTATTTTATGTTATTTTATTTTGATTTCTTTAATTTTTCTCTTTAGATTTTCTTTAATTTTTAGTTAATCTTTGTTTTTAGCTTAATTTTCAATTTTCTATGCAATTTTTTCTAATTTTTTTGTGTTATTTTTTGCAGTTTTTGTCAAATTTTAGCTTCTGTGCAGCGGGGAGTGTAGGGGAAAGGAAGCCTAAAATTTTCGCAACTCATGGTATTTATGTTTTTAAATTTCGCTACAGCGTAAATTTTTGCAGAGGTCACTATAAATGTTTCACTAATTTTATTTTTATTTTTATTTTATGTTATTTTATATATATATATATATATATATATATAGGAGCAGAGGGAGGCATATATAAGTATATATATATATATATATATATATATATATATATATATATATATAGTATATATATATATATATAAATTTGGTCTCAAAAAATTAAAAAATAATTTTTATCCAATTTGTGAGTTCGCGAATTTTCGTGTTGCGTAAATTTCAATTCAAATTTGTTTCGCTTCATAACTTTCATTCGAACTCCGTTTTAGGCGTTTTTTGGTACTATTGGAAAGCTAGAGAGTGTAGAACTTAAATATAGCTAGAAAGAACACTTTTGTATTATGAAGTGTAATTTTAAAAAATGCTATTGAACTGGTAACTTTTTCCCTCTCTTTTCTTCTCCTAACTTGTTTATTCGTAGTTCTAACCTCAGCGAATAAGTGTCACGGAAAGTTTCATGGTCTCCTATCCAACAATGAGTACATTTCATCAAGGAGGTAGCACTTCCTTTCCTCTAATTTTCAACTAAGCCCCATTACGCATAACGTGACATTTAGTTGGGAGATATAGAAGTGGTAGTTTTATTTATGTTTTGTTATTATTTTGAGCAAGCCCATTTTGTGATGTTCAGTGGCTTGCTGGTTTTCTCTCGTAGTCGTTATACTATACAATCCATTTTTTCAATTAAAATTGCACCTATTTTTTTTTTTTGTGTTTTACCTAGTTTAGTGCGCTTGGAAAAATTGAATCACCATTCATAATTTTATTTATGTTAAATTGATTCCATGCCTAATTGAGTGGATGATTAGTTGAATCCTTGCTGTTTTTGACCTTTTTCTTCCACCTTTAGCTAACCACACATTGTGCACATCAGGTTTCAACAATAGGCTAAAAAACTGCCTAACCTCCTAAACTTTGCGAAACCTATCTCAGCTTTATTGATCAATTTTAAGGTAGTTAAGAATCTCAATGAATAGAAGGCCAAATGTGTCTTCCTCAAATAAAGAAGAAAAGAAAAACCAAAAGAAAAGGAAAAGGAGAATAGAAAAGCCGCGACGCTTACCTTGAAACCCAGCACTGGCTGAGGGCATATGGCGAAAGCCTTTGAAGCATGGTGCCCCTTAAACCAACTCGGCTGGGAGCCACCGACTTAGTGCTCGCTACATGGGTGGACACAAGTGGAGTTAATAATCAGGGGCTGAGTTTCAAATCATTGGGAGAGTCCTAGAACCAAGGAGTTAGTGGTCGAAAGATCCTTAAGTGACTTGAGCCCTAAGCCTTAATTGGTTGGGAGTCATCGGCAGATCCTCATATATTGACTTTGGTGAGGTCGATTCATCGCATTGCACCCCTATAATACAAAAAAGAGTCAGTGGAATAAGAGCTGGTCCCGATCTATTTAGTCAAGTTAGTGTCCTAAAGCGAGGCGTGAGCTTCGGCTTCAGAGAGTGTAGTTTAGCATTTATTGTTGAGAACTGACTAAACAAATTACTTAGGCCTTGGTGGAAGTCTCTCGGTTGATCTCGCCAATTAAGGAGGCTCTTTTGATACTTAATTTCGTATGACATTTACCTCCTGAGATAAAGCTAATGCGTACTTTTCAAAGTGATTCTCATCGAGGGTTAGGCATTACTCATTCACAACCTTTTGAAATACCATTTTGTGAACATCATTTTATTATTGTTTTGTATGCTCTTTTTTTCTTTCTTTCATCATAAGGAATCCAGCAATGCTTAGTGTTTCGGGTGCATTAGCGCCAAAAGTGCTATTTCAACCCCCGTTTATCGTGTGCCTTTGAGTACTTTTGTGTACTAATCAAAAGATGAATTAACCCAATTGACACATTAAGGTCCTTGGCTATAAAGCATCGACGCGATTTTGCAAGTACTTTTGCCAGCTAAGTTTTATTTACGCTTAAAATCGCTGAAATTAATCCAAGACGGCACTCAAGCCAACCCCATTGCGATTAGAGACCGTAAGGAAAGAAGGAGTTAAAATGCTAAGAAAATTTGAGTTGCAAGAATGGTAGGTATTATTATTTGGCTCAAGGAATTTTCAATAGGGTCGTGACTGCTCATCCTCAAGGAATTTTCATCATAAAGCAATTGGTCAACATCCCTGCTTTTTAACGTTTTGACTCTGCATGGTTCTTTTTGGTTTTCTTCCAAATTCGTCTCCCTTGTAATAGCTTTTAGTTTTGGTTTTTTGGTAATTAGAAGGTTTGGCTATAAAAAGCTCCCTGCATAAGCACTCGTAGAGCATCTTCTCCATTAATAAGTTTGAGGCTGAGCTTTTTTTCCCGCTTACTTTTTCTTTTCTCCCATTTTCTTCCTTTTCTTTCCTTTCTGCACAAACACTCAAGCCAGGACACAAACTCTGAGGATGGCTGCTGTAATTCACTTTTCCTCAAGAGGAGGGCCGCTGCTAGGGTTTGAAGGTAACTCACTGCCTCTTCGCAACCCATGGCCATTTATGGGTATTTATGTTCGATTTCTCTAATCTAGGTTTAAATCTTTAAATGTACCTTGATAGACCATTATTTGGCAATCTTAGGGTTCAAAGGGATGCTTATTGCTAGGATCCACCGGAGATTCATAAGTTTCCTCATTTGCTTATAGGTGTATTTATGAGATGTATTCGACCCGTCTGGGAAGCATTTATGCTCTGCAAATGCTGTTTTTCAAAAGGAAAATCATAGGGTTTAGTTTTTAAAGCCAATGAAGTTCGTTTGGGAAATTAGCTGCGGTGTCATCCTCCTAACGCGAAAATGAACCTCGAACTCCCCTCTCAGACCTTTAGAACCCAACCAAAGAAATTCGACACTTCAAGGATACTTACATTTTATCGATCTAAATTTTAGTTTTCCAAACAATAATTTCACTCGTTAATAAACCTTAAAATTGAATTCACCATTTTGAACTTCACTCGAAATCATTTTGTGCAAGAAAACTCTCATCCTCTAGGTTCGACCTCTGTGGAACCGCTACACTGTAGTACCTTTGTTACGGAAGTAGGAGGAATTTAGGATATAAATTTTGTTGATTCTGGAACACCTACTTCAAAGAACGATTTACATTTGATTCAGCCAATTAGTGCACCGTAATTCAACAAAATCAGAACAAGATTTTCGCTGTCAGAGCAGCTAATGCAGATAAAGGGCTCAAGGTCAAACTCAGGGATGGGTTTTCTTCATGCTAAGTGAGTCACCGTTGATTGAAATTGGTATTTCCACTTTGGATTTAAGGTTTTGGTAAAAACAGTGAGATTGATGGCTGGTAAACTCCAGAATCGCAGAGGAATAACTGCAAAGAACCTCAAGTCAGTCCTTTCCTGGCCGAGGATGACTCATAGTCATTTCCGAGCTCTGATCTAGCTGTGTTTCTTGTTATAAAAACTCGAACCCTAAAAATTTCCTCTCAAAGTACAAAGATTTATAATCATTAATGCGTTTCAAAAAGCAGCTATAAACATCCGCCGGATCAATTCATAGGAGCTAATAAATGGAAATCCACTGGAGCATCGCGGATTCAGCAATAAATCAATCAATCTGAAAGTTTGCTAAGTACTAACTACTGTGGTACATCACAGGATTTAAACCCACATGAGATGCGTAAACATAAATGAATACGCATACCATAAGCACAGTAGGACAATGTACTACCTCTAACCTTAACCCAAAGGGTCCTCCTCTTCAAGGATTTAGGGAGATTTAAATGCAAGCATCCCTGAGTCATTATCCTCAAAGGGGCAAGCCATGTGTGAGAAAATACGAGAAAGGGAGAGAAAGTGAAGGAAAGTTGCAGAGGCGGGAAATCTGAAAGCTTTGGCGCCAACTTTATTGGTAAACTAAAACTAAACTGTTACATGAGCTTGACTGAGTTTATATAGCGCTCAGAGTCAAGGAATTTACATAAAAGTATGAAAGAACAAAAATTACATTAGGGGCATTTCGGTAAAAAGCCATAAAAAGCGGTCAAAAGTGATCAATACAAGAAACAGCGCATCATGAAATTTCGCATGCTGCGAAATTTCATAAGGGCACAGCGGCAAAATTTCGCAATGCTAAAATTTCGCAGAATTGCAAAATTTTCTGCACTACTCTCCCTCTATATTTAGCTCCACCTGCCATCCGCTTTGTTCATGCAAACCAAGCTCGGCCTGGTTCTTCGTGATTTGAATTGGCTTGAAGATAGTGGTACAATTGACTTGCAAAACTACAAAAATATCCACAAAATATGATTAGTAGCATAGTTGGGACCTTAGTGTATCAATTGGGTTATTTAAGTTGATTAGTACACAAAAAGTGCTCAAAACCTGCAACAAATAAAGCCTCAAAGACTATTTGTGTACTAACTGGTCATATCTCGTTATTTGTTTCCCCACTAAGCTTATAAGCTTAAAGACGTGTTTCATCCGTAGGTATTGGTAAGAGGACATCCGGTATTTCGTATTCGGCTAACATAAAGAATAGAAGTCCACCTGATGTAGGTTTTGTTTTTTGGTTTCGAAATGTACATGTAAAATTTTTTGTAATAGTGGGGTTTGTGTAAGTACAAGTAAATGGGACTCAGACATGTATATACAAGACATTTAAACACCACTTGGTGGTAGTATTAGAAGTTTTATTTCCTTATAGATTTATATATGAAATGGGCCCACTAAGGTTAGGAAAGCAGGTTAAAGAGTCCCAATCCCATGCCGCGCCCCCTCTCTTCGCCTAGGCGGGGGTAAGGGCGTGACAGAGGCTGCTCGAATATTAGGCTCATCTCATGAAGCCCATCTCAAGGAGGTTGCTTGAGTATATGGCTCATCTCATGATACCATCTCAAGGAGTCGGCCCGAGTGCTAGGCTTAGTGATCTGATTTTATAGATTGAGCGACGTTGTAAAAGAAACATTTCATTCATTTTCACATTATGGCGCGTACAACATAAGATCCCACTATAAATAATTTTTGCTAGAGCGCCGAAGGTCGGTGTTCCACCCGTCCCTTGGTCGGTCAGGATATTCGTAGCACCCCCCCGCATCCATCACAACTATGAAGGTAGGGTCCTTCCCCATATTGGTTTTAATTTTTATTTGAAGGTCCATCAAGAACGAGTCCCTTTGTTGAATGCTCTATTGACAACTCGCCATCTGCCGAGCGCGCCAAGGCTGGTACTAATCATTCAGATAGCATCTGCTCTTTCTTTCTCAAGCTCATCTAAAGCCTATGCTAGTTTTGAAAAACCGCTCGCACGAAGTGGCTCAAGTCCAAATTTGATAGGCATTCGGGCTTCCTCAAATACTAAAGGCAAGTAGTGTATGGTGTGTCTCCCTATGGGCTACGCCATAGAGAGTTGTTTGCAAGCACCCAGCGCTGGCTGGTAACCTGCTCACCCACTTCCCTTTGTTATTGTCAAGCATTTTTTCAAGTACCCTAGAAGAGTTTTGTTTATGACCTCGGTTTGCCCATTTGACAGGGATACTGAGGTGACGAATAGACGTTCCTAATCCCGTACTCGATACAAAATTTCTGGAATGCCTTAGTGATGAATTGTAGTCTATTGTCCGAGACGATCGACTGAGGAACCTCGAATATACACACTATGTTCTTTTGCACAAATTGATGAGCTGCAAGGTTGTCGTGACTGCGCTGGGCCTCCACCTCCACTCATTTGCAGCGAATCTGCGGCAACCAAGATGAACTCGCCTCATCCCGTGGCTAAGGGCAATGGACCTTACAACATCTATCCCCACTTATAGAAAGATCAAGGACTCATTACTTGGCTGAGTGCCTCATTGGGCACATGGATGACGCAGCTAAACCTTGCACACATCACACTTCAAGGCAAATGCTCCCACTCCTCGCTTTCATCATTACCAAGACACCTGGTTATGATCCGTGGCACAACGACGCTCCGACATGTGCATTACCACTCATACCTGCGGAACCCGCTCGCGACCCGTCGCTTCTCGGGGCACCTTAAGTATGGCCTCGAGAATGAGTGCATGTACAACACCCCGTTCATGAGGGAGTACTTTGTTGCTCGGGCCTTCACCTTAACTACCTCGACTCAATTCTCAAGCAACGCACCATTCTTCATATATCCTTCGATGTGGATCATCCAAGACAGCTTAGCCTTGTAGTCTTTGGTCGTGACCGTGGTACTCGAGGTGGACGGATGTTCCATGAGACTCAGCTCCACGCTGCACGGGTATAGGGCATTAGTTGCCAAATTAGCAAGAGTGTTTTCTATTTGATATTCAGACCTAGGGACGTGCATTATCTGGATACGCTTGAATCCTACCACGGTTAAAAACAAATACCTTTGTTTGGAAATGGTTTCATTCACTATGCACGTATGTTCGAGGAGTCATGAGGACTCGAGGCGTATGGGTGTAAGAGACCCGTGATATCATAGTTCTGTATGGGTGTAAGAGACCTACGGTATCACCCAAAAAGTTATGTTTCCCAAAAAAGACACACGGTCATGTTTATCACATAGATTTCGCCATGATAGGAGTCGGGATTCGACTTTCGGGATTTGTTGCCCCATTGACACTTGCATTTGGGTAATGGAGCCAGCGAGGCCTGGAGCATTGTCATTTGTAATACCGGATACACACAACTGAGTATGCATGCAGACGAGCCTGAGTGACTCGGGATATATTACTCAATGACATATTTAGTGATGGAGCCGGTGAGAGCTCGGCACATGGGGCAAGTATGGTGAGTCTAGTCTCATTCATGGCATGTAGACATCTGTAGACATGCAGGCTGCACTCTGTACGTGTGGTTGATTATGCGACCATTGCATGTGCACTTAGGTGGGGAGTAGCCTGGTAGAGATTATCACTTCACTGGATTTGCTCACCCCGCCGTGGGACCCTTCGTATAGGTCAAAAGTGCGTACTACCGACCCGCATTCGGGACCGCATATGAAGAAAGCCGACTCTGCGGGCTTTGATTTTGTATAACATGTATTAGAATGTGGTAATTTAAATATATGTTTGTATAAAGAGTAATTTATTAACTCTTGAACTATTGTAGATAGTTGATGTATTCGGGATATATTTTGTGAGTATTGATGCAGGGGCCCAAGTGGCCATTATATTACTCGCATGTAGACCCTGTGTGGTCATTGTAACTATTTCGGGAGGTTTTGTATTTGGGTAGAGCTTCCAAAGACAAAAGGAGACTCGCTTCGATTTTCGTGAATGCTCGTAGTTACCCGACATCCACGGTGTTCCGCGTTGATCTGTGTTATCGCTGACACCCCGTTTTGGGGCTACAAGTAGCTTATAAATCAGTTAATTTTAGATTATGATGTCATTTTTTGAAAGGTATCATCATATTGAATTATTTTTTTTATTTTAGATTTATGGTCTCATTTTCTGAAAGTGACACCGTATACAAAATTTTAAATTTTATAATTCAATTGTCATTTTATTATCTATACACTAATTAGGAATATTATGTAAAAAGTTTATTATTTTTGCATTTCACTAATATATAAAATTTTATTGCATAACCCGAACCATCATTTTCCATCTTTCTTGCATCCACAACTCCATAAGAATTTTATAAAGTATAATCACAACAAATAATAAAAAATATTGGTATTCCAATAAATAAGTTCATTTTATCTAAAAAATAAAGTAAAATTTTTTATGTATAATAAAATAATTTATATCTTACTCAATTCTATATAAGTAATTATAGAGAATAATATTTTAATATATTTTGTTTAGATAATTTTGGAACAAAGTGATTTATTATATTTTTCTTAAAATAATAATCTTATTTCTTCTTTAATTGTTCAATTGTTTAAGAAATAAAATTTGTAGGTGCTAATATTTATAAATACTTGAAAATTTCTAAAAACTCTTTCCAAATAAATTATAGAGAAGAATATTTTAATATATTTTAAGATAATTGTGGAATAAATAGATTTACTTTATTTTTTTATTTAAATAATAATTCATTTTTGCTTAATTGGTCAATTAGTTTTTAGAAATAAATTTTTAGGTTGTAATATTTATAAATATTTAAATTTTCTAAAAATTTCTTACCAAATAAATTATAAAGAAGAATATTTTAATATATTTTATTTGTATGAATTTTAGAATAAATGATTTGAATATTATAATTTTAGATAATTTATGGGTTAATTCAACATGATCTTCTGGCAAGTGTTAAAAGGTATGATATTCATATTAAATCAAAATCCTACAAGATTGAGCTTATAGGTGAGTTGGTAGTTTAACATGGTATTAGAGCTTGATCTGGTAGGAGGTCATGGGTTTAAAACATCCCTCTTCAATTTGAATCCTCATTTGATCATTTGAAATAGCATAAAAGGACTCTGTTTGGTTTGTTTGACTTCCAAATGTTCACCTATTGATACCCTCTATGGTGTCAATGGATAGGGTGATGCTAGGTTGTAGTAACATCTTCTATTTATAGTGACTTATTATAAATGTCATTGTATGCTTTTTTTCTTATAGTGCGTGGTTAATGTGAGAACAAATGTAGCCATGGGTTAGCTCTATAGTACAAAACCACAATCTGATCACCGTAGAAATCGTAGGGCACCCTCTCGTTATTGTTGGGTTTATGGCTCCCCATTTTTGAAGACAAATCCAAAAACGTAGAAAACCTCAAGAACCCAATACACCCTGAAAACAAAATAAAAAAGAAAAATGCCTAGAAAGAGACTCGTACTAGCTGTTAAACATAAAAATAAATAAATAAATAATCCTTACAAATTCAAACCCTAAAACCAAATAAAATCTCCAAAAGCCGGGACCCCAAATAAATAGCTTGAACAAACCCAAAACACTAAACTTGAAAAAACAAATTTAGACCCAGAAAAAGATTTGCAAAAAGAAAACAACATAGAAATTGGAAAAATTCAAACCCTAAAACCCAACAAAATCTACAACAGTTGAATCCTTGACAACAACTTTAAAAACCCAAAACAACTAAACTTGTAAAAACAAATTCAGACTCATAATGGATTTAGAAAAAAAAACAACCTAGAAACTGGAAAAATTCAAACCCTAAAACCCAACAAAATCTCCAACAATTGAATCCTTGACAACAACTTGAACAAACTCAAAACACCAAAACTTACAAAAACAAATGAGACATAGAAAATGATTCGAAAAAAGAAAACAACCCAAAAACTAGAAAAATTCAAACCCTAAAACCCAACAACATATCTAATAGTTGAATCCTCGACAACAACTTGAACAAACCTATAACACCAAAACTTGCAAAAAAAAATTTAGACCCAAAAAAGGATTCGAAAAAAGAAAACAACCTAGAAACTAGAAACAAGGTGAGGACAAAAAGAAAAGTAGAGAGACAGCTTTCACCTTTTGTAATGTACAGAGCAATGAGGTATAAGAGGAGAGTATGGATTAATAGTTACAGAAAAAGCTCCAAAAAAAAAAAAAAAAAAAAAAAAAAAAAAAAAGATCAGCGCTGAGATGATCACTGTGGATAAGGGCATTTTGTCTGGTTCAAGAATTACGCGCAACATTTTCTGCACACATAAGCTAAAAACGCATGAGAGGGGTGTCCCATCAATAAAGTTAATACTTCGTTTGTCCATGTGTAAATGTCGTCGACGACATGGACATTTTTTAGCTACAGAATAAACTTTAGAGGAAGTGGTGGGCCTGAAAAAATATTAGGGATCAAACTATCTCTTAAATAATGTTACCATATTATGTTTATAATTATAACTTCTTACTAATTAAACAAAAATTTCAACTTTAAAGATTAAATAAATAAATAACCCTAGACAAATCGAAAAGCAAGAAAAGAAATGGTGTGAATAGAATATCTCAAGTTTATTTGTTCACACTTTAAAAATGTCTACTATAGTAAACTCTTTTTTAAATTCTTGCGTACTCTTGTATTAGAAATTATTGTTTGTCTAATTTTCTAATTAACAAGAGGATATAAATTGTTGCCAATATACAAATATCTTTTCTTACAGTAATTGACAACTTCAATATTGTGACGCCCAAATCCCGGGGGTCATTTTTGTACTTTTTTTTAAACAGTACCCATGTAAAGTTCGTGAATAGTGTCCATGAACAGTAACCCAAACAGTGCACAACATAGTGCACTATCGTAGGGCTAGAAATGGGCAGTAGCCCACCCCATGTTGGTCCCTTGCACTCTTTCTTTTGTTCGACACATTCTAAAATCAACATAAATAAGCTTTATTACTACAAAGGCCACTGGAACTTGGAAAACTCACCAAAATGTATATGTATTATACAAAAACGAGTTTAATTACAATTTATCTTAAATTAAAATTACAGAAACTAGGTTTCTAACCCAGATTTACAAAACACAAAACTAGGCCAGATTTGGCCCTTTCCTTCACAACTGAGGTCCTGGATGAGCTTCGTCGCCCGTTGTACCTCCGACACCTAAAAATTGTTACTCCTAATGGCGTGGCAAGCAATGCTCGTGAGGTTGAATTTCTTTCCTACATGGGTTACTCCCCACCTTAAGTACTCATGCAATGAGAATCACACCTTTACCCAAGTAAAATATGCATATTCCTACTTTGAATGCTCCACGTGCCCCACCTACGCCCTCGAGTCCTCACTCGACTTCTACACATGCAATTTGCCATGTATAATAATTCGTTTTCAAAACAAAGATATTTGTTTGTTTGTGGACAACCCTCTGATATATATATATATATATATATATATATATATATATATATATATATATATATATATATATATATATATATATATATATGCGGTATAGTATATATATATATATATATATATATTAGCGACATATCTCGATACAACAATTGCTGGTCAACCCTTCAAACTATAATTGTTTACACCTACTATTTTATGGTGTCCCCGTGCATATGAAATGCAATTTTCCATTTTCATGTCAATTCATGTTAATATATCAATCACGCATATACTAACATAATTACACAAACCAACATGTTATTCATTTTTAGCAATAACATAAACAACACACATGAAGAATCTACATTCCGCACTACGCTTGAGTTGCCCAAACAATCCCGGTCTCGGACGTCCGACAATAGTCCTTGAAACCCTCTCAAAGACTCATCCCAAATTTTAGATCAATGCACTCAGCCATTCCGGCTCCCAACCATCAACCATTCGATGGCTCTTAGCTAAAGACTAAACCAAGTAGGAGAAAGACCCTCACCCTTGGTGTTTTCAAAACCCCTCGATCTCTGGCCTCGCGCTAAGCTCTTGCCGCGAGGATGAACTCTCCTCCCGTCCACCTAAAAACCACTCCAAATCCGATAGATTGTGAAATTTAGAGAGAATGTAGAACTTTTCTCTCTAAAGCTCTCTCCCTCTTTTCTCTTTCCTCCTTCCTCTCTTCCTCTTCTCTCCCAACCGGTTTGGTCAAGCTTGGGTCAAGTGAGAGGTCCTCTCACTTGCCACATGTCACTCTCTTAGTGGCTCTCCTTGGATTACCCTTATCCATTTATCCATTTACCTTGGATTTCCATCCAATCATGTGTTGCCACATGTCTCCTATGGCCCCACTTAAGCTCATTGTTTGACTCATCCTACACTCGACACGTGGTGCCTTGTGAGCCACTCATCAAGTGTCAAGTGTCCTATGCCACCCTCAGTGCCTCGAAAATTGTGAAATTCCGACTATCTCGGAATTTGACGAAATTCGACGTGGTAGCTAGATTTCGCGAGACGATTTCAACGATGAAATCCATTTCGTCATCTGAAATCTAGAAAAATTTCGGATTTTTGACCGAAATTACTATCTTACCATTTTTTAGAAAATTTAAATTTTCTCGGGTTTTACAAATATTTTTCAATAATAAGTTTATTAGTTTAATTACTTAGTTACTTTTAAAGATAGTCATTCCATTCCATCAATGAGAAATGGTTAGTAAAACATATGAAACCAAGTTGCCCTTTTCGGTCGTGCAGTTTCCATGTGAAAACAATCCTTCTTAGCTTATAGGTAAAAGAAGGCTACTCAAAGGCATAAAACCTCCTTCTCCCTATCCCAAAGAAGAGCAATCTACATTTCTATGTGCCCTCCAATGCCTTATACAGTTTCTTTTTTAATCCTTTGTTTAAGGATACAGTTTCTTTTTTAATCCCTTGTTTAAGGATTTCCTTATTTAGTGAATCATGAAGAATCTTATTATCCTTACAATGGCAAAGGTATTCCAAAAACTAGTTCAGTTGCTCGATTAACACCAAATCAGTACAAGCCTAATTATAATAGAAGTATTAGAGAAATAGAGGACTCTCAATAAAAAGTGGGGTTTGAAGTTGCTAAAGTCTATAAAAATTATGGAGTATTGGATTACGACTTTTAAAGACTATAAAAGTCCTGGTATATTTGATTAAGACTTTTTAAGATTTTAAAAAATTCTATAAAAGTCATGATGTATTGGATTAAGACTTTAAAAAAGTTTATAAAAGTCAAGGTGTATTCAATTACAACTTTTATAGACTCTCTAAAAGTATACCGGTATTGAAAAAGTCATTGACTTTTATAGATATTATACTTTTAATTACTTTTAATTTTACTTTTTCAGAAGATAAATCTACCCACTTTTCAAAATTCTCCTACGCTTTCTGAAAGATTTGAAACAACTTTTTCATTTAGTGAGTGAAGTCAATTAGATTTTTTAGAGGTAAGGGTTTAACCCTAAGTCTATTCGTATTATAATAATATAATTAATCTGATTTTTAAAATTTGCCTAATTTTTATGTGTATTACAGTTAAATATGATTAGAGCTGTTTGTAAAATTCATATTTTATTCCTAAAAACAAACTTATAGATTTTTTTTTTTATCGTTAAAAAAAATCTTAAGTAGTTCATATCTTATTCCTAAAAGTAAACTCATACGAATTATATTTTTAATCGTATTTTGATTAGATAATTTTAAGAACTAAAAAAGTCCGACAATTCCTAAAATCACATACGAATTGTTTTTTAACCATTTTACATAAAAATTTGATATTTTAAGAACTAAAAATATTAGAATTGTTTTCCAAAAAAAATATATCATAATCAGAATTAGATACAAATATGATATTTTAAGAACTAAAAATATGATTTTTTTTGTTTTAGAATTAGAATTTTATTCAAATACACCTTCTTGTCTCATTCAAAATGTAAGACCCGAGAAATTCCAATTTCTGGAAAAATGGCAAAATCGTAATTTCGGTCAAAAATCGAAATTTATTCTCTAGATCTCGGATGACGAAACGGATTTCACCGTTGGAATCGCCTCGAAGCACTACGCGACTTCACGAATTCGAGACAAATGCTGGAGTTACCACATTTTTCGAGCAGATCGTGGTTTCGGCTCTATAAATCGATATCCGATGTGACAAAGTCACATATAACACGTACTCATGCCATAAGGGTACGAGCAGAGTAAAACGATTTAAAACGAATCTACGGTGATAAATGGAAATGACAACCTGGGAAATAAGGGACATAAATGTCATTTTTAAAATTCTAAATGATAATAAGACGAAATCTAAATAATGTCATCCTCTTGTTTTGAAATACAAAGAACAAAACGTGAGGAAAGGGGAACGGATGCAGAGAGTGGGGGTTTGAAGGTTTTAGAGAGAGAGAGAGACTTCTCTCTAAAAATATCTACGATCCGACCGTCAGAAGTTTTTGGAGCAAGAAGGAAAGCTACTCTACGCAGAGAGGCCTACGCCAGGCACCGGGATTTAAGACTCATAAACTTCGTGGAGGTAAGTGGCTTCATCCACGGTTTTACACTTTATTTAAGTGTTATATGATGTTTCGGTTGGTATGAGGCCTTGAACGGCTGCTTGATCGGTCCCAAAACTTGGGACCGAATTATTGAAATTTTTGGGATCCATGGAGCAATTTTGTGGGTCAGCTTATGGGTCGTTCGGGGTTGTTAATTATGAAATTTATGCTATAAATCATGTGTTGGTTTGTATAAGGCCGGAAATGGCCGTGATATTCGGGTTCACAAAGTGAACCGATGATTGGTGATTGCCGGGAACAGTAACCCGAGGGTTTCACTGTTCATAGGAATAGTGTTCACAAAATATTTTTGTGAAATAATGTGTTTGGTTGAGTAATTCAAATCGCAATGTTTCGGTTGTTAATTAGCCCACGTGAGCTAATTTTTTTATGTAATGAATGCTAAATTGCATAACATGTTTGTGTGATTAAATTATGTAAATGTATATCATGTTATATATATTTGCATGTGTTATATAATTGTATTGGAATTGGCATCATGCATTCCATATGCACTGGGGCACCCTAGAACGATAGGAGTGAGTGCATGAGGTGGTTTATTAAGAGAGTGGTTTCAGAGGGTTGACTAATAATAATAATTATTGGAGGGTAGTCCATATAAAATATCAATCGTCGGAGTTGGTCCAATTGATATACATCGGAGGGTAGTCCACTAAATATAACATCGGAGTCGGTCCACTACTTATATCGGAGGGTAGTCCACAATTAAAAACAAATATCTTTGTTTTGAAAAATAATGATTAATCTCATACGTGGCTTAGGCAAGTGTGTGAGGGAGCTCTGAGGACTCGGGTATGAGTCGATCGTAGACATTCAAGTAGGATCAATGCATTTTACTTGAATGTATGTTTTCATTGGAGCATTGCATATGCACTTAGGTAGAGTAGCTCCATTTAGGGTGATTCCAATTATTGAGCACAAATTTCACCTCGTCGAGGGAACATATTTTCATGTACAGGAGCGACGCAGGAGACGCCATCATAGAGGTCGAGTCCGAGAAGAAAGCTGGCTGTGGCTTTGTTATTATTAGTGGATACATGTATTGAAATTTGAATTTAATATGTGTCAGATAAGAGTAAACTCGACTCTTGAAACTATCGATATAGTTGATTTACATTGATGATGAGTATTATAGCATGGGCCCAGAGGCCGCTTTTATTCATATATGTATCATGTGATCGATGTTGGGACAGTGGACGATTTGGGCAGAAACTCTCCCGTACAAAGTGAGACTCGCCCCGATTTCAGAGATGCTCGTCACCCGACATTCACGAGTATTCCGCGGGTTAACGGGTAGTTAACGGACCCCCGGGATCGGGGCGTCACACAAAATCAAAATTATAATGATACACATGCCAAAATGTATATAAATATATGATTCTCCACTCTTTTCATTCATCATCCATGAATGAAGAACCGTTGAGGCAAAAGGCAAAGTTATGTCCACTTTTTGATTGTCTCATCTTATTCTACCCGACAAATTTTCTTCTTCTTTATTCATTATCAGGTTTTTTTTATTGTTTTTTTCTTCTTGATTCATTATCAACATGTAGAAATAGATTTTTTTTTAGTTAAGGGTTTAACCCGAGATCTATTCTCAGATTGTAGTAATTTACTAATTTGATTTTTAGACTTAGACCTTAATTTTTAAAATCTTATATGCCTATTGCAATTGGTGAAATAAAATATGATATTTTTATTCGAATTATTGTTCTTGATTGTTCCTAAAATCACATATATACTGTTTTTTTAATCGTTTCATAAAAGTATGTGAATAAAAATAATTTTTTTACATCATTAATACTAATGTTAAATCACATAAAATCCATCTTCTTGTATTTCATAAATTGATCAATTTTGGAAATTAGGAAGTTTTAAAATTTGATAAATTCGGAATTTTGATTATTTAGATAAGGAAAAAAATTAAGAATGTGTAATTCTTGGAAATTAAAAAAAAAAAACTCTTAGAAGTGGATGAGTAGAATTAGAAGATTTGAGATGAAATAAAATAAAAAAATAAAAATAAAAATTTAGTTTTAATTGCCTAGATGAAATTTATGAAAATTGAACAAAAGAAGTTAAGGAACTTTTATTTATTCAAACTATTTTTTCTTTGTGTTATTTTATTTGCTTAGGGCATTGTTATGAAAATTTATTTATTCAAACCTATTTTTTCTTTGTGTTATTTTATTTTCTTAGGGCGTTGTATGTATTATGTAATAGTATTATAATGGGAGATTCAAATCAAGGGAACAACAAAAGTAAAGGAAGAATTAGAGAAAAATATAAAACATGGACTGTTGAAGAAACTAATGAATTGCTAAAACTCATATGATATGTTGTAAAATCGAGTAATGGGCTTGATAACAACAATGCATTATTACAAAGTTAACTGAAAGAAAGATACTCCCTGTACTCAATGAAAAACTTAGATGTCAAAGAACTTATTCACAATATTTAACCCGTTTTGAAATGGTTTAAACAAAGATATAATAACTATTGTAATCTTTTACGATCTAACTTTAGGTTTGGATGTTATTACAAAAAAAATTTACTACTCCAGATGAAGTTTGGGAGGACTACTTCAAGGTAATTCTTTTTCTTTTGCCAAATTTATTTTCATAATATAAGGTATTGTATGTATGTTTCATGTACCGTCATTCTTTTTTATTTGTTATTCTTAACTGGTCTCATCCTAACCATAAAAGTTATCACACGGATACTTTCGGAGACTGAAGATTTAAGGATTGCAATTGGAAATGGAACTGCTATTGGAAAACATGTAATTGGATTAGGGGACGACACTAATGCAAGAACGTATGATGATGAAGAATGTAGAGGTCATATTATAGATGAGTTGATTTATGATTCTAATAGTACTGCAACATTCACACAGAGTGATACACAAGATTTCTTATATCAATCTCCATCTTACGAACGCTCCACTTCCCCACCACCTTCAAAAACTATGAATGTAGAGGTCGCTCTAGCACCTCAAAGACTTAAGAGAAGCTTAGCCGGGCGGAAATTCTATATCCTCTAAGACCGGGTAATAAATCAATTAGATATCATAAACACCTTGTTCGTTTTGTTAACAAGTTGGTCGTTCAATTGATTTAATGGATGCTAAGGATGGATCGGAATTCCCTGCGAATGCGGTGATCGTGCATGCACACATGCAAACAAAAACACAATCCGAATAAAGCTATGAGGATACAGTTTGAATCCATACCTAGAGATCTGTCTGGATTGATCTCAAAAAAATGATTCACAGCAGATTGCTCGACCCTCCAAGCCTTCTACTTTATTCTCCAATGCCAGAACTAGAAGAGGGAGTGACTCTCTTCATGTTTCCTCTTTAGACGGCTGCCTCTAGGGGTCTTAAAAGCCGACCGATATTATTCTTTCTCCACCCATAGGCTGCCCAACATGACATATAAATAGCATGATAGGGACCTAGCAAATAAAGATTTTCGTGCGCCCCAATGTAAATATATGAACTTATTTACATCTTGCATTATAATTCACTCCACTAAAGAATTATAATTGCACTCCTCACTTATTCGAAATTATAATTCGGAGCCTTTGTTATTAAATACTTATTAATCTCCCCACGTTAAGATTATATATACCCGCTTGATTAAATTAAATTATCGACAATTCTTATTTAATCAATACGATAATCACCTTGAGATCTTCCATTTAATCTGATTGATATGTCGGATTAAAATCCACCTGCAGGGTTTAACATAATCAAAACTTATAAGTATCCTCAAGCGGGTATCATCAATCCAATTAACAGTTGTATTCTATTAATAATTAATATTCACAATACAATTAATGCAGTTATTCAACTCATCGAGATTATTGATCTATAAAGATCCCACTCTTTATGAATCAAAATACCAAACAATAAATGCACGTGTCTATTAATTATCTCGAGATTAAGAGTAATAGTATTCATAATAATCATGAGGTATTAATTATTTTATGTGTCAGTATAAAATAATTACCCCCCAAGTTGGTCTCGTTCAATACGAACGAGTGTACTAGCACAAGAAGTAGGAACTAAGCCATTCCCCGTAGTCAAGACAAACCTATTGAAGTCTTGTGCTATATTCTTACCAATGGTGTGTCAAATTCCATTTAGACTGTGAATTAATAGCTTATATTCCACAAGAACCGATGATTTGATCTTTTGTACATAAGCCGAACTATACACACTAAATCATCTACTATGTAGAATAAAAGACACACATGCATAATATTTAAATGCAAAGATAGTTCATGTAGATTCTCATTAAAATAAAATAACAGAATTTTATTAAAATAAAATAAACATCCATAACAATAAAATGGCTTTTAGTATATATAGCCCTAACAAAGGATCATAGTTGCTGGAATCTTATCAAGGAAGTTTCAAATTTAGATAAATGAGCACGTTACAAAGCACTTAAGTTACTTAATACTATAGCGAAAATGTTGAGTTCGTTGAAATGACTCCCAAGGAATGTCATGAATTGATAACTTATGAATTAGGGCACAAAATATGGGATTATCAATCCTGTGAATTTTTTTAGGTTTTTATTTTTGAAGAATTAGTAATGCAGTTTATTATGCTTATAAATGAAGTTAGGACCTTTATGAGATTTGATTATATTAATTTTCTATTATGTTTTGTGAATGAAGAATGAACTTTTATAACGTTTGAGTATGTTTATTTTTATTTTTATTTATTTTTATAATATTTTATGAATAAAGAATGAATCTTTATAAGTAATTCTCTATAATTTTATAGGAATTAATACATGCACACGTTTATTTTTTTGTTAGGTGCCATTTTAAAACATGATAATATGCATGAGACGACTGCAAGAGGAACTTCAAGAAATGGAGATGATGAAGTAAAAATAAGGAATGGAGGAAGCAAGAGATGGAACAAGTAGAGAGGGGAGAAAATCTAGATAATTAAAAGTATTTGTTTGTTACAATTAGCAGTGATGGGCTCCAATCTCCGAGCAGGGTTCTATCGACCACCGTCAACCCGCGAACAGGAGTATCGCATAGCTCACACACTAGTCGTGTCTCATTCACCAAAACTCATTTAAAGAGTAAAAGTAGCCTTCTCAGCCGATTCTTTTCACTGTAACATATCTGCTATAAAATATAATAGTCCTAAGAGTTTGTTTGATAACACTCTTATACAAAATCATATATTAAAACTATTTTGTTCTAATATATTTTACAAAATGTTTTTGTATAAGAGTGTTGTAATAAACTCTTAAGGACTATTG
This sequence comes from Tetrastigma voinierianum, assembly GCA_016808115.1. Lineage (NCBI taxonomy): Eukaryota > Viridiplantae > Streptophyta > Magnoliopsida > Vitales > Vitaceae > Tetrastigma > Tetrastigma voinierianum. The sequence continues at coordinate 54,979 of JAEQBH010003314.1, forward strand.
TGACATAGCCTTGGGTAATATTTTGAGTACATTGAAAGGCTGGGCTTCAGGGCTAATTTTACTCATAAATGAGTCCGTGAGCCGAGACACGATAGTGTGGTATCGAGATATGCGATAGTACCCATGCACTCCGTTGTGCTGACGCTATTAACTGGACCTCGGAAATTAGGGCGTCATAAAATTGATATTAAAGGTAAGGTATACGAATACCTAGGCTCGATGGGATGGGTTTAGACCATGCATTCATTGTGAAATTTTATGAATTGCTGTGTAATAATGTGTTACAAGTCACAGGGATAACGACATAAATCGTTGAAAATATATGATAGGATGTGTATAGAAAGCGAAGAACACTAGGGTTAGAGAACATAACCTTAGGGCTTCGGAAAATAAATGAGCATGATAGTTCAGGAACTGATAATTAGTAGTGTTTGGCATTATGCACAACTAAGGAAAAAAAAAGTAAAAGAAATCTCAATTTGCTATTTGACATGTGTAGATGGAAAGTCGAGGACGGGGACATAGAGGTCGGGCCCACGGGGCACAGCCAACTACCACTAGTTTTTTTACCAATGTGCCTGGTAGCGCTAAGGGCGCTGCAATTGCCACCATTGCACAGGCTAGTGCAGCTGAGGATCAGGGAAGGTCGAGTAACCTCCAAAGGTTTAAAGCACATCATCCCCTAACATTCATGGGAGGAGGGGATCCGATGGTGGCTGACCATTGGTTCCGACAGGTCGAGAAGATATTGGAGGCTATAGAGATCACCTCCGATGCGATAAAGATAAGACTAGCTGCGTTCCAGCTAGAAGGTGAATCCTAGGTATGGTGGGATTGGGTCAAGATCTCAAAGAATCCTCAGGCATGAGAGCTCTTCATGGGCAAGTTTTTTCCACTATCTGCTAGACATTCAAAGGCTTAGAAATTTCTAGAGTTGAGATAGGAGGCCATGACAGTACTCAAATACGTGGCTAAGTTCACCAAATTAGCACATTTCGGGGATGATTATGTGGCCATAGACATAGCCAAGGTGAGATTTGAGGACGGTATGAAATTGTCCATCCGAGGCAAGATTGTAGGACTTCTCCTAAAAGATATGGACTCTATGGTCAGGATAGCTATGGCCATTGAGAGGGAGGTAAATGACGTAAAGAGCATCCGAGATGCGGGTGCTCGTGATAAGAGGAAGGAGAACTAGCCATATTCTTCTAGCTCAGGAAAAAAGTAGAGGACTTATGCTCCATGAGGGTTTTAGAGACAAGGCCACAACTCCCAAGGCCAAGGCCAGGATCAGTCGTCCCAAGATGGGAGGCACTTGAGAGCTCTGGCTAACCGGGACGGTGAGTTTCGGTGCCACGGCTAGACACTTTAGGCGAGATTGCCTTGAGGCGGGGATCTAGTTATGGGACACCATAGTCCAGTCATCGATAGGACATGCCTGAGCCCAGTTTGTTCCTCCTACCGCAATGAGCGAGGAAAATGTCTCCAGTCCTAGGGTGTTGAACAAGCACCTAATATTTCGTAGACAGGCCACATGGGCCAGGGCATGGTTCGAGGTCGAGGATAGGGCTCACAGACCAGGACTTCGAGGACCTAGGGGTGTGTCTACGCCATCACACCACAGACTTAGGCGGTAGATCGATCCAGTTATTCGGGTATGTTTAACTATCTCGCTATAGAGTAAGGATCTTGTTTGGTCCGGTGCATCTCATTCATTCATCGCTGCATCATGTGTGAAAGAATTGGGCTTAGAGGTTGAAACCTTATAAAAGCCTTTGCATGTAAGCTCTTCCATAGGAATTAGAGTGAGTGTTGATATGGTTTGTCGGGATTGTGAGTTAGAGATCTCAGAGATTCTACTCTTATGGACTAGAATTAAATGGACATGTATCGGGTTTGATGTCATCCTCGGGATGGGTAGTTGATAGCTGCTTGGTCGTCATTGATTGTGATCGTAGAAGAGTTACTGCCTACACACAGGACGGTGTTTGTGTTATTTTCAAGGATAAACCTGCGCTTTTGAGGCCATATGACTTCCGTTATACAGCGGGTAGTTGATGGGTTGGCTAGCAAGCCTTACCCTAGAGGACAAGGCAAGACAAAAGTTTGGTCTACCTCGGGTAGTTTGTGAGTATGCGAATGTTTTTTCGGATGAACTACCGGGATTACCTCTATAGAGGGATGTAGACTTCATGATTGAGTTACACCTTGGTACATGGCTTATTTCTATGACTCCGTAGGATAGGCGCCCGGTTGAGGTTGCAAGAACTTCGAGATGCGAATCTGAGGTATTGGACAAAGGGTTTCATTAGACCAAACCTTACTTCACCTTAGGGTGCTCTAGTTTGTTGCTAAGAAAAAGGGAAAAGACTCTTCAACTATGTGACTACCAACGAGTTGAACGGGGTTACGATGTCGAGAATCGGTATCCTTTGTCGGATTGATGATTTATTTTATCGGTGAGAGGGTGCGGTGCTTAAGATAGATCACTGTACGGTTATCATCGGTTGAGTTGGGAGAGTGATATCCTAAGACAACGTTCAGGATGAGGTACGGGCATTTCGAGTTCACAATGATGCCCTTCGAATTGACGAATGCACCAGCGACATTTATGGATCTCATGCATAGGGTGTTCCAACCCTATCTAGATCAGTTTGTGGTAGTCTTCGTTAACGACATCTTGATCTACTCCAAGTCGGAGGAGGAGCATGCAGATCACTTGAGGATTGTTCTCGAGGTCCTCAGAGAACATCAGTTGTACGCCAAGTTCAGTAAGTGCGAGTTTTGGCTTACTAAGGTGAGATTCTTAGGACATGTAGTGTTAAAATCGGATTATTGTCGGTGGACCGGAGGAGGTGATAGTTATGAGTTGGGAGGAATAGTCGGTCTTGAGATACGCATTTTCTTTGGGATTGGAAAGGTATTACATGAGATTCATTAAGGACTTCTCCCAATTAGCCGCGCCTATGATGAAGTTAACCCAGAAGTAGATCAAGTTTGAGTGGAATGACTCGTGCGAGCGAGCATTTTAGGAATTGAAAATGAGGCTTACTTGACTGTGCGATAGTCCGGAAGGGACGGTCTTTTATAGTGTGCTGCGATGCGTCTAAGGGCGGCGCGGGATGTGTTTGATGTAGTCGAAGAGGGTTGTAACACGGTTCCTCGGCGAGTTGAAACTACGAAGGCGGGTCACACATGACATGGAGTTGGCGACCATAGTCTTTGCCTTGAAGATTTGGTGCCATTATCTTTATGGTGAACAATTTGAGGTATTCTCGGACCACAAAAGTCTGAAGTATATCTTTACACAACGGGACCTTAACATGAGGCAACGCAGATGGATAGAGTATCTGGAGGATTATGATTTCACTTTGCATTACCATCTCGGTAAGGCAAATGTGATGGTGACACTTTCGGTCAAAGTCAGGAGATCTTGGCTAAAGTGTGGCTTCCGGGAGTGGCAAATGCTCGAGGTTGTGGGATAGTTTGGACTACAATAAAGTAATTAGGCTCAAGGTGTTTTGGGAAGTTTAGTGGCTACACCTTCACTACCGAGCAGAGTGATTGAAACCTAGGGACGGGATACAGAGATATTGTCCATCCGGGATCGGGGTACAATCAGGTACGAGTGACAAAGGCTAGGCCATGCACGTTGATGGTAGTCTTCAGTACAAGGGACGTGTTGTAGTTCCTCTTTGACTGATTTGAGATAGGAGATTCTCAAGGAGTTCCATTACTCTCGATTTGTTGTGCATCCAAGCGGCACGAAGATGTACCGAGATCTTCATTGCCAGTATTACTAGAGTGGGATGAAGAAACACATTGGTGATTTCGTTCGACGATGCCTCATGTGATGGAAATAAAGACATAGCATCGAGGAGGTACTTGGGGCTACCATTGGAGGTAACGGGGGTAGAAGTGAACATATCATGATGGATTTGCTGACTCACTTGCCACGAACATTGCAGAAGCATGATGTGGTGTGAGTGATGTGAATCGGCTCACGAGGGTTAGCACATTTTCTAGGCATGTGGATGACCTTCACTAGAGGAATTCGCAGTTGTATATAATGAGATCATTAGTTAAGGAGTTCCAATCTCTATCAGACGGACGGATCCTAGGTTTATGGCTCACTTTTGGAAAACAGAGAGCCAATGGAACACAAATGATGATAACATCGTTTCATCCACGCATGCATGGCCAATCTGGGAGAGGGAATCATATAGTTTTAGGCGACATACGCGAGCATGTGTCCCGGATCTGCGCCTGGGAAAGCATTTTCTCGTAGTTCGCTTACAACAACGCTTACTAGAGAGCATATAGATGCACTCAATAATACAAAGAGCAATAATTATATCTGAATTTAGCATCTTCAGTCATAATTTTTATTCATTTGTATAAGAATAGGTACTTAATGTTTTCGTGTCGACCTGATAAAGCCGTGCTTCATACATAATTGTTACAAGGGTTCATGTCCGTAGTGCCAAATATGGATCATTTATGATGATGGCAAACATAGAAGCTTCGTGCCAACGATGCCGGAAACAGTGCAGAGAGAAGGATACCTGCATCGCTAAACCGACATACCTAGACACCTGCTTAGAATTCAATAGCTATTGCTTTTCAGATTTGCATCATTTTAATAAAATGCGACTCCATACGTAAAAGCACTATATTGTTAAGACTTGCATCACCTATGACCGACATGTAATATCTATGAATTGCTTTGCACCATTATCTAATGCAAGTACATTTGGTCTTCAACCATCAACGGATCACAATGGAAAAGGGTATAAAAGCTAAAGGAAAGGTGGAGAAGGCAACTTTGATTTGGCTTTTGGTTTTCATAAAGGAGGTTCTTTATCATAGTTTTTAGGGTTTAAAGAGTAGGGGTCACACTCACTTTCTCGCACATTCTGATTTCAAGTTCATGTATCCTTTCAAGACCCACAACTCAAGCTCTCTCTCAAAAGATTTTGTATTTTTGATTTTGTGCTTTAACGTTTATCTTCTGCCCTTTTATTATGTTTCTCATCATGAAGTCATATAAATTCAATGAAGTTCTAAACTTTATGTCGGGTTCTTAACGGAAACCTCAATTCCCATCAAGGTAATAACCCCACCTTCTTTATACTCTGTTAAATGGGACAGGATGTTAAGCACTTGTAGAGAAACTTTATAAACCTTAGTCGGGGCATCTTTGACAACGTAGAACGAGATCCTAAGACACGCTGCACTGACAAAATGCAAGCTAAGAGTCCACCACTGTTGTTCAGCGTTAATAATCTTCCATCGCTTTTCATTCTAAAAGAGCGCGAAAGCAAAATCTTTCGCGAAGACCATCTTACTAATGCTTCCTAATAGATTGTAAAACTAAGCTGAATCATCAATTGGTCAAAGGAGTGTTCCAAGAACCCCATCAATCATCTTCTAAAAATAGTCTATTTAATTAATTACTCAATCAACTAAATCCACAACCCTAATAATTTCCTTCAAACACACATCTTTGGAGAACAGTCTCTAAGGACCAACTAAAAGACCACTTCAGAGATGACCTGATTCTCACAAACATAATGCTAGACTTAATTTTAATCACGCCAGTTTAAATCAAAGATAATATCAAGACGTACTAAACACCATATGAGGCTTTATATGGAGGCACAATGTCATCCACGTTTAGTTGACAGATGGAAAGAGGATCCACCACCGGGTCCGAAATTGATTGTAGACACCTCTCGAAGGTGGACTGATACTAAGTACCTCACCCGCCAGAGGCCGGCGTAAGAGCCATGCACCAAGCAGCAACACGACCTCCTAGAGTTTGAGACAAGATGTCTGCCTCTTTAGTTTGACTCAAGAGAAGAAAGGCCGATTCAAGAAGTGGGGAGTTTATCGCCGAGGCTTCCATCTGGCCCCCAGACATCTGAGAGGTGCACTGCCCAGGACATCGCTGGTAACACTGAATTTATCGAAAGGTCCATGAGGTATTCCACATGTCTCTATAAGCCTCAAGTCCAATTCCAGATCCGACCATGTTGTGATGTGGCAAGCTTATTGTTGATAATGTAGATGAGACCTTGAGGAGGGACCCGTGTATATTATGGATATACGAGATCAAAGTTTTAAGTACTTAAGATCATGCAGATAAGTGAAGGTGTTGTGAAAGCACCGAGGAGTGGAGGGGAGGCGCATATGAACGTGAGATGCTGATTTTTTGATAACTAGATCCTTTCTATTCGAGGATAAAGGTACGTTGTTTAGTCATTTGACAATGAAATGACTAGTATATAATGTGATAGTATAATATGTGTGAATTTCTGACGAAATTATTTTAAGGGGGAAGAATGTAAAACCTTAGAAAAATTGAAAATTACAAAAAGGCAAAACAATGATTTGTCAATACGTGTTGGAAAACCAAAGCCTTCGGATTCAAGAAAAACTGACTCTACTCTGCCGTAATTTGGTCACAGAATTTAGAATGCACGTTTTTGTGCGAATTTTATTAATTCCCAAGATAGTCCAAATCTCACTGCTTACATCGAAAATGGTGGGACATGGCAAGCCATGTGAAAATGCATGTCTTTATACATATGGTTTTACTTCGTGTGACACATGGCAACCCTGTATGATGAAAATGTGTATAAATAGGGATGTATTCAGAGAAGGCAGTGGAAAAAGGTGAAAGGAAAAGAGAAAGTAAATGAGAGAGAAAGGGAACGGAGAAAAAAAGAGAAAAGAAAGAAAGAAAAGTGGTGTATGAAAAGAAGAGGAAGGCTGAGGTCGCGCTTTTCCCTCAATTCATTAGCGCCCCACGATCGTAACCGCTTGACCAAGGAGAAAGTCCAGATCGAACCATGGGTCACAACTCAAGAGGTAAGATTCTTCCTACTTTGGTTATCTCTAGCCTTCGGGCTGGTTATTTACCACGATTTGAACTATGTTTTGCCGCAGCACGGTATGGGAAGGGTTTGTAGCTTCCATGAAGGGGTCTTTTCTAGCAAAATTCCTGAAAATTGTATTTACGGAGTTACAAAATGCCCCAACCGCATATCATGGATCAAGCAATAGTGTGGCTCGAGTCTAAATTCCTGACCTAATGAATGTCTTCTTGTCCGAACTTCGATTCTCACGCTAACCCATAAAAAGATCGCAAACTGAATCTAGCCATATTCTAGTGATCAAATTCCAGTCAAGCATCAATATTGAAATTTTTAATCATAACATCAAGTAAAATAATCGTACGGCATGACAGCTTGTTTTAAGAAACGTTGATATGTGTATTAATTATATTGATATGTGATAAATTGCATGTGTAGACATGGTCACATGGCATGTTTGGGCTGTGACATGTTATGCTCGAATTTAGCCTAGAGGATAAAGTGCTTCATTACTCGACTAAGTAAACATTTGTATGTGATACATATATGTCAGGTGATACATTGATGTAAATGAGCGTAGGAAATTATATGCATGTTTGATATAATTGCCCAAGATGCATTGGGTGAACTCCAGATGCATGTTTGATAAAATCATTCATATATAGCATTCATCAGTATATGTGACATGGTAAAAATAGGCAATTTGTGATATCAGACGTATACGCATGACATCTCATTAAATGGGTAAGTGCATTGTTAATGAATCGACAATGTTTGGCGTTTGATCGTGGGCTCTAAGAATGTAATAACGTCCAACAAAGTCGCACGCTTTATACATGAGAATGAAATATGTGCGAATCGCAGCATGGCTAGATCTCTCGAGCGAAAAACCCGCCACCACTGGGCCGTACATACCCTAACTATACAGCCGTAAAGTGTCTTGGTTTGCAAAGCCCGTGGTGAGACACCAAAATCCCTACCTAAAAAAAGGCGCATGGATTTTGAATATGAAATGATCATTGTGCTATATCATCTAAAAAGCTTTTGATTTATAAACAAATTAAATTTGTTTTGAAAATGATCATTGGATGTCATCCAAAATGACAGATTTTCACACATGGGCTTAGGTGTTATATGAGGGAGTCAGTGAGGACTCAGGCGCATGGTACATGATGAGTCGCATCTCATTTCATGGCATGGCACAGATCCATTAGAACTGGTATGTTCTTGTTGAATGATCGGAAATGCAGGAGTGGACATGCATTTAGCGGAGAAACCTCATGAGGAGGCATTCTACTCCGTATGCCCACCCTTTATGGGAAAACATTTCAGTGCAAGGCATACTGTGTGGATCGTGCCTATCCGAGGCCATAATTGTGAAGAAGGCTAACATGTGGCCTCGAGTATTTATTTTGTAAAATATATTAGGAAAATAGTTTTTAATATATGATTTTATATAAGAGTGTTGTAATAAACTCAAGACTATTGTGATGACACTCGGTACATTTTAAGTATGGTTGAAAGGGCCTTGCACATTTACTCATAAATTAGTCTCAAAGAATGGGAGACATTGACATATGGTATCGACATATGTGATACACACATGTAACACCCCAAAATATACCCCAGCGCTGACATGTTTGAGGTTTAATGAAAGAAACATAATTCTCGAAATAAAACTAGAAACCCGAATTAATAGAGATCAAAAAGGGTAAATATGCATTTGTCATCAAGGACCTAGTGGTCATAAAAGGAAAGATCAATAAATTAGAATATGGCATAAATTGAATTGCAAAAAGAGAAGAACCTAAGGACTAAAGTGAAATAATGAAAACTTAACCCAAAAAAATGGGTTTTTGGGAGCCAAACATGGCCTAAGGATAGATGTTTGATTTAAGACCTAAATTTATCTACTTTAGGAAACAAACCGTAGAAAAGAAGAGAGAGAAGGAGTAAAGAAGAAGAGAAGAGGAAGAGAAGAAGAGAAGAGAAGGAGAAAGCAAAGAGCAAAAGGTATGGAACTATAAATTCCGTATGAATTTCCATACAAATGCATGGTTAGTAGCTTGCCCTAAAACCTAGGTTTGATAAAATTTCATCCAAACATGGGTTTCTTGTTGGCATTTGATTTTCTAGGGTTTTGATAGGATTTCATCCTAACCCAAAAATTATTGAGAGTAAGGTGGGTAAAACCCCAAATGTACAAGAAAAACATGGAATCCTCCCTTTGAGGTTGGATTCATAGTTTAATTGCAAAGTAAAGGAGTTTGGGTTAGAACAAACCCTAACAAATCCTTGTATTTGGTTTATGTATGGGTTATGACCCATTATAGATTTGTTTTGGGAGTAATTCATGAAAAGTTTTGAAGAAAGATATGTAATGAAAGATGAATCGAGTAAAATTGAGATTTCAAGATGAATTCGGGAGGGTTTTTAAAGTGTATATGGAGAATATTTGATCAAATAATATAAGGAAGAATGGAAGAAAACAAATTCCGGGCAAAATTCGAGAATGCACTGGTACAAGTCGAGTTGTACCTATTCGACATGGTTCCCACTCGGTGCTCTATTTTCCATCTGTCTGTATTCTGATCATAAGTTGGCTATTTCGCAATCCATTCGGTTTTGATCTCGTTGATAATTAAACTAGACTTCCAAGGAAGGAGAACCAAACATCCTAAAATAGGTACCTTCAAATTCGGATTCTATATGTCTGCACCACCTCATACATGCGTTCAAGCTAATTTCTAAATTGCTTTTAACATAGAGAGTCCCGGTTGTTTAGACATAACTTGAGTTTCGTGTCTCGATTTGGGTGATTCCAGTTGGAGAAGAACCCTTAGAACCTTAGCTTCAAAGTATTACAAAGAACCAGTGTCAAATATAAAGTTAAGATCCCCGAAAATGATAAAAGACAGCGGCTGTTGCTGCTGTTGCAAGTGCTGTAAGTTGCTGATTTTTGTCACGGCTTGCAACTTGCATAACTCCTCCATTATGGGAATTCTTGGACTTTATGGAAAGCTCATTGAGTCTAGAATCTAATCATATGCTATTTAATGGCATTGGGTGCCCACATCTTGTCTGAAAATTGAGTTTTTGTACCAAGTGTACTAATCATTTGGTTAAAGTTAATTAGAATACATGGTAAGAAATGATGCAGATATGAACGAGAAATGCAACATGTATAGATGTGTTCATGAAACATGAATGTGATATGGAAAATGAAAACGAACTAAAACATGAATATGAACATGAAAGGAAATTTGTCATGAAATACACATAATGTAGTTAAGTTATATATGATTTATTATCACATATAACCGTAAAAGATAACAAATGATAGTAAAATGGAATGAGTATACATGAATGAGTATACGTGAAATGAAAGTACATGAATTATACACGTGAATGAGTATATGAATGTATATACGTGAATGAGTATATGAATGAGTATATAAGGGAAATGAGTATATGAAATGAGACATAAAATGAGTATACGTGAACGAATATATGAATGGAGTATAATGAAATGAGCACATGAATGAGCATGTGAATGAGTACAAGGAATGAGTAAGAAACATATAATAAATGAGTATATGAAATGAGTACATGAATGAGTATATGAAATACATAGATTTGTTACTATCTTGAAAAGATAATACGCAAAGTGAATATGGAATTCGAAATGTGATATTTGAAAACCGAATGAATGTGAATGATAATAAAGACGGATTCATTAAAATGTAACCGCCATAAAATGGACCATGATAACTGAATGAATCGCCTCGACGGATGTACAACGGGCGCCCGCCACGGCAAGGCAATTCCTCGCCGGAATTGTCCAATGTCCCACTTACGGATGCACCAATCGCATCCGTCTACGCGTATGACATCAAGAAATGTTCCCACTTAACTGACGCACTAATTCCAAGATCCGCTGCGATGGCGATGGGTCAATTGATACCATGTCTGGCATACCAAACGATATCCGTCATGACGGGAGACCAACAAGTGATACCACATGCTCTGGGTGCACCAAACAAAGATCCGTCGCGATGGGACCGAATAAGTGATACCACATGCTCTGGGGTGCACCCAAACAAAGATCCGTCATGATGGGAGACCGACTGTAAAATGTGTAGGCACATTACCGAATGATATTAAGGGCTGGATTCATTAAATGGAACTGGTTTAAATGTGAATTGAATAGTCAAAGTGAAATAACCAACATCGATATATATAAATGAGATTTTATGTATATGCTTAAATCTCTATAAATTGAATTGTGAATTGAATTATCAGATTGAAATTGTATGTCATGATATGATAAATGATTTGTAAAATGAAAGCATGCGAAAATGAATAGCATGAGTATATGTGGATATAAAGGCATTATTTGTAAATGCATTTTGTTAATTAAATGTTTATGGGCTCGCTCTATAATAAAGCTCCGCCATCAAAAGTCTAAAATGGAATAACACAAACAAAATGTTTTGAGAAGATAATTGCAAATGTCGAGTAAACTGGCCCGGGCTTAATTCACCAACCGGGTCGAGTCAGTGGATTCGGCCACGACACTTTGAAAACAAAATTTAATTAAAACCAAACAAATGTTTTGAGAAGATAAAATGCCTGAGTAAACCGTGGCTCTGCGCGCATTCACCAACCGGCCGAAGCCTGGGATTCGGGGTCGTTACACTTTGAAAACAAAATTTAATAAACCAAACAAAATGTTTTGAGAAGATAATACCTGAGTAAACCGAGTCGAGCCTGGATTCGGTCACGACACTTTTGAAACGAAAAATTTAATAAACGATAACTAAATGAATTAAAAGGTATCAATAATTAATTTCCGTATGTATTTGATATGACTTTGATATGTTCCGATTTGCTAACAGATGTATAAGTTTGTTTTAATATGATCCCATGTCATATGTAGAAGATATGAATTGAAACTTGTAAAAAGACATGACATGTAAGTAATACTCGAACAAGATAATGATATGGAACTAAAATATTAAAACTACATGTATAATATGATAAGGAGTTAGAGTTACATAAGAAGACTTATATGTGCTAAGAAAGTAATGAAAAGATTGTCACTGAATGGTATTTGTTATTTCGGTCGCTACTATCTATATGTTCCCACTAAGCTGCAAAGCGCACGTGTTCAATCCGTAGAACGCAGAGACAAGAGGACATGACATTCCACACCAACAGCACGGACCATCTCAGTAGATAAAAGTCACCAAAGATCAAGCCCGCGATCTCTCGATGTTTGTATTAGATATGTACATGTATAAGTATTTGTATAAGTAAATGGGACTTAAAGATATGTATAGATTTTGATGGACACCACTCCTATGGTGGGTTTTTCAGATATGTAAATGATTAAGTTACAAAATTGTCTGTATACCCACAGCGATAAGTTCACTCTCGAAAAAAAAAAAGAGGTAAAGAACCTGTGATATATGGTTTCGCACTGACTTGATTCGCCAACTGGGTCGACGGACCTGCATTACGCGACAACATTGTGTATTCCGTGCGCCATTGCTACCAACAGGACCCCGAAATAGCATCACATAAAGCAATTTTATGTGTGTTGAATGTTTTATACTTGATATACCAAGAACGCATCCAACGTTCCCTATCTTGGCAACTGATAACTTCAAGCAGATATGAATATACACGTAAAATTCTAAATGAGGATCTAGAACACTTTTTTCAAATATATAGAATCTATCATAATGTGTTCCTCAAGTTATGCAATATTCTTAAAGTGAGAGAAACACCTTTACAAGATAGATTTATCTATGTTAGGAAATGCTTGCGCTTTTTTTACTCAGTTGGTCAAAATTTATGCCGTAGTTCAGAAAAACATTTGGCCTATCACATTTCAATACCATTTGTTGTTTCAATAAGATTTTGAGAAAGATTAAACAAAAAGCCAGACGGTGATGGTTAAACCAAGTTCTCAAGAAGTTATGAAAATTAAAGAAAGTACAAGGTTCTATCCTTACTTCAAAGTAAGTGCCTTATCATTCTTATTTTTATAATTTTATTCTTATTATTATTACTATTAGTTATTTTTATTATTCATTATTTCAACAATGTTTTTATCATTACTCACTATTATATTTTTAATAAAATAATTTACATCAGATTGAACCATAGATATGACCACATTCTAGCAATTACACCCGAACAAGAGACACGCTAATTCTCTATCGTGAATTTTATTTAAAATAATTTCAAAACTAAAGTAGCTTAATCTTGATTTGGACCATTTATATATTTAGTGTTTTGCAGGATTTGCATTACTCATTCAAAAAGTATTAATGTTATTTTACCACAAACAATGGACTTAAAGTGTCACAAGATATTATTTTTAACTCATTGTTATGCTAATTTTTTTTTTTTTTACTATTTTAATATGATTTTAGATTATTTACCATTACTTTATTCTTTAGGGTAAATATTTTGCTGAACTGTGGATTTCAAATCAACCTATGGTTCATTATGTGCCCAATCATCTTCAAGATTCATGCCAAGGTTGTCATCCCGACCTGACGACCTAGAAGGTCGGGCAGTAACACCTCTACATGACCCAAGTATAGTATAAGGGTCAAGCCGCCACAAAACAATCCACATGGTCCTGATCATAATCAAGCTCGACCAACATCATCTTCGCGTCGGCATTTGACTAAATGGGCATTGGAAAGGAGAAGCTGGAACCTATAAACGCCCACTTAAGGGGATTCTCCGGAGAGATAGTATCTGGTGGATTAAGATAACTGAAGCTCACTCGAGACTTCATGCCGTGCCACAACGATAACAAATTCTCATCATGAGCCCTCAAAGATATAAATATGTTATATCGGGCAGTTTCCCACGCCATGGCAATAATCCTTTCGGGCCATCATATGGTGGTCACAATCTACTTCGAGAATGGGGTAGGAAAGGCTTGAGGAGACCCGAATAGCCCGGGAGTGCCACTCAGCCACGAAATGCAAAGAAGTCGACAGTCACCCACGCCATTTAGCTCATACGATGAATCGGACACTCAACCAACAACCTCCGGGGTAAGTCAACTGACAGACCGACTGGTCAAACAATACCTCCTCCGTCACATCGATCTAAGTCGGGCCAAGACGCCAAAGACCTTCTCTAATTCCTCTTAAAATAAAATGTAAAGTATCGCTGGGAGCAAAAAGATACGGAGGAATCAATTCAGCACTATCACCCACAAGCTAAATGTCGCCCTCCTTCAAACCCGCCAAACAGTAGTAGCAAAGCTCACCAGGAGGCGCACAAGCACTCACCAAGAGGTCAACAAACTCCTCCAAGCCTGAGCTATCCGAGAAGTAGATTACCTTGACTGGTTGGCTAACGTAGTTCTCGTCCAAAAGGCAAATGGCAAATGGAAACTTTGCATTGACTTTACCGACCTGGGCCGAGAGTCTCGCCCAAAAGACAAACCTTTCCCCACCCTGGCCTATTTCAATAGACGCCACCGGCCACTGTTCCTTATTTAGCTTCATGGATTCAAGCCAACTAGATCAAGACGGACCCCACTGCGGTGAGAAGACCTCCTTCGTGGATCGACAGGGGCGATTACATCGCGCGAGCGCCTTGTTGAAAACTAGGAGCCACCTATCAAAGGCTAGTAAAAAAGATGTTCCATAAACATATATTGGCACATCCTTGGAGGTGTATATAGATGACATGCTAGCAAACGCCAAGGCAGGCCCTACCGCCAACTATATAGTCGAGGCGTTCCAGGTCCTGAAGGACTACATGATAAAGTTAAACCCAACCAAGTGTGCTTTCGTAGTCTCTACAAGGAAGTTCTGGTTCATAGTCAATGAGAGAATAGAGGCAAATCATGCAAAATAAGAGTTTGATTGACATGCGACCGCCCCTCAAACACTCAAAGAAATTCATTGACCAGAGAATAGTCAGTATTTGGTCGCCAGGTCCAGATCCGTTGACAAGTGTCACCTCTTTCAAATTCGAAAAGGCCTTCCAATGGATGCCCATCGTGAAGAGGCGTCACATCGCCGGAACCTACTGAGCCTCCCCTTATTCGTAAGCCCTCCGGGAGTGAGAACTCCTCACGCCCACTTAGCCATGTTCGATTTCTCACTAGTGCCGCCCCTAGCCGAGAACGGATGTACGACAAAGAACCGGCCTAGACATTACAACCGAGCTCGAGAGGAAGCGAGGAAAGGTATCCAAAGATGGAAAATATAACACCTCGAACATATCCTGAATCGCTTTCTGATGTTTTAGTGGTATTTTGTAGGCATAATTTAAATTTTCAGAATTTAAATGCAACATGGAATTGAGAAACCCGAAAATTTACAAGACACAAGGACTAATTTGTAATTTGTCAAAATACATAGAAGTTGGCAAGATAAGAAGACAATGTTAAAATGGAAATAATATAACTGACTGCAAATATGAGAGACAGACTCAAGAGCAAATAAAAGGAAATTTTAATATAAAAGGTGAAGAATTAAATTTGGTCTCATTTTTGCTAGAAAACGGAAAAGGAAGAGAGAGAAGAGGGAAGAGGAAGAGGAAGAAGGAAGTTAAGAGAAGAAAGAGGAGCCAAGAAAGGTATGATCTTCAGTATGGAATTTGGCGGTTTTGTATGGAATCATGTTTATTTTATACTTTGGTAGGGATTTCATGGTTTCCAAACCTAGGGTTTAGTTAGGGAATCTACCGCAACTCTTAGATTTGTCGGGGTTTCACAGAAAAATTAGTCATTTATATTTGAGCATGGAGTTCCCTAGCTCTATGGTTTTATAGATTGAATGGACTTTGGTATGGATTCTTCAGTTCTGCTCAGCAGAAGTTCTAGTTATTTCAAGTGTTTGTTGTTTTGTTTCTTATTCCACAAAGGGTTTTGATGTGTGATGCAATCGAGGAGATGTATTGAAGAAAAGGAGGTAAAAATGGCAAAATCGCCATTTTCAAGGGGTCAGAACTGGTACAGATATCATCAGGTGGTACCTGCACCACTCAATTAAAATGATGATTGGTACCCAGACTAACTATAGTGGTACCGCATCGATGCAATCGATGTAGTACCACTCACTAAACATGATTGGTACCCCAGACCACGCAGTTGCCACTACTCAGAACAGCGAGATCGTAATCGGCACCAATCATAGTGGCACGCAGACCATGTGGCAACGAAGGCAAGACTGGGCCACTGCACTGAGTTTGGTATGACTGGTGATCGATCCAAGGGTACTAGTACCTCCGATTCCTACTAACCTTAATTTTTATTCTACATTGTTAGTTTAATTAGCACAATCGAGGGTATAGGAACCCTAATAAATGAATAACGAGGATCCAAATACAAATGAAACTAAGTGAAAATGCAATCGCATTCGCCGCAAAGGAGCCGCGAGTTCAAGTAGGCAAACTTAATGCCCTATGATATGATAGTGTTCCTAAATACACTGTAGGAATGCCTAAGACCAGATATTAAATGACAAGACACTTCACATTTATACGGGTAGCATCGCCTCGACGCAGGCTCGACACCCGCCAAAGGCGCACATGTTCTCACGTGGAAAGCATCGCTCGACAATATTTCCTGCACTCGCCAGTTAGCTACCTATTAGTTTTGTTACGTAAGCATGGCACACCATCGCTATTTCAAGATTCGCAAAAAGTTAATACTCGTTATCATGGTGATGATCTAATCCAATGCCAAAGATCTCGCCAAGCGACTGAAAGACTCAAGATCAGGCAAAGACTCAAAATTTATCAGGCCGTGTCCTACTCATTTCTTATTATTGGTCTAGGTAATCCAACAGTTATATGATAAGAATCTGAATGACGAATAAGAATAAAGTAATGTGCATCATTCTACTCTAAATGTACCTATGGGTACCTCTGTATAAGTAGAAGCTCTGTAGTACCTACGGGTACTTCTGTACAAGTATAAGTCTGCTAAAAGTATAAGTATAAGTATAAGCTCTGTAACTCATACGAGATCTAAACACACATAACTGCTTATACAAAGGCATGTATCCTACGGGAATCAACATATTAGTTTGCTATAAGTACAAGTAGTATGCTTATTATATAAATTCCTGATATCTCATCGATATTTGTTATTGTTAAATGCTTACTATAAATGTGTATATGCATAAGATATATGTTTCCATCGAGTGTAAAGCCAAGACGGTTTTCAATCCGTAGGTACAGAGGAGGACGTCCCGTACATCGGGCCAAAGACACTACTAGAGGGGTTCATCACAATAGGTCTCGCTATTTCACATTTGTAATAAATATACTATTTTTGTATATGTAAATGAGACTCAAGACTGTATGTATATGACACTGTAAACACCACTACGATGGTAGTTTTATTTTGTATTTTTTTTGTATACGATATTTTGATATAGTTATAAGACTTAAGCCCACCAATGTCTGAAAAAGGGTGTAATATGATAGTCTCGCTCTTCCCCCGGTCTCGCCTCGTGGACTCCGGGAAGGGGCGTGACAAGAAAAGCTCGTTCTAGCATTGGTGACCACTTCCAGAAGACTTCGGCCATACTTCCAAGCCCACACTATCGAAATTCTGACAGAACACTCGATGAAGCAAATATTGCACAAACCAGAAACCTCTTGAAGATTGGTGAAATGGGCCATAGAGCTGAGTGAGTTTGACATTAGGTATAAGCCAAGAGCAGCGATCAAAGGGCAAATTTCGCATTTCATCGTGAATTCACTCAAATAGAAGCCCATCGAACCACCTAGTCAGATCCCGACCTCCTCCCTATCCGAGGCTGTCCGTAGATTAGGGCCGCTAATGCCCATGGAAGTGGAGTAGGCTTGATTCTGACCTCCCCGGATGGGATCGGCGTGGAGTATGCACTCAAATTCAGATTCCAGGCCTCCAACAATGAAGCCGAATATGAAGCTGTCATTGTTGGATTTAACCTCGCCCACTCCATGGAGGCTGATCAACTAGAGGTATGCAACGATTCTCAATTGGTGGTAAAACAGATAGAATATGACTATGAAGCAAAAGGCGAAAAGATGATCCATTACTCAAGAAGGTACGCGTAGTCACTTCAACAAATTCGCATCTGTCGCCGACACATTCCAAGAACGGAGACTCACAAGAGGACGCCCAGGCTGTGGCTAGAAACGGCGGCCACAAGCAAAGATTTGATAGACGGCACGTTACACCTGGTTTCAATAGGACGCTAAAATAAACTAATGCAGGTCCTCCTGGGCGAATGACTGAATCGAGTTAGATGGATCCCATCTGGGACTATCTATTGAACGAGATATTGCCAAGCCGATCTATGGTTATTCTAAACTAAGAGCAAGGTCAATAGATTCGCTTCTTTGCTAGGGACCTTTATAAATTATATAGTTTTTCCGCACCCCTCCTCAAATGCATAGGAAAGGAAGATGCCAACTACATACTTAGAGAGGTGCATGAAGGAATCTGTGGCAACCATATCAAAGCTCAGGCCTTGGCAGGCAAAACCCTTATGCAAGGGTATTATTGGTCCACTATGCTCAAAGACGCCATAGAACTAGTCAGAAAGTGAAAAATCTGCCAAGAGCACGCCAAGATCTCCCATCTCCCACCGAAAGCACCGACCTTGACTATAAGCCCCGCCTTTTCAAGAAATGCGATTACACGCCGTGTGGCCCTTGCCCATTGGAAGAGGTCAATGCAAATTCGCCATTATAGGAGTGGACTACTTCACTAAATGTAACAGGTCGGAGCCATACATTTACAATCATCGGTGCAAAAGGTACATTAACTGCTTACGGTCCATAACCGTATGGTTTCGGACCGGAACGCGGATATCGATAATGGAAAACAGTTCGATAAACAGAAATTCAAAAACTTTGGCGTCGAGCTTGGAATCAAGAATTACTATTCATCCCCAGCTCATCCGCAGTCTAACGAACAAGCAGAAGTCACTATAAGGACTCTCAAGGCAACATTGAAGACTAAGTTGGAAGACCATAAGGGAAAATGGGTGGAATACCTCCCAGAGGTACTATGGGCATACAGAACTACACTCAAGTCAAGTAACCCGAGAAAACTGTCACAGACAAGACTGAGGCGGTAGCCCCTATTGAGGTTGGACTCGAGTCTCCTAGGGTCAAGTTTGCAAATGCCGAGCGCAACGAGGAGACTCTCTGCCTAAACCTCCACCTCCTGGAAGAGAAGCGAGAGCAAGCTCTGAAACGCGCCGAGGACTACCAACGAAAAACAATAAGGTACTATGATCGAAAGGTTAGGCCTTATAGTTTCAAGCCCGGCGACCTAGTACTCAAGAAACTCCTACTAGCAAGGAAGGACCATACTCATGGGAAATCGGGACCCACCGGGAAGTGACTCATATCATATCACTGTAATCCAGTTTCTAGTAAACTATAAGCTCCAAAACATGCGGGGAGGGAAAGACCCCCGTAACACTCCTAGAATGCGTAGCACCTCAAGCGGTTTTACCCATAAACTCAAATTGACTTTATTAATAAGCGCAACAGTCACTTCCACTCAAAATAACAATTTTTTCTTATTCGGGTCAACAACTCTCAGAATCATAAAGAAAGAGCCAAAAGGCTTGGTTAGCCTGAAACCCACGACTCGTAAGGCCCGAGGAGGATACAAAAAAAAAAAAAGCATCGTGACAAGCACGCGCTGCTTCCAAAAGAATGTACTTTTATTACAGTTATCTCATAAAATTACAATCAGCAAAGATGTTCTCTACATCTCAGAAAATTACAATTAGCAAAGCCGTTCTCTACATCTCAAAAAATTACAATCGGCAAACACCCAATCAAAGCGAAAACCACAAGAAAGAGAAAAATAAAAAGAAGTAGAAGGAGAAAATAGAGGAGGAGAGGTATAGCAGAAGGAACGGGCCTTGAAGCATTCAAAGCACGCCGCCCCCTTCAAGCGTGACCCCTAATCCAAATCCACTGTACCCACAGACTAGTGGAACAACGCAACTCCCATAACTAGCGGGACTAGGGAACAACGAAACCCCAACAAATGGCAGAATGACAAAACCAAACGTCCGCCTTCAACCACTAAACAGACTTCGCGTAGTGGCGATCAAACCCTGAAGCTTCATCATGTACGAACTCCGACACTACCGGAGGCAGGAAGGAAATTGGGAGCGGAGTATAACACACACCATCGAAGGAAGGCGGTTATTTATAAAGAAAGTTCTCGGATGACTAGGAAGTCACGCAGTCTATTCCGATTCTCCATAGACCTGCATTAAAACTGCTTGCGCTTTCCCAAGGGAAGGAAGATGAAAGAGACACGTAGCTTAGTTCAGGAGCCCAGTAGCTCAGATATTAAAGAGCCACGTAGCTCAGTTTAGGAGCCCTGCTTAGATTTCGAAGGACCCATGCAGCTTAGTCCACAGGAGACACGGAGCCTAGACTTCGAAGGAACCGCGGCACCAAATTACTGTGGAGACAAGGAGCCTGGGGGACTTCAAGGAACCATGCAATTCTCAAATCTTTACTGGAGCACACCTGAGCCTGGGACTTCGAAGGAACCGAGGCAACCAAATTAATGTGAGACACTGAGCTCAGACTTCAAAGGAACCATGCGTACTCATCCACACACACGAAGCCTAGATCTCTCAAGGAACGTGCAACTCAAATTACAGAGACACGGAGATCGACTCGAAGAAACCATGCAAATTTCACCCATAGGTGACACGGCCGACTTCAAGGAACCATGAAGCTTAGTCCATAGGAGACACGGAACTCAGACTTCGAAGGAACTATGCAACTCAGTCCACAGAGACACGGAGCTTAGACTTCGAGGGAACCAGGCAGCTCGGTCCAAAGGAGACATAGAGCTCAGACTATGAAAAAACCATGCAGCTCAATCCAAAGGAGACACAGAGCTCAGAGTTCGTCGTCACGAGCCCGATAGCTTAGTTTGCAAAGAGCCCACATAGCCCAGTTCCTAAAAAGCCATATATCTCCGTTCAAAAGAACCATGAGGCCCAGCTTCTGAGAGCCCATCAACTCAGCCATCAAAGGGCCGCGTAGCCCCACTTGCAGCAAGAATCATAGAATTCAATTCATTCAGAAGCCATAAAAAGGGTGAAAAAGGCAAAAGACTCAAAGAGTATGAATATACGAATCAACGTTTCAATAAAGGTCAAAATCACACATAAGGGCTAAAGGCTACCAAAACAAAGAAGAATGATAGGAAAGCCTAAGTATCTAAGACGAATCAAGCAAATTTCGACCACGGGTCGCCTGCAATAAAAAGGTAGCTCGGGGCAGCTAAGGATACCCCAAGGTCATCTTCCCCGTTAGATTCATATTCCCCCATCTTGTCCTTAGTGGAAACGGGAAAATCGAAGCGCAAACCTGGGAAAACCTTAGAAGCCTTGCGCCGAAAAGAGAGCCCACTAGAGGCCTATAAGGTGCATGCTTCATCCCTCAGCTCGGCGATCATCCCTTCCTTCTGAGCCACCAAGGCCAACTGCCTTTGAAGGTCATCACAAAGCCCACGACATTCGTCGTTCAGGCGCCACACGGTGCTCTCGGCCTCAGAGACCTCTTGGAAAACCCAGCTCAAGGTCGTGGTCTTGAGACGCACTATCCCTACTACCGCAGCTCTTCCTTGTCCAATTCGCCGTCCAAATCTTTGACAACCTCTAGCCTTCGCCTTTGGCCGCCTTTAGCTCCTCCCCCGTGGATCTCAGAGCTCATCCTTGACCATCCGTAGCTCATAATCGGCAGCCCTTAGCTTATCCCGAGCCTTCTTCTCTTGTTATTCAACTCGCAATTTCGCCGACGAGGTATGCTTCAGGTCAGATCTATGCATCGCTACATACTTGCTCAAGTGTCGCACCTAAGCTCGTAGGTCGGCTCTCTCCGAGGCTCGGGCGGGCCACCTCTACTTTTATACTCTTCACCGCCCCAGCAGACTTCGTGAAG
The DNA here is from genome assembly GCA_016808115.1 of Tetrastigma voinierianum. Lineage (NCBI taxonomy): Eukaryota > Viridiplantae > Streptophyta > Magnoliopsida > Vitales > Vitaceae > Tetrastigma > Tetrastigma voinierianum. The sequence goes on from JAEQBH010003314.1 coordinate 76,833, forward strand.
ACAAGCCCTCTTCGCTGCTTCACGTAGGCAACCACCCGCCTAACAAGACAAAGGTAAGTGGGAAAATTGAAATCAAAGACAATACAAATAAATAAAGGTCCGAACATATGGTGGCTTCACCCCTAAAGCTTATAAGGGGCCAGAACCTCCCACGTACATGGCATCCGCCCCTCCCGAGACCGCACCATGTAACGGACTATACGGCCCCGATCGCAAGCCCGACCGCAAGCAAACCGGCCCTCCACTCGACCTGGGGCAAACTCCTTCCCCTCGTCCTCCCAAGGCCGTAGGAGGCCCGCTTGGTCTCGCGCCTGGGGGACCTAACATAAATGGGTAGAACAACAAGAGGATGCTCGACGCTCCTCCTCGAGGAATTTTTCGGACCTACCGCCTTGGACACCTCGGCCACGGGAGGAGGCGCCTGACCTCTCGCTGGGACTTGGTCAGACGACCTCCACCCTTTAGCAATCGATGGTGGAGAAGATACTCCCAACCTCAGATCTTACCCGAGCTGTACGGCTGCTCCTGTAGAACCTCGAGTTTTATGCTTAACGCTTCTCTTCTTCTTGGCCAATGACTAGACTCGGGCTTGGAGCTCTTCTCGAGTGGGTTTCACGACAAAGGGCCCCTCACAAGAAGTCTTCATGACAAAGGGAAGAGAGGGCCTCGAAGCCGGGGACCGAGAAGGGGACACGCCGGAAGGCTCGGGAATGTCCGACCTAATCAGCTTAGAGTATACCCACGAGCGGCACTTGGCCAACTTCCGCTTCACCCTTCTCATCCCTGGGCCGAGGGGCCGTGGCGACACCAAGACCACAACCAAAGCAGTTGCAGAAAACACCTCACGACTTCGTAGCTAAACCCAATTAACGCAAACTAAGCTCGCAGGTTCTCTGCAATCCATGCGGTCGGAATGCTAAGCGTGCCTTCTCCGTCAACCGATCATATTCTCAATTACAACCACCAACAAAAAAATACCGTCTTTCGTTGCTCAGGAAGACAAAGATCCGAGATGATCACCTTAGCATCGAGCTACATGTACAAAGCCCTCTCGCGGACTCCTTCACACTAAAGAAGTCTATAAAGCAATGCTAGGTACCCGGTACCTTTTATCCCTAAAGACTCCACCTCAAACAGCCCGACTAGAACGCCCTAGAAATTAGGAGAAAGTCATTTGATAGACATTAAAAATGTCAGCAAGACGCTGATAAAGGATGCACAGGGTGCGAAGGTCGTTCTTGAAGGTCGCCTCGAAGAAGCAAACCATCTTCGATAGCTGAACGATGTAAGAAGTGAGAAAATCAGGGCACCAAACCCGAACACCGAAAGGGGGCCTGTAGCGAGTGGCGAGTTATGTCCGAAAGAAGGCTCAACCCTACCAGACCCACGCTCACATTTGCACAACAAATTTCAAGTATCGCCGCAGATACTTGATCTCACTAACCTTACCCTTGCCTTTGCCATAGGGAGGAGGGGGACCCGCTAAAGGACCCCGTATCGACAATGACAAAGGTGACTACAGACCCTCCATCCTCGCCCTAAGTCCGATCCTCGCGTAACCACCCTACAAGAAACCAAGGACGACCGACCCAAAGGAAGTACGCATGATCGGGCAAATGTATAAGTCGACAACGATAGTGCATGGCAAATTCGGGCCAAAAATGGGAAGGAAGGACAACAACCCGCAGGGACCCACAAAATCCAGAACAAGAAAAGGTAAACAGGGGAAGAAGAAGAAAGACGTACAAAACTAGGGAAAGGAACACGAGAAACAACTCCAAGCGAGATAGAACGATGGAAACCACCCAGAACAATTCTATGTGATAATCCGGGAAGCTAGAGAAAAAGAAAATTCGAGACCACAGAGAAAGAGGTTCAAGAACAGTGTGAAATCGAAAGAGGAAAAGCGATAAGAAGGACTAGAAGGCTAAAGAGATACGGTTCAAATGCTTAGAAACGCTTCACAAAAACATTGAAACATCAGCCAAAACGAGCTCGAAAGTCGAAAATCCATCATTATCATGTCTGATTTCACGCAATAAGCACAGGCCAACCAGACCACGTCAGGCCACGTGGAACTCGCCTCTCGATCCAAGAAACGATTCAGCCCTTGCCCAAGCTCGCTTCGGAAAAGGGTTTAGGGGCAACTGATAGTGCCTAAAATAAGCGACCCACAGGCCCGGATTCTGAGGCCTATGGAGCAGACAAGCAGTGGTATCCTCCATCAGACTGCTTGAGGAAAGGAAGCCTCGGAACTTCGACCATAATGATATCTGGTTCCCCCGGCGTGAGCCTAGAATTCGAGAAACTAAACCCGATGGGGCGACACGTAGCGAGGATGGTCGTTGACCGCCCGGTGAAGCGATAAGAAAGGAAAGCACTCCATGTTCGTGATCGATATCTATTGGGAAGAAGGATCCCCACGATTACGAATCTCTATTATCCTCTAAATATTGAGTTAGCAATAAGGAAGAGAAGATTACTACTCAATTGGGAAGATGCGTATCACCGTCGATAAGGAAAGTCATCGTGATCCCTTTATAAATATCCAAGCAATCCCACGGTAGGAAATGCGCGATCATAACGCCATCAACAGTTGAATTCTTCCCTTTCCGTAAGAAAGAAACTGCTTAGGCATGTGATTTGGCGGACCCACCCCGTCGGATCATTCTTTCGGTCACGGGTTACGGGTTGTACGATCGACCTACGAGATGGCCCATCAACTGCGCGGCGCCCGAACCGGTCGGGTTGACTGCGAGTCAACCCTTGGAATATACTTCGTGAATGTCGGCGGCAGGCATTTTCACGAAAATCGAAGCGAAGTCTCCTTTGTATGAGCTCTGCCCCGAATAAAACACATATACGTCCCCCAAACGAGTGCAATATATCCATCACACATGAGTAAAAGCGGCCCATGGCCCCATAAACCCAATACTCGTAACAATATACCAACTATATCCGATAGTTCTAAGAGTTCAAATGTTTTACTCTTATACAACGTATATTAAATTAAACAATTCTAATACATGTTTACAAATGATCAAAGCCCACTGACCCGACTTTCTTCTAAACCTCGGTCCCTAGGACGAGCCGTCCCTCGCACGCTTCTGTACTGTAAATAATATCTCGACCAGGGTGAGCTAATGCTCGATAGTGGAATCGCCACTGATGGGCTACTCTTCACCTAAGTGCGTGCAATGTCCCCAGAAATAAACACACATTCAAGCAAATGCATGATCCTCGTGAATGTCTACATGACCAACTCGGATCACAGGAGTCATCACGGACTCTCTCACACTTTCGCTAAGCCTTGTATAAGAAATTATTATTTGATTTGTTAGTGGACAACCCTCCGATGTATATATATATCGGTGGGTCGTCTCGAAGCCGATTGATGTTGTGGACTACCCTCGGATGTATATCAATTGGGCGTCTCAGCGTTGATATTTTAGTTTGGACTACCCTCAGATAATTAACATTTTGGAGCAACCCTCGAGACCATTTCTCTAGACTCATCTGTGCGCTCACTCCTATGGTCTAGGGTGTTCCGGTGCATATGGAATGCATAACCAATAATCGATTCAATCGTCTAATTCACATGTAAATATATAAACATGCATATATTTATAAAACATTCAATTCACACAATCATGTCATGTAAATTCTCATTTCATACATCAAAATTAGCTCACTTGGGCTAATGATCAAACACGAGCAATTCGACTCGAATCACTCGACCAAACACATTTTCACTCAAAAATATATTTTGAGAACACTGTTTAGGATAGTGATGAAACCCTCCGTTATATACCCAGGAAAGAATCAAATCATCGGTTCACTTAGTGAACGGGGTTTCCTGGCCATTTAGGCCTCATACAAACCAATACATGGATCAACACATAAATGCACAATTTATCCACCCAAATCAGCCATGGACAGTCATGGCTGCCCAAATTTTGGTTTCAAAAATTATATCAATTCGGTCCCAAGTTTTGGGACCGATCAAACGAGCCCTTTCAAGGCCTCGAAGTACTTGAAACATTGAAAAACACTTGAAATAAAGTGTAAAACCCAGAAGTAGGGAGAAACCCCTTACCTCCACGGAGTTTGTCAAAACTCCTCGAATCCAGTGTCCACGTAGCCCGCTCCGCGTCATTCTTTCCTTCTTGTCCGAAAATGACGGTGGTTCTTAGGAAAACTAGAAGTTCATCTTCTCTCGCTCACTTCCTCATTAATAGCCCTCTTATACTACGGTCTTTCCACTTCACGTTTTTTTTTGCCTTTTGATTTAATGAAGAAGACCAACACTATTCAATTTTGTCATTTAGTGACTTAAAAACTTCCAAAAGGACTATTATGCCCCTTCATTTCCTAGTTTTGACATTCGGCACTATTTCGACCGTCCATTTTCATCATTTCTCTACTCATATCACTTATGGCACATGAGTACTTGTTATATGTGACTTTCATCGCATCGAAAATCTCGTTTCACACGGCACCCAAAGCGATGCCGGCGTGTCTACTCAGGCGTCTCGAAATTCGGCGTTTGCGTGCTAGCTAGATTTGCGAGAGACGATTCCAGCGATTATGTCCAGTTTAAGTCATGCGGATCAAAATAATTACAGATTTTAACCGAAATTCTGATTTCGTAGCCCGAAATACAATTTCGTAACGAGTCTGATTTTACCGTTTTCGAGAAATTAAATTTCTCGGTCTTACCTTCTTCCCTCCTTCTGAGGAATTTAGTCGAAATTACGGGCGATCTGATCACTCACATGCATACAACGTGCACTCTACCATGCATGTAAGCAGTCATTTAAATCTTAGCGACTAAACTATGTACCTTCGTCCCTAAGCGATAAGGGGATAGGTAGCCCTTTGTCGTGTCCTTGCGTTCCCCGCGTTGAATCCTCCGGCTGCGTGCGCTTTATTGCCCTCGCTGGCCTCACGGTCCTCGTGTAAAACGATCGGCTATCAGTACCGCTGGTCCTCCTCGGTCCATCGATTATCAGCCTCGTGTCCCCAATCCACCACATGAGATGGATCTAGAAGTATACTTCCGGAGCATGGAGACGTGAAACACCTCGTGGACACCTGACATGCTGGGCGGTAAAGCTAATCGGTTTGCAACAGTGTCTATCCTCTCGAGTATCTCGAAAGGCCAATAAACCTCGGCGATAACTTCCCCCGCTTGCCGAACCTAACCACTCCTCTCTTAGGCATCACCTTCAAGAAGGCGTGATCCGACCTCGAAACTCTAAGAGGTCGAGCGTCCTTTTATGCGCGCTAAGCTCTTCCTCTGGCTCTAAGCGTGAGAGGGCACTATCGTATCGAAGCTCACCTTCTCGGAGGTGTCTCTAATCGGATCCGGGATGAGTGATGGAACCTCTCACCTCGATCTAACAAATCAGTGATCTGCATGGCCTCCCATACAACGCCTCATGCGGGGGTTGCCATGCGTATGCTCGCTCAGTAGCCCCGCGGGCGGGTGCTGGGGGCAAATGCTCCTCAGCTCTTATATGATCCGGGACGCATGCTCGCGGCATGTCCTCTAGCACTGTATAGTCCTCAGGGCCGACCATCGTCGAGGTGGAGCGGCTGTGCTCATCGTCGTGAGTGTGCCCGTAGCCTTTGGAAACTCTTCCAAAAGTGTGTAAATAAACCTCGGGTCCACTGTCGACCACTTATGGATGCGATACTCCATGTAGCCAGGACTATCTCTCGAATGTATAGCAGAGCGGAATCTCTCAAGGCGGGTATCTGCAAGGCTAGAAAATGTCTTAGGCCCGTGGCCGGTCAGTATCACCCATGCAGCGTCGTAGCCTGTCTGCGTCCGTGGCAAAGTGGGTCACAAAGTCCATCGTGGCGTGCTCCACTTCCACTCGGCCACCTCCAATATTTGACCAATACTGTAGCTGGTATGACCTTAACTGTGACATGTGAGACATTGTCGAGCAAAAGTCCTACCGTATCTTACGTCCCATTCGCGATAGTCTTGCGGCGAAGTCGGTACATCGCCGTGCCACTGGATGCGCGGCAAGTGACGATGAAACCACGAAGATCTCCTCTCAAATTGGTCAAGCGGGAAACCCTTGCGAGTCCTGTATCGAAGTTACCATACGTGAGCGGTCGAAGCCCTCGTCGCGTGCACATTGTACTCGATCCACGATGGACACTATCCTGCGTCCACCCTTGCGGGACTCAATCACTCACCTTTCAGCGACGATTAATATTAAACTCCCAGGTACCTTGAGTATGCTCATTTGTCTTTATGCTTTAAGCGTCACGCAGTCTCGGCGTTGCTGGCTCAGAAGCTATACTAGCGCGCTCCTCGTGACTTAGGCGAGTGCATCGGCCACCACATTTGCCTTACGGGTGGTAATTCAAAAGTGAAATCATAATCCTCACAGGAGACTTCATCCATCGTTGCCTCGTATTGGTCCATTGCGTGAAAATATACTTGAGACTTTATAGTGCGAGTACACCTCGAACTCCTCGCCATATTATAAGTAGTGGGCGCCAAATGTAGCGAAAATGCTAGCTAACTCCATGTCGTGTGTGGGTGGTGCGCTCATGATTCTTGGCCGGCGGGAGCCAATGGCACACCCAGCTAGGTTTGCCAAGCCATCCAGTCCAGCCCTCGAGGCCATCCGCGATACAGCATGTACCCACTGTCCTATGCGAGACTATCGAGATAGGAGTTGGTAAGTCTCTCTTCCAGCTCTTGGAATGCACCCTCCTCACGTAGTCATCCCGATCAAACTTGACCTCCTTAGAATTCGACCCTGGTCGTAGATGCGCTATCTGGAGAAATCCTCGATGAATCTGTAATACCCGACCAAATCCCGAGAATCTCATTATCTCGGCCCGGCTTCGGCCTCTCCCGACTCGTATTTGCCTCGACTTTCTACGGGTCGATTAACACTCCTGATCTTTGACACCCGTGTCCCAAAATCACCTTAGTAAGCGGAACTCTGCTGCGAACTTGGCGTGCGGTGATGGTCTCTCGACAAGCGTAAGCGATCCTCAGTGATACTCATGCTCCGCTCGACTAGGAGTAGATCGAATGTCATCCACGAAGCTACGACAAAGCCCGAAGGAATCTAAATAGGGTTGGAATATCCTATGCATGAGATCCATGAATCTGTTGGCACATTTGATGTCAAAGGCATGCGAAGTAAACTCAAAGTGCCATAACAGCGTCCTAAAGCGGCTGTCTTAGGGATATCGTATCCACAACCCTCGGTGATGGTGGTCACGAGGAGTCACATCGGAGTAGACTCTCAGCTCCTCTCGTGTCAAACAATCGTCAATCCTCGGTGTGGGTAGATTCTTAATCGTAACTTTCGGTTATTTGTCGATATTATTACATAGTTGAAGGGTCTTGTCCATGTAACCGCCAAATAGGCTGGGCTCCCGTGGTGAAGTGCTCGGTCTAATGAACCCCTTGTCGGTGGCTCACGTGGCCCGGACTGGGTTCTCGATCGATTGCCATCTATGCGGAGTCATAGAGATGGGTGATATGCCAGTGTAGTAACTCGATACTTGAAGTCTACATCCCTATGTGGGAGTAGTCCAGTGGCTAATCTGGAAAAACATCGCATGCTCGCAAACTACTCGAGGTAGATCTAAGTATTTCTCCTGCGTCCTCTAGGAGTGAGCTTCTTGACCCATTGCTTCAATCACGACACTTGGACTCGTATACTATGGGGCAAATAATGTACTAGTCCCCTGATACCGCCGCGAATGCAGATCCGGCTGCAGGCGATAACCTCCTACGTTCACAATTGATAATAATGACCACATGGTGTCGACCCGATCCATCCACGAGGATGACATCGAACTACGACATGTCCATGATCCTCGGGTCCACTTTGTGGTAAAGTCCCAGAGATCTCAACTCGCAGCCCGACATATCATCACTATTCTAGCCCTAATCCTAGGGGAGAACTCACGTCTGGCTGACTTCTTTGAGTCTCAACCTTTAGAAGCCCGACTCTCTCTGTAGTCGGGGTTGTCTGACCATGGAATCCATATCTTGTAGGCGAAGTCCTACTGATCACGCCCGAATGGACAACGGCCGTTCTTGAATCTCGACCTTGGCGGTGGTGGCCCACATAATCATCAACCAATCGGGCTTCTTTCTGTGAATCTAGCCCACGTGGTCATCACGATCGTCGCCCCACCAGCCCGACTCTAGGAACTCTTGAACGCCATGCCTCGCGATGGCTGGAAAGTACTTACCCATGAGCGACTCACGGAACTCTTGCCCATGTCATAACCTCTAAGTCTCACAGAAGTCCTAGCCCCGTCTCCACCATACACAGGCCTCGCCCTCTGGCTAGAATGCACCTAACTTTGATCACGGCGGTCGTATCGGGTGATCTCCAGCCTCGATCGTTCTCGATCTGTATAAACCAATGGTCTTCCACCATCGGGTCTCCTCCCCCTGTGAATGTCGGAGGATGATGCGCTCTAAACCTCTGGAGGTTACTAGGACCCCCCTAACTACCTGCTATGCCAGCCTGTGCGATAGCATTGCATTTGTAACACCTGACCTCGTGGCTTACGCTAATCAAATCTTGCGGTCGATTGTCGGTGGTGCACGACCCGGTGCCAGTGGAGCGTCCTCGTCCTCGTCCTCTACAACCATCCACACAATTAACATGACGGAGTTAAATCTCAATACGGTGTATCTACAGGCATATAGTGACCGAGACACTAATCATACACATAAATGGAGTGTATACACATTGTCCTTGCATTTGCAGTGTCTGAGGCAATCAATTTTGCATATAAAATATTGTTTTCAACAAAAATTTTATTTTCGAAAATTTCATTTTTTGAAAATTTTATTTTTTGAAAATTTTGTCAAATTTTATTTGATTTTATTTGATTTGATTTTTCAAAAATTTTATATATTTATTTTTTTCCTTTATTTCCAACTACTGGAAAATGCCCAAAAAAAATACATATATTCATTTTTCTCACACATGCTATTGGAAAAATACCCCGAAAACATAAGTATACATTTTTTTCATTTCTTCCCGGCTCTTGGAAAGATACAAAAAATATATACTATTTTTTCATTTTCTAGAATACTCAAATAAATTTATAAAAATTTATTTTATTCGATTTTCTTCAATTTTACAACTTGTAAAACCTTAGAAAATTATTTTCTTCATCTCATTTTTCATTTTCCTTTAATTTTGGACATTTTGTCCAAAATTTCCTCAAACCATCATGATCAACACTAGACCTAGTGTTCAAGCTTAAAATTTATTAAAATTTTATTTTGTCATCCATTAAACCAAATAAATTTATTCAAATTTATTTTATTTCTCTTCTTTGTTCCAGTTTTTACACACTGTAAAAACTCTTAAAAATTTTTCCAACACATCATGTTTTTGCTATGTGCTAATCACAAAGCACACAAACAATCACAACACATAATTCATGTTATGCATATTTTTCACACAACAATTCATCAAATCACCTGAAACACACGAACACATGCATCGGTGTCTGAGTTTTTGTCAAGTGATTTCCTAGGTAATCTCGTATTTAACTCTACATGAACCACACCTAGTGGTGATGTTCTTGCACCTCAAAGACTATGGCCTAAGCCCCAGTCCCCTCGAGCCCTAGGTTCTGCTTGAGTATACCTAGGCTATCTACCAGAGCTCCCAGGTATTCGTATACTAGCTGCGATGCCAAACTATGACGCCCAGGGCAGGGGTCAGTTTGACTTCTTAGTCGACCGCGGAATGCCTGTGAGATGTCGATGTTGACATTTTTCACAAAAATCGGAATGGAGTCTCCTTTACTGTATGAGAGTTCTACCCCGAATACAAAACACTGCATACACTGTCCCCCAAACGAGTGCAATATATCTATCACATGAGTAAAGCGGCCACTTGGCCCATAAGCAAATACTCATAACAATATACCAACTATATCGATAGTTAAGAGTTCAAATGTTTTACTCTTATACGACGATATATTAAAATTAAACAATTCTAATACATGTTTAAAATGATCAAACCCTGTCCGGCTTTCTTCACAAACCTCAGTCTCTAGGGCGAGCCGTCCCTCGCACGCTCCTTGTGCACAATAAAATATCCTTCGACGAAGTGAGCTAATGCCGATAGTGGAATCGCCACACAAGTGGGCTACTCTTCGCTAAGTGCGGTGCAATGTCCCAAATAAACACACATTCAAGCAAATGCATGATCCTACTTGAATGTCTATATGACCAGCTCGGATCCAGAGTCCTCTGAGTACTCTCACTCGCATAAGCCTTGTATGAAATTTATTATTTGATTTGTTAGTGGACAGCCTCCGATGTATATATATCGATTGGGTCGTCTCAGGCGATTGATGTGTTGTGGACTACCTCAGAGTGTATATCAGTTGGGCCGTCTCAGGCGTTGATATTTTTAGTTTGGACTACCCTCAGATAATTAACATTTTTAGACAACCCCTCAGAACCATGCTCTAGACTCATCTCATGCACTCCTCCTATAGTCCTAGGGTGTTCGGGCATATGGAATGCATGTATGTCGAGATTCCAATACGATGCAATTCACATGTAAATATATAAACATGCATATATTTACAAAACATTCAATTCACACAATCATGTCATGTAAATTCTCATTTCATACATCAAAATTAGCTCACTTGGGCTAATGATCAAACACGAGCAATTCGACTCGAATCACTCGACCAAACACTGTTTCGGGAATAGTGAAACCCTCGGTTACTATTCCCGGAAAATCACAAATCATCGGTTCACTTAGTGAACCCGGGTTTCACGGCCATTTCGGCCTCATACAAACCAATACATGGATCAACACATAAATGCACAATTTATCCACCCAAATCAGCCATGGACAGTCACGGTTGCCCCATTTTTGGTTTAAAAAATTATATCAATTCGGTCCCAAGTTTTGGGATCGATCGAACAACGTTGGAGCCTCAAATCGCGAAACATTGAAAAACATTTAAATAAAGTGTAAAACCCAAGTAGGGAGAAACCCTTACCTCACGGAGTTTATTAAACTCCTCGAAGGTCGGTGTCCACTCGTAGCCCACTCCGGCGTGAAGCGGCTTTCCTTCTTGTCAGAAGGCTATGAATGATTAGTTCTTGGGAAAACTAGAGAGAAGTTCGATCTTCTCTCACTAAAACGCCATTGTCGACCTCACTGCCACTTTCTGGTCTTTCCCTTCACGTTTTTTTTTTTTTGCCTTTTGATTTAATGAAGAAGACCAACACTATTCAATTTTGTCATTTAGTGACTTAAAAACTTCCAAAATGACCATTATGTCCCTTCATTTCCCAGTTTTGACATTTGGCACTATTTCGGCCGTCCATTTTCATCATTTCTCTACTCATACCACTTATGGCACATGAGTACTTGTTATATGTGACTTCCATCTCATCAAAAATCGTTTTACGGCTGCGAAGCTTAGCGATCTTGCCAGCGTCTTGACTCGCATTATCTTGGAATTCGGCGGAAATTTTACGTGCTAGCTAGATTTCACGAGGCGATTCCAACGGTGCAATCCGTTTTGTCATCGAGATCTAGAGAATAAATTCACAGTTTTTAACCGAAATCTGATTTTGCCATTTTTCGAAATTAATTTCTACCGAGGTCTTCTGAGCTCTGACTCGGCCGTGTTGTCTGAAAAAACACCATCAATTGTTAAAAGAATTATTCCATTTTGTATCTTCTTACATTTACATGCATATATGATAGTTTTTTTCTTTGAATATTAATTTATATTCTTTGCTTTAGGATCTAATTGTTATTATTATAACAATTAGATCTTATCCAATGTAATTTTGGAAGTTGGTTCCATATGACCATAAGTTCATTTTCCACTATAAAAAATAATTATAATAAAATAAAATAAAATTTTTATAAGCAATCTTGACAAATACCAAATTCAAGTATTTGAATCCCTTGACAAAAGTGCATGAAACATTACCTTTTTTTTTACTAATTTGAATTCAGCGAGCATTAGCTATATTTGACACTAATATTACCATTTTGTTTAGAATACTATTGATTTTATAATTAATTAGACGTATTGTGTTTTTCAACTTATTTATGTTAGTTTAAATATACAAGAATAAACACATAGATGTGATTTTATTACTGTTACACCAAATACAGAATAAAACCACATAACCCTAGAATCATGCATACTAATCAAAGATCAAATAAGCCAATATTGTAGAAGACATACCTGAATCCATTGGCAAAACATGGAAACCACACATTAATTCCATATTTTATAATTAATGAAATAATTATATAATTATTTACATGAACCTAATTCAAGCGGGAATAGATGCAAACAACTTTGTTGGGTTCTTGAATAGGCAAGCACAATCATGTCGAAATTTAACACTTGTCGGCCCGCTAAAAGGAAATCTAACAATCTCCTTGGGCTACAAGTGTTCTTAGAATATGTACATGATTGAATACTAAGTTGCCAAATATACCTTTGTCCGATCAAATACTTTATGTCTGGTCCATTAATTGGCACTAGAATGGGATCAAGCTGTACATTCATGTGTAGAGACCTATCTTTGTCGACAAACGGCCTGTCAATGACATAGATCAAATATAGGTGTGTGGCTTGGAGATTACATAAAAATGTGATCTATAGTATGCCTATCTTCCAAAAGGTCCTCTTTATGACTCAAATGAGTCTAGTATATATGCAAATACCACATGCTAAACGGCCGGTAGAAAATCATGACATCACAACAGACTAGTCGGAAACATAACATAAATGCATTAAATAATCAAAGCATGTACGTACATATAAAATGAAATAACTATAGCGTGTCAATTACATAATTACACATAAAACCAAATCAACTCCCACTATCTTCCTATATCGTCTAGACTAAGTACACCCATCTGAGCAACATGCTCATGAAACACCTTAGGTGGCAAGCCTTTGGTGAGTGGGTCTGCAATCATGGAGTTTGTACTAATATGCTCGATTGTTATGAAGCCACTCTGAACTCTTTCTTTTACAACCAGAAACTTAATGTCAATGTGCTTTGATTTTGATGAACTCCAGTTGTTTTTAGAATATAACTCTGCAACTTTATTATCACAATTAATCCTAAGCGGCTTGTCAATGCCTTCAATAATCTGAAGTCCCGTGATAAAGTTTCGCAGCCATATTCCTTGATTAGATGCCTCGAAGCAGGCTATAAATTCAACTTCCATGGTTGAAGAGGCTACTAGTATTTGTTTGACACTTTTCCATGAAATAGCCCCTCCTGCCAACATGAAGATGTAGCCTGAGGTCGATTTCCTGCTATCTTGACATCCTGCAAAGTCTGCATCCGAGTACCCAATAACCTCCAGATGATTGGATCGCCGATATGTGAGCATACGATCCTTTGTCTTCTGAAGATACCTCATCACTCGTTTAGCTGCTTTCCAGTGATCCATACCAGGATGCGAGATATACGCCCTAACATTCCCACAATGTACGCTATATCCGGATGCGTACACACTTGTGCATACATAAGACTCCCTATTGCAGACGAATAAGGGTAGTTCTCCATTTCTTTTCTCTCAAGTTCAATTTTGGGGCATTGACCTAAGCTGAATTTATCACCCTTTGTCACACGGAGTGTATCATCGGGGTGCACGGTCTGCATATTAAACCTTTCAAACACCTTATTAATATAGACCTTTTGTGATAAGCCAAGTATACATCTTGAGCGATCCCATGGATTTGTATGCAAAAACATATGATCATCATAAAAGTGCTCATTTAAAATATTTGGATAAGAACCTTTTGAGGTGTCATCTGATAGACTGCATCATTAGCACTAGCGGAATGTCATCCACATAGAACGCACCCGATATAACAAACTTGCTCCCACTTGAACTTAAGATATATATGCAATGATCAACGGTGTTCTCCTTGAAACCATATGAAGAAATCACCTTATCAAATTTCGGTACCATTGGCGGGATGCAGCAACCATAAATGGACTTCTTGAGTCTACATACTGGAAATTGCTTTGGGTTTCCTAACTCAAAGTTCTCTGGTTGCACCATGTATATAGTTTCATCAATGTCTCCATTGAGGAAAACTGTCTTGACGTCCATTTGGTGCAGCTCTAGATCACAATGAAGTGCCATTATAATTCTGAATGAGTCTTTCGTTGAAACTGGCGAAAAGGTCTCCTTATAATCTATGCCTTCCTTTTGGGTAAAGCCCTTAGCGACTAGGCGTGCCTTATATCTCTCGACATTGCCTTTTGAATCCCGTTTGGTTTTGAATATCATTTACAACCAATTGGTTTTTACCTTTAGGCAATTCGACGGAATCCCAATATCATTATCTTTCATGGACTTGTTTCTCTTGCATATTTGCAATCCACTTTACGGGTAGTTGCCTTTGTTTGGCTTGATTGACCGAGGCGTAGGGTCGTCCTCGATCTGTATAACTCATGCTCTGAAGAAAGATTACATAGTCATCTGAAATTGCCTTTCTCCTTTCTGATGGACGTAGCCAATGGCGCCCGGGTTGGTTGTTGAGAGTTCTTCCTTATTTCTTGATGTGGTTCCTCAAATCTAGTGAGTGGAGCCTCGATTGTGATAGTTGCAGGAATGTCATCATTTACCCGCGACACTTCAGCCTGATAATAGGAATGGGTTGCACGATTGTCTGTAGCCCGATAGTAGTTGTGGTTGGAGCATTTACATACTCCGCCACCGAAAATGACCTCCTTAGCGAGAGTCGCTTTCCACTTTATCCTCGATAAACTTGGCATTACGAGTCTCGAAGGACTACTTGAAGGTCATAAAACTTATACCCTTTGGAGCCTCTCGGTATCCCACAAAATAACAGCTAACAGTCCTTGAGTCCAGTTTTCTTTCATTGGGCTGTAAGGCCTTGCTTGGCCCCAGACGACCCCGGGCGTGCGGATGTCTAATACTAGGCTTCTTGCAGATCCCATGCTCATGCGGGGGTTTTGTTAAGCCCTGCTGCAGAACTCTATTGGTATATAAGCGCGGTCTTTTAATGCTTCGCCGCATGAATTAGGTAGAAGAATGACTAATCATACTTCTTACCATGTCTTTAAGGGTTACATTGCGTCTCTCGGCTACACCATTTTTGACTCGGAGTTCAGGGCATGGTGTATTGAGGTATATCTGCGTCGAGAAGGTATTTGGCAAAAAGCCCGCAATTAGATTATTCACCTTATCCATCATATCTACCGTAATATTCCCTCCACGGTCGATTTGGCGGCTTTAATTTTCTTGCCCCTAGCTGATTTTCAACCTCGGCTTTGAAATTTTACAGACACTTCTAGGCTTGTGCCTTTTCATGTAGTAAGTCTGAATAACCATATCGTGAGTGGCCGTGCATAAATGTGATAAAGTATGTGTGCCCATTCAAGCGTGAGAATGGTCCATATCGTGTATCAACTCTAAGACATTACTACAGATTTACACACAATCTTTCTTTTGTTAGTCATTTTCCGCTTTAATGCAATCACATATGTCAATCGACATGTGAGAATCGAGAATTCCCTTGAGTTATTAGCCTTTCAATTCGATTTGTTTGGAAATATGTCCCATACGCTTATGCCCATAACATCGATTTCTCATTATTTAATTTGCGGCTTTGATCGATAATGGTTGCATTCATTATTAAATTTGTATTGGGACTTTGCATATTTAATTTGTATAGCTTATCAATTAAGTACAGTTCAATAACTTTTTTTAAATTTGGAAAAGACCTAAATGTTTCATTTCCAAATGAACAAAGATGACCCAGTTGTCCAAACATGAAGCAATCAAATTCCGTCTAAATGGCCAGTGCGATAAATGTGTTTTCCAAAATTAAAATAAAACCAGAGTCTAACATAAGCTGAAATGTCCCAATAGCTTGTACTTAAGATTTCTTGCCATTTCCCGTATAGATGTATCTTTCACCATCAATTGGTAGTCGGCTCGAGTGGCAAGCCTGCATAGTGACACTTATGTGAAGTAGTGGCTCGTATCCTATCCGCAGTGTCAGTCGGTACAAAGCGAATTAACTTCATAACTAACAAAGTTACAAGACATACCTTTCTTTGCATGATTAAGCGTACTTGGAGCAATCTTTCTTTAAGTGGCCATTCTTAACACTGAAAAGAAGCGGTGTGTGAATCCCGTTTCTTTTGTTCCTGATGCCCAGATGCTCCAGCGACCGCAGGTTCTTTTCCTTTAGTGGTCCTCTTTCTCTTCTTATTTCTCGGATCAGAAGAAGTGGATGCCAGATGAGCACTTTCTATTTTCCCTCTTTTCAACCTCTCATAATACTCACAGACACCTTTGTCTGGAAGTAGTTCAGTATAAAGATCACTTTCCTTTTGGTGTTATAACTCACCTTAAGTGTGTCATCTTGTATAGGAAGAGGTTCAAGGCCAGTGCCACGACTAATACCTTGGGCGTTTCTAACACAGTGCCTTAAGCCTTGCGACAAGGTTCTCATCTCGAGAATGTGCTCCCTTATGCTTCCGCACCATTATGCCTCATAGTAGTTATTTTTTGTGAATGGTACTAGTCTTAACTTTCTCGTGTGGCACCTTGATCGAGACTTCTTTAAAGGAAAGCCTTGGCATAATTTTCTTGATATGGAACCCTTTATTGATTCGGTATTGTAGGCTTCATCGTACCCCTGGGCTCATACGGTTAGACCTTTTCCATTTCTCATATCGCGGACTTTTGATTAGGAGTACTCGTTGGTCGAATTTGCGGGGCGGTCTAACCTAAATACATGATCAAGTCTAAGCACCCCAAATACCGTCGTCACATGTTCCTTTCAATTCTTAAATTTGAGTTGTTAAGCTTAGAGATACTCTTGATATTGGCATAAATAGGGCCTTGTGAATCTGCGAAAATAAACACAAAATGCTCACATTAATACTACTGCGTATATATTAAAGCACAAAATATATATACACATGGGCCATAATAAGATACGAAGCACGACATTGTATTTTAGTCTTTGGGCGTAAAAAACAATTTGTAACTGATTACTCTCAATTATAGCACTAAATGTAGACAATATTATAACGACCAAACATGCTTTCTTTGGGCCAGACATAATGTTTGCATGTTAAAAGCTTTATTTGTCTCGCATTTAGTATTACCCTACATCACGGCATAAAATAATCATCCTTTAGGTGACTACTTTAGCATAGATAGAAAGTTCATTTATTATAAAATTAATTTAATTAAATTGTGAGGTTACTTTGGTAACATATTAATTTAAAAAATTAATTCTAAAATAAATAAATATATCATCTCTTGCATCGAATCGACAAAATACCTTAGATGAGGAATAAAATCTCGAAAAATTTACTACGGCGTGGCGCGTCATCGCGGCGTCATCGGATAGCGTCAGCCAACGTGATCCATACGTGGCGTCGTCTTCGGTCGCCTTCAGCACTGCGTTTGACCGTAGATAAGCCCGAGCTTTGACCGTCGATAAGCCGGCGGAGTAAGTAGATCCCGTTTGACGATTCAAGTTGGGTTTCTAGATCTCTTTGTGGGAACAAATCCCCGGTGCCAATTTTGCAAAAACGGAAAAAAAAAAAACACAACCAAAAATTCCAGATTTAAAAAAAAAAACCAGATTCGGCATTCATGGGTTTAATTCCTAATATACCAGATTTTAACCACAATAATCATGCAAATCTCACTCAAAGCAACCCAAAAACACATTATGTGTCGAACCCATACATCGATTTCAACCAAAACAAAATTATTGAATTTGCATAAATTGGAGTTCCCAAAATGTATACATATTTCAAAATGCAGGTTTAGGTATTTTAACACATATTGACTAACAAAAAACAAAGGCCACGAAAATTAGCACCAAAATATTAACTTATTAATCTAATGATCAGTATGATCCGCTCTGATACCACTTGTTAGTTTAAATACACAAGAATAAACACATTGATGTGATTTTATTACTGTTACACCAAATACAGAATAAAACCATATAACCCTAGAATCATGCATACTAATCAAAGATCAAATAAGCCGATATTGTAGAAGACATGCACAGTCAGAAATTTGCAATTGGAAGCGTACGATGCGAAGAACAAACAAAGTATGGAGAAATTTAGGAGGTTTGTCTTCTGGATTGTAAAACCTAAACAGTAATCACGTTCTCTCAATGGGGCTGCGAGATAACGTCTTTGTAGGTTTTAAACCCGGGACCCCGCTCAAAGTATAATTTCCATAATGTTATTGACCTATCAAAACAACATTAAGGAAGCGAAAGCAGAAACTACATTAAATCCATATTTATAATTAATGAAATAATTATATAATTATTTAATGAACCCTAATTCCAATGGGAATGAATCACTAACTGTGGGTTCTTGAATAGACAAGCATGATATCATCAAAATTTAACATATCGGCCCACTAAAGGAAATCTAACAATTTAATGATATCTATTAATTTAATTACTAAACTACATCTTAATGATCGCATAAAATTGGCTTTGAATGACAACAAGATCGGTATGAAAAGTCAGAAATGTCAAAAAAAAAAAAGTATATAGATAGAATAGAACAAATTTTTCCGTCTCACGATTAGAAATAAGACAAAATTTTTTACGTACCAGTTTGATGACTTCAAAGACAGAAAAATTCAGTCTCTAATCAAAGACGGAATGTTTTGGTCTCTGATCAGAGACGGAATGTTTCGGTCTCTGATCAGAGACGAAATTTGATACCGAAAATTCCATATCCAATTAGAAACGGATTATTTTGATATGTGATTAGACACAGACTTATTCGATCTCTGATCAGAGAGGGAACAAAATCCGTCTCTTATTAGAGACGGAATTGGTCATTGGGAATTAGAGACATATAATAATCCGCCTCTATTTAGAGACGGAAAATCCGTCTCGATTCTGAGCGAGAATCTTTAGTCTCTACGATTATAGGCGGAATCTTTCGGAATCTTCGATCGAGAGGCGGATTAGAAAGCGAAGGAATCACGTACCGCGGTTTAAGACCAAAAATTAGTCACGGAATTCCGTTTCCCTCTAAATATAGGTTTTTTTGTAGTGATATGTAAAAGTCTATCAATATCTACAATATTCTGGTAAAGTATCTTTTAAAATAAAAGTCTATTTTAAAATAAAAGTCTATGAAGGTCATCCATACATTTACAAACTCTATAAAAGCCTATCAAAATCTACAAAATTCTATTAAAGTCTATAAAAGCCTTTTAAAATAAAAGTCCATGAAAGTCATCCATACATTTACAAACTCTACAAAAATTTATATAAGTCTTTAAAAATCTATCAAACTATATAAAAGTCATCATTTTTAAAAAGTCTATAAATGTCTTAAAAAGTCTTAATCCAATACATCCCCTTAATGATATTTATTGTGTGCAAGAATGCTCTTAGGCATGAGATGAGTCATCCAAAATTCAAAATGATGGCTCTTAAAATAGGTTTGTGGGAAATATAATGTTGAATGTCACAAATTTTGATTTGTCTTCACTAAACATCAATTATGTCTCAAATAAAAAGGTAAAAACCCTCTCTATCAGTAGGAGGTGAACTATAGTGTCACTAAAGTAAGCTATGAAAATTAAAATATTATCCATGATTTTACCCCTAAAAAGAAATTTGAGAAGCTACGTAAATAAAGAAGCAAAGCAAAAATATAGAAGAAATAAATTGAGGATGAATCTTTTTAGATATATAGCCAAGTAATGGTCACTCTAAAATTGCATCAAACATTTAGCTGCCAAGGGTTGCCTACCATATCTCTTGGAAAAAGAGGGCTAACTACAATTTTAAGAAAATTAGAAAAGGAACTATGGTGATAAAGGCCGGATACACAAGTGAAAAATCTGTTATTATATATATATGAAACTAGGGCACAAGCATTATGATGACTGTCGTGTCCGAATGTGACATTTTCGCATTAAAATTAGCAGTTTTATAAGAATTTTTTTTTCCTAGTCATGGATTTTTAATGTAAGAAAATATTCTAATATATATATTTAATGTAAGAAAATATTCTCCAATATAAATACATGATTCAGTCATATAAGTTTTATTCTCTTAGAAGTGGGATAGCACAAAAGGTATTCAAAGTTGAAAGGAGGTTGATGTGGTGGGCGAGGACGAAGAATGTCTGCAAAGGCTTAATCTTGGGCATGGTAAGTCCCGAGCTTGGGCTCATGTCCACCTTCTCTGCATCCACCCTTTCCCACTCAAAGCATTGTATGTGCCCACCTAATGCCAATGATATTATCTTCATTCCTAAGGAAGCTCCAGGACATGCCCTCCTTCCTACACCAAAAGGAATGAATTTGAACCCATTTGTTTCCTCAACCTCCATCCCTTCAAATCTCTCTAGCTTGAACTTTGTCGCATCTTCCCACACCTTGGGATCCTTATGTAGTGCCCAAACATTCACCATTACAGTCGTACCTCGTGGAATATCAAATCCACCAACGCTGCAATCTTTGGATGATAGATGAGGCAACAGAAGAGGAACCGTGGGATACAATCTAAGCGTCTCATTCACAACACTTCGGAGATATGGAAGCTTGGTGATGGGGCATGGAGTAGGCCCATATCTAGGCCTAAACGAGATAGGAAGCCCAAGTCCAATGATGAATTTTATTACTATTAATTATTTATTTAATTTTATTTTGGATTTATCGGAATGGTATTTTGGATTTATCTATTAGTATTTTTAGTTTATCGTTATGATTTTGGGATTATCCGGATTTTTGTTGTGCTTATAAATAGCACCTTATGTTGTGTTTTGTAGACTTGATTAATATTGAAAAATTCGAAATTTACGTTCCATTTTTTGTCGTTTTCTTTTATTCTTACGTGGCCAGAGCTACATCGGTTTGGTATCGAGCCAAACTTACGTCCAGGATTCGAGTTATTTTGTTTATTTCAAGTTCTTGATCCGAGATCAGAGCTTCTTATTTGTTCGATTTAATACAGTCCTCCGTGTCACAAAATTCACTAACCCCACTATTGCTCCTCGGACTACGAATCCGGTGATCCGTTGATGCCGTTATTGCCGGGGCAAGCAAGCCGCTGACGTCTATATGAGCGAAGTTCCCAATCTCTCCCCCGATTCTTGTTTTCCTTCAGCGAGCACAAGCGGTTCAGATGCGATTTTTCTTCTTCTCACATTGCTAGCGTTGCGAGGAAGACAGAAGTATTTATTGTTGCTACCTCCCAGTTAGTTCCTCTTCGCGTTGAACTTCGTGGGAATCGCAAGGTTTGATTTACTATAGCGCCGCCGGTCCTCTCTTGCTGCAAGCTTTGTTTTCTAAGTTACAGAAACGACCAGCGTCAACTGCTTCTCATGAAAGGATCGCCTTGCGTTGCTGGCTGTGATCTTATTTGTTGTTGCTTCCAAACTCGTTAGTGCCACTGGAACTCTACATTCTGCAGTGAAATACATTAGAGGTAGTTGTGCCCTTGCTTTGTCGTTGACCAAGAGGGGATTTTCTGAGGTTAATGAGGTTGGAGGTTGGTTGGGGGAGGTAATATTTTGGTCCACAGTGAAAGATTTTTCAAATTACATCCGTATTGCCAAATTATTGTTGTTTAGCACTTCAAAGTTGTGAGGGCTCCCGATTAATAAGCATTTCGAAATTTGATCAGTTACTCCGTGAACAAATTGCACACTTGATTTGATTTCCTTGCAGCCCGCGCTAAAGGAATTATATAGGCGTTAAGGTCCTTGGCGGTGTAATACGCGGTGGAAAATTTAGCAAAGGTGCACCGTATACGCCGTTACAATTTTAAGGAGGCGGTGGATACTATCCTTGATGATGAGTTAGTGAGTTCTAGAGATGGTGGGTTTCGTCGTTTTTGTCAAATGGCATGGTAAATCCCACGATTACGATCTTCTTGGATACAGGAGGATGATCGTCGTTGGATTATTCGATGTTAGTTGCTGCATTTAAACACCGTGCCCGGGTCGAGTTGCTGGCCGGAGGAAGCCAGTGGGGCATGGAGTAGGCCATATCTACAAGTATAAACGAGATAGGAAGCGAGTCGATGATGAATTTTATTACTTATTAATTATTTATTTAATTTATTTTTGGATTTATCAGATAGTATTTTTGGATTTATACATTAGTATTTTTGGATTTATCTGTATGTAGTATTTTGGATTTATCCGTTATGATTTTTGGGATTATCCATTAGGATTTTTGTTTGTGTTATAAATAGCGTCTTGTATTTATTGTTTTGGTAGACTTGATTAATATTGAAAAATTGAATTTCGTTCCGTTTTATTCGTTTTCTTTTATTAACCGTGGCCAGAAATTTAAATCGGCTTCAGTGAGTTTGAGTCATCTATCAAAGCGTCCGGTTCGACATAATTTGTCAATCTCCGCTCTTGCCTTCTCTAATACCTTTTGATGATTCAGTAAAAGAGACATTGCCCATTCCAAGGTCACTGATGATATATCCGTTCCTGCAGAAATCACTACCTGAAGCACACACTATTTATCAATATTGGTTCATATCTAAATTGCACATTAGCTCGATAATGAAGTTTGGTAAATGGAAGTTTGTCTGGTAAATGGAAGTTTCCAACTTAATTTCTACTTGCTCAATGCAAATCCAATGTGAAATTAGAACAAAGGTGCTTCTGATTCTATTGAACATGCCCAATGGGAAATACAACTAGAACCATTGCTCAAAAATATTGAAATTGGCAGCATAACAAAAAATACTCCCGTTTTTTTTAACAGTTACACAGAGCTACTCAAGTGGATCAGGTTGCATCAATGTTAGGGATTAGTCTATATAGTTTTTATTCAAATATATAGTTTTTTTTTTTTTTAAATTCTTATCATTGCCAAAAAAAAAAAACTAAAAATTAAAAATTCAACAACCATAATATTTTGTACTAGAAGTCATAGCTACTATTTTAGCTTGGAGTACATTGTAATTAAGAGAGTTAATATTTGATGTATTTATTAATATAATTTAAATTTGACATGAAAAAAAATCGTGAACTTCTATAATTTCAAATATCATCATGATTTATTTAATTCATATTTTAATTATATAAAATTTTTAATTTTTAATAATTGTATAATTGTAAGATTACAGTGACCTTAGTATCGATCTTATTGATAAGATCAAATTATTAAATTGGTCCAACACGTGCTGCTTTGAGTTAGGACTGCGTAATTTAATTAATCGAGTCTCTAAATTAACAGACACAAACGTGGTTTAATAAATAAATATTAACCAAAAGATATTTTGCTTAGTGCTTACAGCTTACCAGCATAAGACTTTTGATGATGTCATCAGTGTAGAAATCGGGGTCTGATTGTTGGAGGAACAAGAGGGTTTCGATCAATGTCCTATTCTTTTGCCACCCCTCTCCGTTGTTTTCTCGCCGGAATTCATCTAACACACCCTGCAAATACTCATTTCTCTCCTTTGAAAACTGTATTACACTCTTCTCTAGCCCTTTGTACCCAATCCACCTCAAAATTGGGAAGAAATCACACATATTTGTGGTTACGGAGGGAACGAAGATCTTCTTCAATCGTTCAAGAAATTGCCTACTAGTCTCTATTCCTTGACCCTCCGATTCATCAACACACCGCTTTCCAGCAATCATTTTCATGATGAAATTAAAGTTGAAAAGAGAGAGATATAACCTCATATCCACCTTATGGGATTGGTCTCCGTTGCTTGAGGCTTTAAACAGCTGGCAAAGCAAGTAACGGACTTCTTCCGCGCGGATGGTTGAAAAGAGCTGGATTTTGTTGGAAGATAAACACTCGACGACGGTGAGGCGACGGAGGACACGCCAGAGATGGCCGTACGGGGTCCAGACGAAGGAGGTGTAGTTGTAAGTGACGTGATCCCCGACCATCGACCGAGGCCGATCTGCCAACACGACGTCGTTTCTGGTGAAGCATTCTTGGACAGCAGAGGGAGAGGAGACGACGACGACCCGACGGCAACCGAATCGGAGGAAGAGGATGGGACCGTATCGGGATGAGAGAGCCTGTAGGCCTTGGTAGAGCGGCGGCTTGAGGAGGTGGAAGTGGGGGGTGGCCTGTGTACTGGAAGTGCGAACGGACTTGGCGGTAGCCGATGCCCGATGCCTCCGATGGAATACAGATTTAATGATGAGGATGATTGGCAACAAGATACCAGCATAATGATACAAATGATCGATTCTAAACTTCGTTCAGTACTCCATGGAATAGAAGAGAGGAGCGTCGGTGTGTGGGGAAGGGGAGAGGAGCCTACCTCATTTTTTATTTTTGAGCAATTCTATTTATACCACATTCATTTCTCTCTACACCTCATTAGAGAGATGAGATGTAAACATGAGGTGTGTGTGATATAAGGTGTATAGAAAAATAAATTGGGTGTAAATAAATTTATAACATTTTTACATGAGTTTTGAGAGTCGCCGGCCCTCGGACTAAAATGATTTTCCAATACCGGGATGATGGACACTTTCATTCTATTGAACGAGGGGCAGATGTGCCATCATTTCACGGGCGCTACGGTATGTATTCATCTTGATTCGTGCATCGTGGTCATTCAACGCTCAAAAGCCTGCCAGCGAGTGCTCCATGTGCACTGTACACGCGTCACTGAGTTCACTCCAACTCAAAGATGGGACAAAATTAGGGAAAAGCTACAAAGGTAAAAGATGGGACAAAAAGCTAGTAGGATCAAGATTGGCTAACATATGGAAATTAAAGGGACAACTGCAAGATCAACGACAGGTACAAGGAAGTTCTTCGATAAACACCACCAGCATTACAATTATATGATGAGCATTGCATTTGATTCGATGATATTTTCATAATCATGGACTGTGTTAGGTTGTATTGTCAAATCAAGAAATCATGATCGTTGTTTGGTGTTTTTGAGGGGTATGGACATCTAAAGTCTAAACATCACTACAGTGATCATTATAACTGTCCAAATCACTTATGTCCCAGAAAAAGCAAAAAAAAAAAAAAAAATTTAATTAATTAATTGTTCTCTTTACATAAGCTTTTCTATCAATTGTCTTGTTTTTATTGTTTTAAATTTAATAGTACCTGTTCTTTAATCTCAGAGCTTATTCAACACATTTCATCATTTTAAAGTTGAAAGCATCCCATGTTTGGACAAATAATATATAGACACATATATATATGTTAATTATTAAATAGATTTATCCAAAATAACAATGATCTAATTAATGTTAAATAATATGTTAAAGCATATAATTAAATATGATATTGATGATGCTTTTATTCGGGCTGGCCTTGGCGTCTTTGAATTTCTTAGTGAGTCCGTTTATACAGACATTGGGCTATTACGCAAAATAAGAAAGCGGATGACGGGGCTGACATTGCTCTCCGATGCCTAAGTCGGTCTTTAGATTGGAAAGAAAACTCTCAGCTGCTTGAATAATGAAGTTTTGTGCATCGTCGGCGTACGCACTGATGGGGTGACCTGGTATTTATAATGAATGATCATGGCTTTTCTTGGGTGATGATAATCTTGAATAGTATGTTTAATTTGTTGGAGGATGTCTGATATATTTCGCATTAGGTAGGAGATTTTAACAACACATCGTAAACCAATTAATAAGGGATAATCAATATGCAATAATTGAGAAATATCTTACTTTCCCGATTAATTGGAGATTAGGTGTTTTCACTAATATGGATTCGCCAGTTTGCCGGTATTTTTAAAGCGAGTAGGGCCCTCGTTTCAGGCCTATCTTTGAGGAATACCATTAAAGGTCTATTGCCAGTACTTGACTCATTTTTAATCCCGACGTTTGGGCTTGTATCTTGGACCTGCGTGCCCATTATTTCAAATCCCATCAGATATATTATATATAAAAACCAAATAGTAAAATCCTAATTTTATGATGAAGCGTCAGAACATTACTAATTAAGTTTTTTAGAGTTATGTATATTTATTATTTATGTTTCTTCTAGGATCTCATCGTAAGAGAGAAACCAAAAAGAAATCTCAGATTTACATATTATATAGAAATATCCAAAACCATGATATTCAACAACTTATGGATTCATATATGTTTTCGTATTTATTGTAATATTATAATTTTTAATGCTTTTTTTATAGATCTTGGTACTAAAAGTTTGGATTATAAACTTTTTGAATGTTGTTGTTCATAGATGATATCATATCGGTTTTTAATCTAGATATTTTACAATTGGTATCATATCGTGTATGGCTCTATAATAAATCATTGAGAATATAGTTTGGTTAAAAAAATTGTTTTTTTAAAGGAAACATGATCAAACGTATAAGCAGTGAAAGAAAGAAAATTGAAAGTTTTTATATATAATAAGAAAATCTAGTGTTTTGGATTTTGTTGAATTGAGTATATAGAGTTTTTGATATGTTTCTCAGCCGTTTCTTGATCGGAATCGTTGAATCGATTTCTTGTAATGAATCAACCTCTGGCTATGATGAATCAAAGCTACAGGCCATGGCAGTAACAGAATCGTTCTCAGATTCTTATGAACCCTAGTTTTAATTTTTCGGATCAGTCTATGACGATTAGTAACAATTGGAAGGGGAAAAACAATTCTTATGATAATCAACCTCCTAATCAATTGGGATTTGAATTATTTTTTTTAGATAATATTTAATTTATTTTAGATCCAGATAATTTATGGAAATATTCCATCTCATGGTGGCAATATATATATATATATATATATATATATATATATATATATATATATATATATATATATATATATATATATATTTAAGCAACTTTCTTTCAATCAATTTATTATTGTTGTTGTTATTGTGCTGATTGATAAAAGCCCAAAACTAATGAATAATTAAATTCAAATTGTGGAAATCTAACATTTTTAATAAACTTATTGAAACAACATGTCACCAAAGTAACCTCTCTTGCGTAAATGGTTTCTAAGGAATTTTGGATGTTTGTGTATATATATGACCATTAATTAATCGACCACAAAGGAAAGTTAGTGTTTAAGCCAAGATATACACACTTGCAATATTTTATGTGTCTATAAGGTTTCCATGTGAGCAATATGTTCATCATGAATAGATTTATTGTTTTATATAATTTATTATGAATGTTTGATTACTGCACCAAGAAACTACTTACAGATTAATATTATAGTCCAAAGTCTAAATATTGATGTTGTGCTCGGTATCTTGTGATGAGATTCACCCGAATATTTGATTTATTTATTTTATTTATTTTTATATAGACTCTCATGTGAGCTTTACTTATTTTGTTATTAATCTTACTGTAGCTTTAGTATCTACTAATATAAATTTCATTCACATTCTTAATAGGACCAACTTTAAGGATTGGAAAGAAAACGTTTTAATTGTTCTTGGCAACATGGGTCTGGAGCTTGTTCTACGGACTTATTAACTTTCACCTCTCACTACAGATAGTTTTACTTAAGCTAAAAAGGAATTTGAGAGGTAGAATCGTTCAAATCTCATGAGTCTCATGATCATAAAGCACGACATTCCAAAAACCTTCGGGGGCACAGTAACTGAAGAGGTTTCCACCGCCAAAGAATTCCTTGATGATTTTGAAAAGCGTTTTGTGAAAAACTATAAGGTTGAAATAAGCACTCTTTTAGGGAGCTTGGTTTCAATGAAGTACAAGGGTCAAGGAAATATAAAGGAGTGCATCATGCAAATGTCTAACATTGCTTCAAAACTCAAGGCACTAATGTTAGAGTTATTTGATGATTTACAAGTGCATTTAGTTGTAATATCACTTCTTGCATAATTCATCCAATTTAAGGTCAGTTATACACTACCAAAAGGAGAAATGAACTCTCTATGAACTCATTTTATATTGTGTGCAAAAGGAAGAAAGGATGAAGCAAGAAAAGACTGAAAGTGCTCATCGACAAAGTACACTCTAAGGATAAAAATAAGAAGAGGAATAAAGATTAAGGAAGGTGCAAGTGGTCTAGCTCAAAAGCTTGACATAAGGCACGAGATCAATGTTGTTCTTGTGACGCCCCATTCTTGGGAGTCCGTTGACCACCCCGTCAACACAACGGGAATACGTATCATATTTAGTAGAGCCTATACATAAGTAAAAATGGCCACTTGAGCCCCATACATCAATACTCACCAAAATACATCAACTATATTACCATAGTTCAAGAGTTGATACATCACTCTTAATACAAACATATATTAAGGTTTAAAGTTTTAATACATGTTATACAAAACGAATACCAAAGCCACATGTCGGCTTTCTTCTCAAAGCAGCCTCTAATGAGCGTCGTCCTCCCGAACACTCTCTATACCTGAAATAATGATCCCTCGATAGGGTGAGCAATGCCCAGTAGTGAAAATCTCTTACATGGGTTACTCCCAACCTAAGTGCACATGTAATGGCAACCAAACACACTCAAGCAAATACATAATCCTACTTGAATGTCTGCATGCCCAATCACATGTCTCGAGTCCTCACCGAGCTCCCTCACACACATGCCTCGCCAAATGTGAGAGAAAAAAATACGGAGTTTCAAAACAAAAAGGTTTTGTTTTTGAAAACATACTCTGCAGGATTTTTGGTAAAATCTATTGGACAACCCTCAGGAATTGAATTCTTTGATAATTCTCCAAAACAGTCATGGGTCCGCCTTTGAGATGAACTGTTGGACAACTCTCCAAGGCAATTCTTCGGAAAATATTCCTTGAAATTCCTTTCACAACCCTTTTCATTTTTCTTTCATTTTCTTTCATGTCATGTACTAACACCTACCATTCTAGGGTGCCCCGGTGCATATGGAATGCATTATGCCATTTCCAAACAATTCATGTCAATATATTTCACATGCATATATTAACAAAAGTTTATTCTCATACATCATGTTATTAATCCGTGGCAATAACATCAAAATTAGCTCACATGGGCTAATAACAATTCAAGCAATTCATTTTGAATCACCCAACAACACAAAATTCACCTGACTCACGTGAACGGTAGAAGACCTAGGCTCGACCTTTGATTCACGGCCTGATAAGGGATTTTATTCCTTTCGGTTCAAATATTTTGAGACTTAAAACACGGCCATCCAGGCCTCGAGCAAATCCCGTCCATTAAAATGGCTCTTAGCCAAAAGAATAACAGTAGGAAGACCCTACCTCTTGGAGTTGTAACTCCACAAAATTGGTGGCTCTCTGCGTAGCCGCACGCGTAGATCAACTTTGCTTCTTGGCGAGCAAAACGACGGTCAGCAGGAAAATCTAGAGAGAAGTCACACTTTCTCCCTCCCAACTAGTCTCTCCCCTGCGGCTTTATCAGTTTCCGTGAATGGAAGATGATGGTCTTTTTGTCTTTATTTTAATCTTTTCACTTAATTCCCTTTGTGTCATTTAGTTTGATTTTAAAAGCTTTTTGACACATGACTTAATCTAAGCCATTCATCTCTATCATCTCACTAATCATGCAACATGTATCACATGGTTACATGTAGTAAGTGACTTTTGTCACATCAAGTATCTCTCATGGCCGATCATACGGCACGAGCACAGTGCCTCGAAACGCGTAAAATTGAAACATCTCGAAATTAGCGTGGTAGCTAGATTGCGAGGCGATTCCATGATGAAGTCCGTTTAAAATTAAATCGAGATCTAGAAAAATTCTAGATTTTGACCGAAATTACCATTTTACCATTTTCAGAAAATTAGAATTTTCTCGGGTCTTACATTCTTCCCCCCTTAAAAGAATTTTGTCGAAGTGCGTACAATCACAACAAATCACATCGTATACAGTACTATCTTGTACAAATAAACTAGTCATTTAAGTATTAAACAACTAAACCACGTACCTTCGTCCCTAAGCAGAGAGGATGGGTGAGCGCATTGTGTCCTCGCTCCCACGTTGACTTCTCCACTCCCGCGGTCTTTGCCTGCTTCCCTCGCTAACCTCATGGTCTTCAACGTCACAAGAACACAGTCGGCTATCCATAATGCACACTTGTCCGCCATCGAAGGTCCTTCGCGCAACCTCGATCTCTACGATCCACTACATGAAATTTGGATGCGGGTGTACCTTGAACATGGAGACGTGAAATACCTCGTGGACTGACATCTTTGAACAATTAAAGCTAAGCGGTACACTATATGCCTACTCGAGTATCTTGAAAGACTGATGAACCTCGATATGGCCCAGCGACTTGCAGGAACGACCACTCATCTCTTAGGCATCACCTTGAGAAGGCGTGATCTCGACCTCGGGCTCTAGGATCAACGTCGCATCGAGCCTTCCACATAGCACTAGCAGGCTCTAAGCCGTGAGAAGATGCTGTCGTATCAAGCTCACCTTCTCGGAGGGTGTCTCACAATCGAATCGGGACTAGTGATGGGCTCTCTCCCACCTCGGTCCAGCCTTATCGGTGATCTGCCTTGGCCTCCCATACAATGCCTCATATGGCACCATCTATATACTGCCCGATAGCTGTTGTTGTGAGGCGAATTCCACTGGAACAAGTGCTCTTCCAACTACCCTTATGATCCGGGACGCGTGCTCGCGACATGTCCTCTAACACCTATGTGGTCCTCTGTGACTATGCACATTACGTGGGTGGAAGGTTGTACTCATGGTCAGCCGTGTGCCCATAACCTTTTGGAAACTCTTCCAAAAAATGTGCCATAAACCTCAGGTCTCTGCTCAGGCTTACTATGGATACTAATTGCTCCATGTGGCGGGATTTATCTCGAATATACAGCGGTGAATCTCTCGATGTGAAGGTCGTGCAGGCTAGAAAATGTGCAGGCTTTATGGAGTCGGTCACTATCACTTATGCCGCATCATGTCCTTGCGGTGTCGTGGCAGAGTGGATTACAAAATCCATCATGAGCTCCCCTTCGCTCGGCCACCTCGATTGGGTGGCGCCTTCTTGGCCGGTGTAGCATAACTTGCGACATGTGAGACATCGTAAAAGCAAAGTCCCTAGTGTCTCTTCATCCATACAATAGTCTTAGTGGCCGAAGATCCTAGTACATCTTAGGTGCCACCCTAGATGCATAGAAAATCGAGAGCAGTGAAACTCCCTGAGAATCTCCTCTTTCAAATCGGTCAATTAGGGAACCACTACCTGTCTTTTATACCGAAGACTACCATCTGCGTGGACAGTCCAGCCCTCGTCACATGTACTGTTGTACGGGTCCACGATGGACACTATCAGACGTCCGTCACGGGACTCGATCACTCTGCTTTCAAGACGATTATGATTTACTAAACTCCTAACGTGCCACGAGCTGCTGGGTTGTATTTAGAATCCAAATTGTCCCACGGTCTCGGCGATTCGCCATTCGGGAAGCTATACTGGCCAATGCCGGTGACTTAGATTGAGTGCATCAACCACCACATTTGCCTTACTAGGATGTGTCTGAAGTGAGTCATAATCCTCTAGGAACTCCATCCATCTGCGTTGCCTCATGTTGAAGTCCCGCTGCGTGAAGAAATACTTCGGACTTTTGTGGTCTGAGTACACCTCGAACTGCTCGCCATATAAGTAGTGGCGCTAAATCTTCAAGGTGAAGACTACGGCCGCCAACTCCATGTCGTGTGTGGGTAATTACACTTTCGTGATTCTTCAGGCGACGAAACCATGGCCCCTACCCTCATTTGCATCAAAACACATCCCGATCCGGCCCTCGAGGCATCACAATGATACACTATGTACCCTTGTCCCTAATCAGGGATTATCAAGATAGGAGCGATGTAAGCCTTCTCCCTCGACTCTGGAATGCCTCCTCGCGTCAGTCCTTACGATCAAACTTGACCTCCTTCAGGGTCAATCTCATCATAGGTGCCACTAATCGAGAGAAATCCTCAGTAGTCTGTAGTACCCGGCCAATCCTATGAAGCTATGTATCTCGAAAGAGTGACTTGACCTCTCTCCCGACTACATCCAACGCCTCGAGCCTTCTCACAGGTCAGTGACATGCACGATCGCGACACCACGTGTCCCGAAAATCTCACCTCGATAAGCCAAAGCTCGCACTTCGGAACTTAGGCGATATAGCTAATGATCTCGACAAGCGCAAACAATCCTCAAGTGATCTTCATGCTCCCTCTCTGACTGGGAGTGGATCAAAATGTCATCCCACGAACACGCGGCTGATCCAAATAGGGTTGGAATACCTATGCATGAGTATATGAATCACCGTGTATTCGCCAATCAAAGGCATCCTTGAAGTAAACTCAGAAGTGCCATGTAGTCTGAGCGACATCTTAGAGATATCGTCTCCTAACCCTCGGTGATGAGTAACCCAGTCTGAGAGTCACATCTTGGGAATAGACTCGCGCTCCTCTGTGATCAAACAGAGTCATCAATCCTCGCCAATGAGTACCAATTCTTGATCGTAACCCTATTCAACTATCGGTAGTCAGTGCGATTCAGGGTCTTGTCCTTCTTCGCCCCTTGAAACGAACGGAGCGCCCCATGGTGAAGTGCTCGATCCAATGAACCCCTTGTCCAGTAACTCCGTAGTGGACTGCGAGTTCGCAACTCAAGCTGGGTGCCATCACATGGAGTCATAGAGATGGGTAATCTTAGGGTGTAACTTCGTCAGAAGTCTGACCCTCTGTGGAGCAATAAGGTAGCTAAGTGGGAAAAACATCCCCGTCACTCGCGAGACCGCTCGAGGTAGATCTAGTCGGTCTGCGCCTCGTTATACAGAGATGAGCTTGCTCGCCAACCCCATGGCCAATCCTGACACATGGAATCGTACAGGTAAGGGCAAAATATTATCTTGTCCCCTAAAATACAACACGGTATGGATTTCTACGTGTGGCGGTAACCTCACTACCCTCCCTTGATCGATAACGACTCTATAAATTTGTCGGCCAATCCATCCCGGGGATATTCGAACTCTAACATGTCCATGACCCTCGGGTCCAACGTGAAATTAAGTCCCCGAGATCTGCAACTCGTAACCTCGACATATCATCTATTCTCGCACAACCTGAGGGGAGAACTCACATCTGAGGCTCCTCCCGAGGCCTCGACCTACAAGCCTAACTCTGTCGCGATTGATCACGAGTAATGAATGAATCACGAAGCATATAATCAGCTGCACTCCTTATAAGCAGAGATATATACCACAATATAATTGGGTGTCTTGGCTCGACCAGGTGGTGTGTGGATTGTGAACCATACGAGACCCTTGACGTCCTGCTGTGGGCCCGTCCTCTGCCTCGGCCATAATCGGCTTGCACGTGTAATGGGAGGTGCGGGTGCGGCTGCAGAGTGATGCAGCCTCTGGCATACTGGGACTACGGCGTCCCACGAATCACGGGATCCTTGCCTGCGAGGAAAATCCTCCTCCTTATGTCAGAATTTGTTGGCAATGGTAGCACGCTAATGGCCCGGCTTGTTGTGACCCTGTCAGATCCACACGGCCGGGATGGCGCGGCTCTAAAACCCACGTGAACTAAAAGCCTTCTGCTTCTTTCCCGAACTGGAAGAAGAGTGGAGTTCTCCTCATACTGCCTCTTGCATCTGGTACCGAGCATCATCGATCTCTCTCTATGGTCATGGAAGTCCCAACCACAGAGTTCATGTCTTGTAAGCGAATTCCTACAATCCTACCTCGAATGGACAATCTCAATCCATTCTCAAACCTCCTGACCTTGGCCTTTGGCCACATAATCGTCAACAAAGCGAGCTAACTTTGTGAACTTGGCCACATACTCAATCATAGTCGTAGTCCCTTGCTTCAGTTCTAGGAATTCCTGAGCCTTCGCATGTCTAGCAGTATCCGAAAAATACTTGCCCATGAATAGCTCCTAGAATACACTGTATCATTGCCTGCAGTCCTAAGGTCTTCGCTTGATTCCACCACACTTAGGCCTCGCCCTCTTCATTTGGAATCTGTTAGTCGATCTGATCGTATCGGAGGTAATCTTTATCGCCTCTGATATCTTCTCAACCTGCATGGGCAATGTGGTTTGCCATATCGGATCCTCCCTTGTGAATGCTCCGGAGGGTGATGTGCCTGTGAACCTCACAGAATTTTCGAACCTCCACGGCTACCTGCACTAGCTTGTGAAATCCAGGCGTCGCGAAATCTGACCTCGGCAAAGATGCATTCGATCAAATGCGGTGGTGCTTGGCTGGCACCTCGTGGAGCGACACTCGTCCTCTCCCGATAGCCATCTACACATGTCAAATGGCGAGTTAAGTTTTTAATAAGGTATCTCACAGGGTGTAAATGACCTTGAGCACTATTCACATACGAAAAATTTATATACGCAATGTCAATGCATTCATAGGTAATGCAAGACAATAATTTCATATATTAAATCATACGCAACAAAAAAAAAATTATTTCATCTTATTTTATTTTATTTTATTTATTTATTTATTTTTTTGAAAACCTCGTGAACAGTGATTCAAACATTGACTTAAAACAGTGCATTGAGTGGCTAGATTCGAGTGCATAGTGTGCACACCACAGACAGGCTGCGCGCGTCTTTGCGCTGAGCCTGCGCCGCGTTGTGCGTGCTGCGCCTAAGCGCTCACACGGCGCCATGTCGCGGCAGAGGCATCATCGCCGCCAGCCCAGGTGTCGTAGTGTGCATGGTAGGTGTTAGCGACGCCACGCCGCGCCTTGTCGTCGCCCCCTGGTCATGATACAAAAATTGTATCGCGACCCAAACCTTTGCCGTGCGCACTACGTGTTGTGTCGCGCCCGGTTGCCAGCGTGTATCGCGGCTTAGCCGTATCCGCAGGGCGCGGGCCAAGTATCACAATCATGTCGCGACCTGGTCGCCCCTGCTCTGATACAAAATTTGTATCGCGACTCACCCCATGGCCAGGCCATGCGCGCGTAGGCTGATAGTGTCGTGGGGCCTCCTGGCTGTGTCGTGGCCGTGTCGTGGGCCCTATTACGCTCCCACAGGCACGTGTCACGGTGGGAAATACGATACGCGTATCGTGACTGGCACCTATATAGGCGTAGCCCATTCCAGCTTCCCTTTCTGCACGTTTTTTTTTTTCACTCATTTTTTTTTCTTTGTTCTAGCTACTATAAGACCATCAAAAAAAATAAAAAAAATAAAAAAAATAAAATAATATATATATATATATTTCATATCTTGATAGAACCAAATAAATTTATCATAATTTATTTATTTATTTATTTATTTTATGTTTTACACACTGTAAAACTGATAGAAAAAAAATTTTTTCCCTCTACACATTTTTTTTTTCATTTTATTCTGGACTATTTTGCACAAAATTTCTTAACCTCCTAAGGTTTTATTTTCTCCTATGCTACTTACCAAGCATACAATTCAATCACACATCACACATCATTCATCAAAATGTACATGGATGCATGATCTAACCCGTTCCATCGAGCCCTAGGTATTCGTACCTAGGATTCTAATACCAAGCTATGGCGCCGTTCAGGGGACCGTTAACTGCGGAATGCAGTGTCTCATATTATGAGACCTATACATGAGTAAAAATGGCCACTTGGGCCCATACATCAATACTCACCAAAATACATCAACTATATTACCATAGTTCATGAGTTGATACATCACTCTTAATACAAACGTATATTAAGGTTTAAAGTTTTAATACATGTTATACAAAATAATCTGCATGGCATGTGACTTTCTTCTCAAGCGGCCTCTAATAATGCGCTGTCCTCTGAACACTACCTATAAAAATAATGATCCATCGACGGGATGAAGCCCGTGCGCAGTAGTGAAAATCTCCTGCATGGGTTACTCTGACCTAAGTGCACATGTTATGGCAACCAAACACACTCGAAAATACATGATCCTGCCCGAATGTCTACATGCCCAATCTCATATCTTGAGTCCTCACCGCTCCCTCGCACATGTCAAGCCCGAATGTGAGAAAAAATACGAGTTTCAAAGCAAGGTTTTGTTCTTGAAAACATACTCTAGAGGATTTCGGTAAAATCTATTGGATAGCCCTCAGGCGAATTCTTTGGATAATTCTCAGAAACAGTCATGGAGTGCGCCTCCCGAGATGAAGCTGGTAGACAACTCTCAAGGCAATTCTTGAGAAAATCTTCCTTGAAATTCCTTTCACAACCATTTTCATTTTTCTTTCATTTTCTTTCATGTCATGCACTCACACCTACCATTCTAGGGTGCCTCAGTGCATATGGAATGCATTATGCCATTTCCAAACAATTCATGCCAATATATTTCACATGCATATATTAACAAAAATTTATTCTCATACATCATGTTATTAATCCGTGGCAATAACATCAAAATTAGCTCACATGGGCTAATAACAATTCAAGCAATTCATTTTGAATCCCTTGACAACATAAAGTCACACACAACTCACGTGAGCAGTAGAGACCTAGGTTGACAGCATTCCGCAGAGGATGGCTGTGTTCACGACCACATAATAGGGATTTTCTTCACTCAGTTCAAATATTTTGAGGCTAGAAAACACGACTCATCGGGCCTCGACAAATCCCCGTCAGTAAAATGAAATGTAGCGAAGAATAAACCAAGTAGGAAGAGGCACTACTCTTGGAGTTGTTATTCAGCAAATTGAGTGTCCCATGTGTCTTGTACGGCGTAGATCTTTGCTTCTTGGCAGACGAGCAGACGATCAGAAAATTTGAAATCTGAGAGAAGTCCTGCTCTCTGCAAGCAGATCTCCCCTCACTGTAGTTTCAGCAAATGGAGAAGATGGTGGTCTTTTTGTCTTATTTAAATCTTTTCACTTAATTCCCTTTGTGTCCTTTAGTTTGATTTTAAAGCTTTTGACATGGCTTAATCTAAGCCATTTATCTCTATCATCCTACTTTAATCATGCGACATGTGTCACATGGGTACATGTAGTAGGTGACTTTCCCACGTCACATGTCTCTGCAAGCCGTCATACGGCACGACACGTGGTGCCTCGAAAATATGGAAATCCATTGTTTGAATTAGTGAAGTCGACGTGGTAGCTAGATTTCGCGAGATGATTCCAATGGTGAAGTCCGTTTCGTTGTCCGAGATCTAGAAAAATTCCAGATTTTGACCGAAATTACCATTTTACCTTTTTTCAGAAAATTAGAATTTTCTCGGGTTTTACAGTTACTTTTGTAAGACATCTGGACACATGAAGAAGGATTGTACTAAATATCATGCCTGGCGTGTAGAGAAATGTACACTTCTTGCTTTGGTTTGTTTAGAGGTTAATTTAGCTTTTGTACCTAGAAATACTTGGTGGATAGATTATGGTGCTACTACTCACATAAGTGTTTTTATGCAAGGTTGCCTAAACTATCGAGCACCAAATGATGTTGAAAGATTCATCTCGGTGGGCGATGGAAAATTGGTGGAAGTTGAGGCTATTAGGCATTTTGGATTGTTATTAAAGACTGGAATATATTTGGATATGAAAGAGACTTTTATTGCACTATCATTTAGAAGAAATTTAGTTTCTATTTATGTTTTAGACAAATTGGGTTATGCGTGTTCTTTTAAAAATCGTCATTTTAGTCTTTATTTGAATTCAAATATTGTTGGTATTGGTTGCAATGAGCCCCCAGCAGGGGTCGTTGACTACCCGTCAACCGGAATGCTAGTGAATGTCGGGTAACCCGCAGGCCCGATACCACCCATCTCATCATCAATATAAACCAACTATACAACCATAGTTCAAGAGTTAATGATTTACTCTTATACAACACATATATTAAAATTCTAAAATTCTAATACATGCAAAACCATCAAAGCCACATTCCGGCTTTCTTCTAAACGGCCTCTATGATGAACCGTCTCCTCCGCTCCCTTTATGCACAGCAAATAGTATCCATAGCAGGGGTGAGTTAATGCTTTCGATAGTGGAATCACCACCAAGTGGGCTACTCTCCACCTAAGTGCATATACAATGCTCAATAAACACACATTCAAGCAAATGCATGATCCTACTTGAATGTCTAATGATCATCTCATATCCGAGTCCTCCCCAGGCACCACCGCGCTTCCGCTAGCCCCTTCGTATGAGAATTATTATGTTTATTTGTTTGTGGATAACTTTCCCTCAGATGTATATATCAATTGGTCAGTCTTGACGATTGATATTATCTTATGGACTACCCTCAGATGTATATCAATTGGGCCGTCTCAGGTGATTGATATTATGTTTGAAGTCTCTCCAGATATTTAATATTTTTAGGCAATACTCGAACCCGTTATCTGAGAATTACCTCATGCAGCTCCTCTATCGTCACAAGGGTGCCACTAGTGCATATGGAATGCATGATGCCAATTCCATTTCAATTCAATAACACATGCAAATATATAATCATGCATATATTCACATAATTTAAATCACACAAACATGTCATGTAATTTCACCATCAATCACATCAAAATTAGCTCACGTGGGCTAATGATCAAACACGAGCAATTCG
The DNA here is from genome assembly GCA_016808115.1 of Tetrastigma voinierianum. Classification (NCBI taxonomy): domain Eukaryota; kingdom Viridiplantae; phylum Streptophyta; class Magnoliopsida; order Vitales; family Vitaceae; genus Tetrastigma; species Tetrastigma voinierianum. The sequence continues at coordinate 115,353 of JAEQBH010003314.1, forward strand.
ATTTGAATTACTTGACCAAACACATTATTTCACAAAAATTATTTTGTGAACACTATTCTCGGGAATAGTGAAACCCTCGGTTACTATTCCTGAAAAATCACCAATCGTCGATTCACTTTGTGAACCCGAATTTCACGGCCATTACTGGCCCTATACATACCAAAGCACCATTTAATACATCATTTCCATCATACACATCACAAACAGTCCGTGAACTGCACGGGCTGTCCATTTGAGGCTTCAAAAATTATAACAATTTGGTCCCAAGATTTGGGACTGATCAAACGGCCCCTCACGGCCTCATTCAACTCAAACATTAACAATGTACTTAAATAAAGAATAAAACCCAAGTAGGGAGAAACCCCTACTTCATGGAGTTTGTCAAAACTCCTCAAATCTGGTGTCCACGCGTAGCCGCTCTGCGTAAAGCAGCTTTCCTTCTTGTCCCGACAACTTCCGACGGTCGGATTGCCCGATAATCTAGAGAGAAGCTTCACTCTCTCTCTCTAAAAAACTCCATTTTTGGCTTATGTATCTTTTCTCCCAGCCCCATACGTTTTGTTTGCTTTTGAATGAAGAAACGAAACCGCTATTGTGTTTTGTCTTTTCCCCAGCAAAACATTTCCAAAAATGACCATTTTGTCATTTTTTCCCGATTTTGACGCGGCACTATCTTCGGCCGTCCATTTTAAATCGTTTACCTGCCGTACCGCATGGAACATGATGCGTGTTGCTATGTGACTTCGTCGCATCGAAAATCATTTTCTGGCTTTTGAACCGCGTCTTATCAGCGTGCCAACTTGACTATCTTGAAATTCTACGAAATTCGACGTGCTAGCTAGATTTTGTGAGACGATTCCAACGATAAAATCCGTTTCATCATCTGAGATCTAGAGAATAAATTCCGGATTTTTAACCGAAATAACAATTTGTAACCGAAATTACGATTTTGCCATTTTTCCAGAAATTGGAATTTCTCGGGTCTTACGAAACCTTGCATATTTCTTCACGCGGAAGAAAAAGAAAATTGACTAATGAGAATTCCGCAACTTTATCACACAAACGATTAGGTCATATATCTAAAAATATAATTGAGAAGCTTGTGTTTAATGGGATTCTTGATTCCCTTGATTTTACAAACTTCACAATTTGTGTTGAGTGTATTAAGGGAAAGCAAACAAAGAACAAGAGGTTGGGAGATAGTAGAGCTTTAGAAGTCTTAAAACTTATTCATATAGATATTAGTGGACCATTCCCTAAGGCCTCTTAGAGTAGTCAACAATATTTTATTTCATTCATAGACGATTATTCTAGATATGGATGCCTATACCGCATTAAAGAGAAGTCTCAATCATTGGACATGTTCAAGGCTTTTAAAGCCGAGGTTGAGAACCAAGTCAACAAAAGAATTAAGTCGTCAGATCTAACCGTGGTGGTGAATACTATGGAAGATATGACGGATATGGCAAACAACGTCCAAGTCATTTCTTAAATACCTAGAGGAATGCGGAATTGTCACATAATACACTAAGCTAGGATCACCTAGCATGAATGGTGTGTCTGAAAGATGAAACATAACTCTTAAGGACATGGTAAGGAGTGTGATTAGTCAATCTACCTTACCAGAATTTCTCTGAGGGGAGCATTAAAGACTATAGCTTACATTCTTAATAGAGTACCTACTAAAGCGGCAATAAAGACCCCTTATGAGCTTTAGATAGGCCGAAAACCTAGTTTAAAGCATTTTCACATTTGGGGATGTCCAGTTGAGGCAAGGCCTTATATGCCAATGAAGATAAATTGGACTCTAGAACCACTAGCTGCTACTTTATAAGATACTTTGAAAGGTCTAGGGGTTACAAATTTTATGACCCCATAGTCAAAACTATTTTTAAGACAAGAACTGCAACATTCTTTGAGGATGTTGAGTTTAGGGGGGGTGGGGGGTGGGGGGAAGGGAATAAGGTTAGAGACATTGTCTTTGAAGAAGAGGAATCTTTTTCGACTCCTTCTATTACTCTTTACTAAGTGCAAGTTCATATTCCTATCATTGATCAAGAAACAAATCTGAAATAAGATAATGTTGATTTGATTCTCATACATAATGAGCAAATCCCAATTCAAAATGAGGATATCGTTCATGAAGAACAAACTCAACAACCTCAAGAACAAACACCACAAAGGAGATCCATAAAAGGAAGGAGAAAGGCTATTTAAGATGATTATGTAGTTTTTCTCTAAGAGCATGAGGATGAAATCAGTATGACAAAAGATCATCCCATCAACTTCCATTAAGCCATATAAAGCTCTGATTCTGAAAAGTTGATTGATGCCATGAATGAGGAGTATAAGTCCATGCAAGACAATGATGTTTGGGATCTTATCACATTACCTGGAGGTGCGAAACCCATTGGTTGCAAATGGATATTTAAAACCAAGAGGGATTCAAAAGGTGATGTGGAGAGATATAAGGCATGTCTTGTTGCTAAGGGCTATCCTCAAAATGAAGGCATTGATTTTAAAGAGATTTTCTCTCTAGTTTTAACGAAAGACTATTTCAGAACTGTAATGACACTTGTTGCTTATTTTGATCTCGAGTTACATCATATGGATGTAAAGATAGTGTTTCTCAATGGTAACATTGGCAAAACAATTTATATGGTGCAACAAAAAAACTTTGTGTCCAAAGACCCAAAGAAAATGGTTTGCAAACTAAAGAAATTCATCTATGGACTTAACCAAGCTTCCCGTCAGTGATACTACAAATTTCATCAAGTGATAGTCTCATTTGGTTTTGAGATAATTACGGTGGATGAATGTGTATCTGCATGAAATCAGGTTAGATAAGCACATCTTTCTAGTTTTGTATGTTGATGACATTTTGTTTACCACTAATGATATAGGCTTATTACACGAAACCAAGAGATTTCTATCAAATAATTTTAAGATGGTAGATCTTAGTGACGCCTCTTTTTTATTGGGGATTAAGATACATCGAGATTGCTCTCGGGGTATTTTTGGATTATCACAAAAAGGGGACTCCTTATGCATCAGTTGTGACGAAAATTGCTTTGATCCTGTATTGATATAATTGATGGATAAGGTTGTTTGGTTATACTTTTGATTATGATAGAAAATTTTTTAGACTGATAAAGTTATGTATAAGATGTAACATATGTGGCCTTAAGTAGGAGATTGTTGGAAAAATAATATATGTGGGCCCACATATGTTATTAAGTGTTATTATATAGATTTACCCAAAATGATAATGATCTAATTAATGGGTTGAAACATATAAGAAAATATGATATATTATATGTATATACCAGATAGTAACTTCCTGATTTTTAATGAGCGAAATCAAAATATAACTAATTAGGTATTTCAAGGTTATGGTCTCATATATATATATATATATATATATATATATATATATATATATATATATATATATATATATATATATATATATATGTATGTAATGTATGTATGTATGTATGTATTATTTTGTTCTTTCTAGGATCCCATCATCGGAGAGAAACCAAGAGGAATCTTGGATATACGTATTATACAGGAAGATCCAGAACCCACAATCTTCAACAATCTATGGATCTATGTATGTTTTCACATTTATTGTAATATTGTAATTCTTAATATTTTAATTATCGATCTTGAATTCAATTTGGGTGAAGCTTTGTAGATCTTATGTTATGGATAGATGAGATCGGTTTTTAATCCAGTTATTTTATATCCCACTTTAAAAGTTTTGAAATAATGAGTTGTCTTCTATTTATTCAATTGTGCAAATCATTAACCGTGTCTTGTGAATTTTTTTTTTTTTTTTTTGAAAGAGTATCCTAGGAGATAAAAATATTAAAATTATTATAAGATTTTTAGGACGCAGAGGAGTGTGGAATTTTAAATTGGGATGCTTATAATATTTCGTGCTAAAAACCTTATAATATTAATAGTTTATAGGACAAAAACTAAATCTTTCTTATATTTATGGAATTTTTATGAAATAAATAAATTATTTATTTAATTTTCATATTTTTGTTTGTTTCATAAAAATAAAAATAAAGCTCATAAAAATAAAAATATAGAATATTTGACTTCTTCACAATAAAATTATTTTAATGTTGTTGAAAAGGACTAGGCTTTCCACAAAATCAAATCTCCTTCTTTTTTTTTTCCTTTTTCTCCTCTTTTTATACCCATGGGTTTGAGAGTTACACATTTAATGCTCATAATTAGGACACTTATGAGAATCCTTTCACTTCCCTACATTATACCATCATACATTCATGTACACTAATTGCCCTGCTCCAACTAAGCCGTTGTGACTGTTGATAGGCCGAATGCGTGATGTGTGATTTATATAAACTAGGTAAAGCACTTATGTGCGCAAGTGCATGTGTCGTATCAAGTAATACAATGTACCTAAGTACAAATATCGATTCACATGGAGAAGTGCGTTGACTACTGGAATTAGCCCTACGACATTACCTGGACTTAAACTCTTAATGAATATCTAACTAATGTATGGAATTAAAACTAAATCTAATTAACTTGTGAAATTACTTTGTTGTGAAAACTAGGGATTTGTCTGTCATTTGATAGTTATTACCTAGAGGAATTACCGTTCGATGTGTGATTTCTCGATGACGGGGTGATTGTGCCTATGAGATACCCTCTCTCGAGGTATATCCGCCTATCTCGCTAGTAGGGTTGGGTGCATCTCTGTCCAGATCCTATACTCCGAAACGCTTAAATGCTCAAACCCTAATTGCCACACTTGGAATCGGGATATCTCTATTCGCCGATTGACCAAGGGTTTCTCTACTCATATCCCTAGGAGTCCTTATCTCTCGATCTCGGATACCTTGCAAGTTCACGCCAACGTTGGCTAAACATCATCATGAAAATAAACCACAAATGTAGAACAATCGATATAAATCATGAATAAACTGAATAATATAAGATTTAAACCTTAATCCATACAACTGAAGTAAGGTTCAACAAAACCCTAAAAATATTTCTAGAACATATCAGAATTTAATACAAGCATGGTTCTATAAATCATTAATGTTTTGAGAATAAAAACCTGCGCGAGTCTTTTCGATCTCTCGGGTTGCTTTTGCTTCGTTTCCCGTACCACGTCCATACGTTCTTTGATAATCCCAAAAATTAGGTCTCCCATGCTTTTTATAATTCTAAAGCATAAATTGCGGGGAACATCGTGACGTTCGAAATGTGAAGCGTTGGTGGCTCTTTGGCACTTTTATTACGTTGACGGGCGTCGCGACATTGCGACATCACGACGCTAGCAACGTCGCTCGTACTTCCATAAAGCTTCTGAAAATCACCATATTCACCTGCAATGCACACAAGATCAAAAAAAAAATCAGATATCGGGCAATAACGCACTTATTAATGTATAAAATATAACTAAAACGTAATGGAGCGGATATGACATGGCGTTTAGACACTCATCACACTCCCAGGCACAACCTTGCTTTGTTTCCAAGCAGAAACATACTCTAAACCAGACACACAAGAAACTAACATGCTAAAACTCGACGACATGATTGTGATGCACATGTTTCCAAAAGGAAGGATCAAAATGGACCGACTCACAAACCTTGCCCTTTTTTACAAATTTCAGAGGATCCATGAGGTTGTTCGACTTTTGAAAGAATTCAGCTAAACACGGTTTGGTTGACAAGTGACTCAACCTCAGTTTTCAATAGCCTTTCCCAAGTAGTCTATGTGCATTTGATACATGATCTCTAGCATATAACTCGGTTCCGGTACACCTTAACTTGAATTCAACTTACCAATTTGGGAGAGTCTAACTACGGAAGGATAAAAACACACCCTTTTTATTCAACTAACCTATCTACTCATGAAAGAAATACCAGTGCATGTAAGTTTATGTTGAGTGTTCATGTAGCGGGGATTCGTTGGTGACTCCCCACCAGTTGGTTAAGGGCACCAGACATTCAATTCCCCTCGAACTTCACCCCGAACGCTCAACTAAACCTAAGGGCCCTAAGTGATGGGAAACTCCCATCCTCTGTCCCATGTAACGGACAGTGAAGTTAATGGCTCCCGGCTAGTTGGCTCAGGGCATTAGGCTTTGAAAAGCCCCAGGACTGTGCCCGGGATTTCGACTAGAAGCTCCCACTTATTCTATTCATACTTTTTTTTTATAATTGTCTTTTTTTTTTTTAATTAGGGCTCGATAGAAATCCTCTTTTTCTAAGGTGTCCTATTACTTTGGTGTTTAGAAACCCCCAAGGTTTGTTGAACCTTAGTAAGTCGGGTTCGGAGCCTAGGCATACCCTGGAGATCATATGTGTGTGGGTGCGGTAGACTCCTTGAGAATTGGTTTCTTGAATACCTAGGAGGTGACTCACTATGTCCCCCTACCTCCCGACAAAGTAATTCTGTCTATGACCCTCGGATCCTTGCTTGATTTATATTATGTTTTTCCAAAAATATTTGAAGGGGTTAAAATGGATCCTTGATTAGCAATCACGACATCACTCACACAACTACCTAAAAAAACCCTAAAACCTGAGACAAACTAAAACAAGGACCCCTAGTAAATGAAACACATAAATAAACACAAACATACCGCGATCGAAGGCGTCGACATAAACACAGAAAAGAAATTACTAAATAGGGAAAACACATAAATAAGCATGGAAATAGACACACTAAAGTAGAAAACACATAAATAAACACAAAAACAAACCAAACACAAACACAAACAGATCACCCACATCCCCCCCCCTAAACAAGTGCGGACAGTGTCCTCAATGTCTATGAAAGAACATGAGAGGGTGTAGTGAACTTCCTTGTTGATCGCCCGGATCACTACGGTAGCGGTGAAGGTGGCGGTGAAGGCGAGAAATTTGGGCCAGGCGATCTTGGAAGGATTTGCTAGTGCGGAGCTGTCGCTGGTTATGCATGAGGGAGTGCGCATGTCGACGAGGCCTCCATATCCTGAGATTTGATGAGGACTCGTGATGCTCTGGGTCTCATCCGTTATGCATCAAATTAGAGCATTGAGGTCTGCGGCAGTCTCCCAGGGTAATGGAAAGGGCAGTTGGGTCCTCCTCTAGGGATAGGCGTGGTGGTGGGGGGTTAGATGAAGGGCTAGGCTTCTCCACGAGTGCCCGATGGGATCTGAGCCTAGACTTATATGCTCTTAGCTCATCCTCATAGGAGGGCTCATTGCTCGAGTCGTACACCTCCTTTGGTCTTGGTCCACCCTGTTTATCTTTCTTTACCATGATCGCGCAGTCGTGGGTGTATCAAACATATTGTCTCTAAGGGCACCCTGGAGCTTGCTTGCATGGAGTCGTAAATGAGAAAGGGGTGAGATTCATGTGGTGTCCTTGTTATAGAGGTTTCATCCTCTATAATCTTACATTTATCAAAGATGCGATCTTGGATAATGGCATGGTTGAGCAGGGCTCGCTTGGCCGTCACTTCACACACATTAGTCATTGGAATGAGATGCGATGTGATGAAATGATGCCATACCTTGGGAATGTAGGCGAAATGTTTGGCGCCAAAGTGCCTGGCGTGCCCTTCCTTTGATGAGGTTAAATATTGTTCCATTGGTGACATCTTAAGGTTCAGAATTGATTAGGTTGCTCATGGAAGCCGTCCGAGGCCTCGGGGTTACTTAGGTTCTAGGTTCTAGTACCGGTTGACAGACTTCGCACATAAGTCTACCAACACCTCGCACACTCGAACCTTTTTCAATACATGAGAGGCAAGATTGGCGTAAAATTTTCGTACCATTGATTCTGCGAATAGTGCTATTTCGCTATGATAATACGGGTTTGAGCACTTTTGTGTAGTAATCACTTTAATTAACCCAATTGGCATGTTAAGGACCTATAAAACACTAATCAAATTTGTAGCAAGTTTTTTTGTTTTTGGGCTATTTATTCCATGGAATGAGTTGACTCAAGCATGAAGAAATCATTTGGAATCAGAGTAGAAAAAGGAATAACAAGAAGAGAGCCCTGCGAAATCTCGCAAGGCTGCGAAAAATTGCTTGGTACAAGCTTTGCGACCTTCTCCACAACGATGATCTCAGTCGCAGCCCTTTGTGAAATTGCCTTTACCCTCTGAATTTTCCATTTCTGCGCCCTTTGTTCAGCATTCATGCTACTTTGACTTTTTTACTTCCTTTGTCACCTTTTGGTTTTCTTCCCGTTTTGTCCCCTTGTAATAGTTTTTACTTTTGTTATTTTGGTAATTTGTAAAGGGGGTTTGGCTATAAAAGCCCCATACAGAACCTTTATCAAAACGACTTTTCACTTTATGCAGATTTTTGGGCGCTCGCTTTGGTACTTCCCGGCTCTCGTTTCTCTCGCTTTCTCATTTTATTTTCACTTTCTTACTAGCTAAACACCCTCACGGATGAAAGCTTGGAGGATGGAGTGCCTAAACCCCTTCCTCCTTGAAGAGAGAAGAAGGCATTGGGTGCGGGGATCAGAAGATTAACTGAGAGTTTCCATGGTTTTCACGCGGTGCTCAGCGGTTTGTGTTTCCCTTGAACTCTAGGTTTAGATCCCTTAGATTCACCTTGAATGACTTGTATTTGGTAATCTTTTAGGGTTCAGTGGATGCTTATTTCTAGATCACACTAAGATTCATTTGTTACTATCTATTAATCATTGGAAGGTGAGTCAGGGAGAGTTGTTTTTCACTACCGAGACCATTGATGCTCAGTGATTACCATTTTTCAAAGGATAGTTATTAAGGGTTAGGTTTTATAGCTAAATGAAGATCGGTTCGGGAGATGACTATAGGTCATCCTCCTCAACGCAAGAAGGACCCTAAGAGACCCTCAATTTTAGGAATCAACCGGTGACCTAAGCGAGTTATTTTGTTTACTTCTTTATTTTCAATTTCCAAACATTACCCCTCACTGTTTTTATCAAACCCCAAAATCCAAATTGAATTCACCAAGTTGAACCAAGCGCAAGTCATTTATCTGAAAACTCATCCACATGTTCGACCACAAACCCTTTATGCTGTAGTAGCCATTCTACGGCAGTAGGAGGAATTAGGCTCATAAATTTTGTTGATTCCGGACACCCTACTGCACGCGAATCAAATGGCGTCTTTGCCGGGGATGGTGCCTTAGTGTAAATGATGAACTGTTGAACAATTGTGATCCTCATCACAAGTTCTGGTGAATTTTCTTTTATCATTTTACTATCAGTTTTTTTTAGTTTCATTTCACTGTTAATTTGTTTAAAAAAAACAAAAAAACAAAAAAACTAAAACCTTTAGGTAGGATTGTTTCTTTGTTGTCTTGTTTTTGCCCTGTTCTTACTGCAGGAGTGCAAGTTCCAGTGAGTTAGAAACTCAGAAGGCAGGCTAGTCAAAGTCAATTTCCTCTGGCCAGATTCTAGGCGGTTGAATGCGACCAAATGGAACAGAGGAAAACAACATAAGTCGGTATCCGAGTGGAAAGAAAACCACAATGCATATGGTCCGTGAGGATTACAGGCACCCTCCATGGGTAGAGTGCACCCTCTGCATGGTGCCTCAACTAATGCACCATATGGAAATGCCACCGTAACACTAGTTGGGGGAACCACCCAAATTTCTCATAAATCAAGGGCCTCCATGCTATCTTCCCCCGCTCCTCCACATCGTAGCCCGGCTCCTTAGCCACCCGCAGTTATCCTCTTCGGTTGAGCAAAATGCGAACTTGAGCAAACTGAGTGGATACTATTGTAGAAGGCATAAGGGAAATCATTGTGCGATGATTTCGATGTATAGGAGACGAAAGTGGTGAATGTAAAAACAAATCAAAGAATTGATACTATGGAGAGCTCTCTGAACCAAAAATTAGATGTGCTCAAAGTGAAATTGATCAGAAATTTGACAACCTACAGTACTCCATTTCAAGGCTCACCAATCAGTAGAATGTTCACAAAGAGGAAGAGAATCCAGAGGAAGAGTGCCTGATTGACACCACAATGGAGAACCATTGTAAATAGAAAAATGAAGCAAAATCCCCATTACTGATTGAGGAGGGCAGTTGATAGGAAGTAGTGGAAGAGCCCCCAAAGCTTATCCTTAAACCATTTCCCACAAATTGGTCTAAAGTTCCGGCTAACCGACCCTCAGCTATTGCCCCTTAGCAGTACGCTCTCACGACTCAATGCACATCCGCCTACACCTATGTACATTCAACACACGAAACACTCTGTTAGGTCATCCGAAATCACACTACATGCAATACTTTAGGAAGTTAGTGGCCTATGTTCAAACTTTCGCCGCTCACATCACGGGCATTAATATTTCTCATATTGTAATCACGGTAGATCTGAAACCATCTTGGTTGAGATTTGGAGCACCTGGACCTCAGCAATTACATTAGCTCACGAGTTAGAAGCCATTATCGAGGCTTGGGCGGTTTGGGGGATAGTCTACGAGCACTGTTTTGATTTTTGGGTGTTATTTTATTTTATTTTGATTTATTTAGTTTTTCTCTTTAGTTTTCCTCTAGTTTTAATTTAATCTTTGTTTTTAGCTCATTTTTCATCTTCTTGCATTTTTCTTTAATTTTTCCTGGCTTATTTTTGCAGGTTTATGCTTAATTTCTACAACAGGGAGGAGGTCCAAGCAAACCTAGAGCTGCGTACAGTAGCAACTTCGCAGGAAAAAGACAAAATTTTCACTGTGGTTCCTCCTCTCTGCAACCCGACTACATTTCTCCTAGGAGGTATCACTTCCTCCCTTAAATTTCAATTCCATAATCACATTGAGGACAATGTAGAATTCGGTAGGGGAGAGTTAGGGAGAGTATTGATTTATGTTTTGAGCAAGTCTATTTTGTTAAGTTGAATGGCCTGCTAGTCGATTTTTACAATATAGTGTTGTTTTGTTTCTAGTTCATGCTTTCAGTTTCTGATTTTCAGAAAACTTTTTTTTATGTAATGCCCAGCTTGCAATATGAGAAATTGAAATTTTGTTCTAATGATTGTTGATGTTAGAATTGTGTTATGCCTAGTTGAGTTGATAACATGTTGAAATTCTTATGGTAATCAACCTTTTTTCTTCCACATTGAACTAACCACACACTGTGCACATTAGATTTCATTTATAGGCTGAAAAAGCGCCTCTAGCCACATGATTAAATTGCCCAAAAGTGCTATTTTTGACCTTATTCAAGATAGGTTTTGGTGATTTTGCGCACTAATCATATGAATTAAACCAATTGTCATGTGCGTATCCCTTTCGGTGCTTCTAATTTGTTTTGAGATTGTTTTGGATAGTTTGCGAGATCTTGGGAACTTCGGTTAAGCGAGCTTGGCTTCTTGATGCTGAATCAGAGAATCCTCGGTAATTTCACCAAAATTTGAGGCGATGAAATGTGAGAAATGAATTGAAGGAATTGAGCAAATTGATGAATAAACCATGCGAGGAATGATGCGTGGCAAGACATGCAAGAGGGCTTTGGAATTCGCTATGCATTGCGAAAATTTCTCAAGGGGATTACGAATTGCAATCATAAGCGAAATTATAATCCTAAGAATTTTATTAATATGAAACCCTAAGCTAAGCTAATGAAATTCGTAATAGTAGTCTTGTTCATAGCGAAATTTTTTTGTTTCGCTATCTCTTGTAAATTTCGCTAGGCTATGAAAATTTAAATAACATAGCGAGCCCACAGCTACTAAGCGAAATTTCCTGCATATCGAAAATGCCAGTTTGTGTTTTTGGTATTTTTGATTAGCAGTGCAGCGTTTTGATAAATTACCATTTGTCCACCAATGTAATTTTCATATTTTAGGCATTTTTGTAATTTCACACCTTGGGTTGGCTATATAAGCTCCTACAACTTTGTAACCCTAACTTTTCATTTTATGCAAGTTTCACGAGTTTTTCATTTTAGGGTTTTATTTTGTATCTTCTCTCTCTCTTTCTCTCATTTTCTTGGCTGAACACCTTTAAGGATGACAACTCAAAGGATGTTGGCTAAGCCCCCTTTCATGAAGGAGGTCAGTGGAGGTTTGGGTAAGTTTTCATGCCCTCTCATTTATCACCTTTGCATTTATGAGCATTTAAGCTCCGCGCATCTCACCTTAGGTTGAAACCTCCTAGATCCGACCTTGCGATGTGTATTTGACAAGCTTAGTGGTTCACGGTGGATCTTAATCTTGATCCGCTTGTCATCCACCTAGTTGTCTCCTATTAGTTATCGTAGGTTGCCTCTTTGAGGGCCATATACCTGCTTGTTAGGGACTTGAATTCTCGAATGCCATATCTCATGGGGAGTAATTTAGGGTTTGGGTTTTGAGTGCGAATCAAGGTCAGGTTGGGAAAGCGACTATAGGTCACATTATCCCCCGACGAGGAAGCAAACCCGAGGCATGAATACACCTTAAAAATCCAATCCAGGTGACCCCAAGACTTCAAGGAGTCTTCTTTTCTAAATTTTCCTTTAATTTATATGCGGTTACAACCATCGACCCTTTGTTTTGAACAAAACCCAAAATCCAAAGAAATACCATTTTCAACTCAAGCGCACTTCTCATTTCCACGAGAAAACTCATCCGTGTTCGGCCTGACATATCTTTGCGGTAAGCTTGACTCGATGATGGGAAGAGGCACATAGGAAAACAAATTTTGTTGATTAGGATCATCACCGTGGCACGAATCACCTGCAAAGTCGCAATGCGGCCACCTTTAATAGGTCGGGACCCTTGAATAAAGACCAATGAGTCTTTCAAAAAAAAAAAAAAAAAAAAAAAAAGAGAAAAGAAAAAGAAAAAGAAAATAATAATAATAATAATTGTGACACTTTGCCTTGAAACCCAAGCACGGTTCGAGGGGTATATGGCGAAAGTCTTTGGCTTAGGTGCCACTAAGGCAAGCGGTTTGAGCCAGCCGACTTTGTGTTCGTTACATGGGTGAATAGGTAGAGCTTAGCAAATTGTAGGTATTGGAGTTTTGAACTCATTAAGAGTCCGGGGTGAAACCTGAAGAGTTAGTGGTTGAAAGATCCTTATGACTTGATGCCTTAAACCTTAATTGGTTGGGAGTCATTGGTGGACCCCCGTTACATGAACACTTGTGAGTTCGATACCCTCAGTATTGCAGCCCTACAAAAAAAAAAAAAAAAAAGAGTTATGGAATAAACATGGGTCCTGATCTATTGAGGTTGGTTAGTCTTCTAGGTTTAGACAAGAGCTAGGTTGGGGGAAGAGGACAGTTTGACAAATTATTTTTGAAAACTAATCAAGTTAACACTTAGGTTTTTGTGGAAGGGGTCACGTGGTTCTCTAGGAGTTGACACTATTTTGATACTTGAATTTGCATAACACTTACTCTTCTTGAGACAGACATTGGGTAGGATTTTGATGACTCTTGTTGAAGGTTGGGTTTTATCCCCTCCTTACTTATGAAAAACCTTTTGTCTACGGATATATTTATAGCTTATCTTGCTTTTGATTGCTTTCTTCTTATTTCATTGCTAAGGGACTAGCAATGTGTCGGTTGGGGGGTGTGATTACTATCCAAATAGTGCTATTTTATACCCTTATTAATACAGGTTTTGAGCACTTTTTGTGTAGTAATCGCCCTAATTAACCAAATTGGCATATTAAGGACCTAGCAAGGCTACTAATCAAATTTGTGTAAGTTTTGTTGTTTCACAGGCTATTATACCATAAGCAGGGGATTCAGCTCAAGCATGAAGAAATCATTTGGAATCGAGTAGAAAAGGAATAACGAAGAGAGCCTTGCAACATCTCGCGAGACTCTGAAAATTTCGTAGTGATGCGAGTCGTAGCCGCTAACGAGTGCCTTGAATTTGCCATTTCTTGCGCCCTTTGTTCCTTTGTTCATCTTCCTTTTGCTTTTACTTCCTTTGTCACTTTTTGGTTTTCTTCCCGTTTTGTCCCCCTGTAATAGTTTTTGCTTTTGTTATTTTGGTAATTTGTAAAGGGAGTTTGGCTATAAAAGCCCCAGACAAGACACTATAAAGACGACTTTTCACTTTGTACAGATTTTTGGGTGCTAAGCTTTCAACTACTTCCCACTTTTTCTCATTTTCTCTCACTCTCTCTCATTTTATTTTCACTTTCTCACTAGCCAAACACCCTCCGAGGATGACAACTCGAAGGATGAGTGGCTAGAAACCATTGCTCTTAGAAGGAGAAGGCTCTTGGGTCTGCGAGGAGTCGAAGAAAGCTTATTTGGAAGTTTCCATGGTTTCACGTGGGGTACTCACTAGCCGGTTTTGTGTTTCCTTGAACTCTAGGTTTAGATCCCTTAGATTCACCTTAGATGACTGTATTTGGTAATCTTTTAGGGGTTGATGGATGTATTAATTGCAGATCCACTAAGAATCATTAGTTACCATTTATTAATAATTGGACTGCTGAGACCATTGATGCTCAGTGATTACCATTTTTCAAAGGATAGTTATTAAGGGTTAGGTTTTATAGCTAAATGAAGATCCGGTTCGTGAGATGACTATAGGTCATCCTCCCCAACGCGAGGAAAGGACTCTAGTGTGCACTTTGGAGATGGGCATTGTGACTCTAACCTAGGATTGCCATTATCCCTAACCACTCCTAAGGTGTCTTCATGAGCCCAAAACGAGACACAAAGAACAAAAAATTACTCACTACAAAGTGAATCTGAGCCTTCACTCACCCGTAACCAAATCGGGAGTAGGGCTCTAAAAGAAGGTGGGCATTGGTTATTGATGGCTCCAGGGACGGTCGTAGGGTTTGTGGGGGTTCCTAGGACCATTTGGGACAAGCCTAGCTGTGTGTTCTAGGTACCTGCAAAAACGGGTGTGCGTTAGGGCCTTTTCAGGTTTGATGAAAGAAGAAGAATGACACTTATGTTCATAAAAAGAGCGTCCACGGCGTTTAGGTCCCGAGCTTCTGATGTTTCGAGGTTATAATACCCGGCGTTGTGGCGTTAAAATCAATGTCACTTAGCGTTCTCGAGAGTCCTTTAAGCTAACGTCGCCACGTTGAAATCCAACGCCGTGACGTTCCCGAGTATGTTGAAATCGGCGTTGCGGCGTTGAATGATAATCGGCGGTGTTACGAGAGGAGTCCGAAATAAGGTGCGCGATGTCGCGATGTGATGGGGCTTGGGTTTTGGCTTCTTTCAAGCGTCGTGATGATAACTTCCACGGCGTTGTGATCCTGATCTATCGCGACTTGGCCAGAGAGAGTCAAATTCCAAGTACAGAAAAACTTTCTAAGTATGAAAACCCTGAATGAAGTTCCAACCTCGTCGTATACGTGATGAGCTTCTCGAATTAGCTCTCTGTGCCACTTCATCTCTCGGGTTACGAAAATAAACGAGCAAAGAAAATTTCGATTATTGAAAGAAATAGAAAAGCATGCAAAAAAAAAAAACTAAAAACACCCTAACTACGCTCTGGAAAGAAAAAATATCAAAAAGCAGGTTGCCTCGGTAGCATACATTTTAATCGTTAGCTCAACTTCCACGAATCTCGATGTTCAGAGATCCGGAATGCATGACTCCTAATGATTATTTCTAGTGTGCTCAAATGAATGGCATGCTTGCTCGCATGAAACTCGCCCCCAAAGTATGGCTTCAATCGTCGTGTGTTTACTTTAAAGGTTCCTTTCTCTTGGTGCATAATTTCCGCTCCTCCATGTGGGAAAACCCGAGTCATAGTAAATGGTCCCAACCACCGTGACTTTAATTTCCTTGGGAAAAGTTTGAGTCGGGAGTTAAATAAGAGGACCTATTGACCTGCCTCAAACTCTTTCCTTGCGATATGTTTGTCGTGCTAGGCTTTCGTCTTTTCCTTATATATCTTCGTTCTCGTATGCCTAATTCCAGAACTCCTCCTAATTCAAATTTGTAACATCAAGTTTTCTCGTCGACCGTCTTTACTATCCATTGAGCGCCTTGTTACTGGTAATGCTTTATGCTCCAATTCCATCGGCAAGTGGCACGCTTTCCCAAACACAAGCCTGAATGGTGACATTCCTAATGGTGTCTTGAAAGCTGTTCTATAAGCCCAGAGTGCATCAGCTATCTTTTTCGCCTAATCTTTCTTCGAGCTATTGACTGTTTTCTCTAAGATAGACTTGATTTCTCTACTTGGCCATTAGTCTGTGCGTGGTATGCAAGTGTAGTCCGACATTGGACACCATATTTCCTCAACACGTTGTCAATGAGTTTGTTACAGAAGTGTGTTCCCCTATCTGTGATCAATGCCCTTAGAGTTCCGAACCGGGTGAAAATATGACTGCGAAGAAAGTTTGCTACCACTTTGGCATCATTAGTTCGGGTAGGTATGACCTCCGCCCCATTTGAGAGAAGCGTAAATCTACGGCCAAGAGGATGTATAGATTCTTGAAAGATGAAGGAAAAGGACCCATAAATCCATCCCCATATATCAAAGCGACTCTACGTCTAAAATAGGTTGCAAAGGCGACTCATCGCAATTTTTGATATGCTTGAATCTTTGGAATTTGTCACAAGTAGACACACAGTGGTGTGCATCCTAGAATAGGTAGGCCAATAGAATCCGGATTGAAGCACCTTTGTAGCCCATTTCTTCCCCAGTGCCCCTCATCTTAGCGCTGACAATGAAGCAAGGAATTCTTTCTATTTCCTCTTCTAGGACACATCTTCTTATCATTTGGTCAGCCTAGGGCTTATACAGGATGGGTCCTCCTAGTAGTAGTGCTTCAACTGTGCGAAAAATCTCTTATTTTGCTGATAACTAAATTCTGGAGGAAGCACTTTTGCTACCAAGCAGTTCACCATATCCGCAAACCATGGTACTGGCTTTTTGTCTTCAATTGCCAAGAGTTGTTCGTCAAGGAAATCATCATTGATATGAATTTCTTTACTTGGCCCTTCCAATCATGAAAGGTGGTCAGCTACTAGATTTTAAGTTCCTTTCTTATCTTTAATTTCCTAGTCGAACTCTTGGAGTAGTAACACCCACCTTATTAGTCTTGGTTTAGTGTCCTTCTTGGACATGGTGCTATGGTTGAATGAGTCGATGTACTTCTTGTTTGCTGTTACCAGTGTCTGTAGGAACTTGTCAAACACAAACACAATAGCTAGAAGTTCTTTTTCAGTTGTTGCATAATTGAGCTACACATCATTCAACGTCGACTCGCATAATAAATAGCCTGAAAAGTTCTATCCCTTTTTTGGCCTAGAACTGCCCCGATTGTATAGTCGCTCGCATCACATATGAGTTCAAACGGAAGATTCCAATCCGGGGCTACTACAATAGGTGCTGGCACTATTTTTTTGAGAAACAAGAACGCTTGCAAGCACTGATCATCAAACTCAAATGGTGCTCCTTGAACAAGCAGATTCGACAAGGGCTTAGCTATGTTTGAGAAATCCTTTATAAATCTCCTATAGAAACCTGCGTGGCCTAGGAAGCTCCTTATTCCTTTCACTGAAGATAGGAGTAGTAGCTTCTCTATTGTTTCAACCTTGGCTCTATCTACCTCGATTCCTCTTTCTGATATCTGATGACCCAATACAATGCCTTCCTTCCCTATGAAGTGACACTTCTCCCAATTCAGTACAAGGTTGGTTTCCTCACATCTTATCAGTGTATGTCTCAGGTTCTCTAGGCAATTATCAAAAGATTTCCTAGCACAGAGAAATTATTCATGAATACTTCAATAGTTCTCTTGACCATGTCTGAGAATATGGCCATCATGCAGCGCTGAAACATGCTCGATGCGTTACATAGCCCAAAGGGCATTTGCCTAAAAGCAAACGTACCATACAGGAACATGAATGTTGTTTTCTCTTGGTCCTCCAGTGCTATAGTGATTAGATTATAACCTAAATGTCCGTCTAAGAAACAATAATACTCATGCCACCTTGGTAGGTCAAGCATCGATCGAGAATGGAGTGGGAAATGATGCTTTCAAGTAGCCTTATTTAACTTCCAGGTGGTGCATGCAAATCCTCGGCCACATCCTGTTTGGGGTAGCGGTGCGTTACTCTCGGTCAGGTATCCTTTGTGGTCCCTCCCATTTTTAGAGCAACTTGTATTGGGCTTACCCACGAACTTCTCCGAGGAGATGGGTAGATCACTCCACGCATCCAACCATGATACCTCTTTTCTTACCACCTCCTTACGTTTATCGGGTTTAGTCTCGGCATTTGAGCTTGATGATGGTTTTGTACTTACATTATCAATGAGATTCGGTCCATACACATGGAGGGGCGGATCCCCTTTAAATTAGTTATAGACCAACCGATAACATTCTTGTGATCACGAAACACTCTCAAAATCTTCTCTTCTTCCACTGCTGTTAGAGATGTTGATATGATAACTGGTAGGGTTGAGTATTCCCCTAGATACGCATACCTCAAGTGACTAGGGAGTGGCTTTTGCTCAGCCTTTTTGTGGTGGTTGCTCGGCCCAGAGGGACGCGAAATGCAGGTGTTCTCTCCTAACGGCTCATAATACTTTCTCCTGCTCGGTTGGAAATAGTCCATCCACTTCACATACTCTTTAGCCTCTTCACTTAGTTCTTTCTTAGCATTCTGCACAAGGCTAGCCTCTAAAGGGTCAGTCAAACCACTCTGGCTAGGCACTATAGCCTCTATTGCTTCTATCATGAAGCATGCATCACTCTCCGCTGGATGCCTCACGCGTGCATCACCTTCATCGACTTCATCATCTTGCACTCTTAGTTTTAGCTCTCTCTTTTGCACATCAATCATAGCCCTGCCAGTTGCTAGGAATGGTCTGCCCATTATGATGAGTATCTCTTTATCTTCCTCCATGTCTAACACTATGAAGTCAATTGGGAAGATACACTTATCTACCTTTACTAGCACATCCTCTATAACTCCCCGAGGACGTTTCAATGATCTATCTACCAGTTGCAGTGTGACAGTAGTAGATTACAGCTTCCCCAAACCCGGTGCGTCCCGAAAATGGATAAAGGCATGAGGTTAATATTGGCTCCCAAATCATATAGGGCTCTCTCAAAGATCGAGTTCCCTATCTTATATGGAATTGTAAAGCTGCCAAGATCCTTAATTTCTACGGTAATTTCCTCTGAAGTATAACATTGCACTCTTCAGTAAGATTCACTATCTCAAATTCTGATAACCTTCTTTTCCTGAAAAGTATATCTTTCATGAATTTGACGTAGCTAGGCATCTGTTCTAATGCATATGCAAATGGAATGTTGATATGCAGTTTCTTAAATACTTCCATGAATTTAGTAAACTGCTTATCCAGTTTATTCTGCCTCAACCATTGGGGATATGGTATTGGTGCATTGGGCTCAGTTGTAACTGCCTGTTTCTCAATTTCTTTCTTCCCGTGTCCCAGTGTCTCTCTTTCTTCTCCTCTTGGGGCTGCTCCTAGCCTCGATCTTTAATTTGTTGTTCCACTACCTTATTTCCTTATTCTCTTACTACTGGTGGTGGCCCTCGTGTAGCTAGCTCTCTACCACTTCTTAACGTGATAGCCTTAATATGTTTCCTACCATCACCCCTAGGGTTTTTCTCTGAATTGCTTGGTAAGGAACCTTGTTGCCTCTCAGTAAGTATATTAGCCATTTGCCCCATTTTCACCTTCAGGTTTCTCAACTGTGCTGCTTGATTGTTCAACTGGGTGGCTTGGTTTTGCATATTTGCCTTTGTCTCATTCATAAAGGCGGTATGAGAAGTAAGCATTTGAGCAAGGGCTTGTTCCAAGTCCACTTTTTTCTCTGGAGGCGGCTCCCTCACTTGGGGTGGTGGTATGTTGTTCAGATTGTTCCTCCATCCATAATTTTGATTGCTCTTATTATTAAGCCACCCTTGGCCCTGATTCTGGTTCTGATAATTGTTGCTCCCATATTGACCCTGATGTTATGGCTTATTAAACTTGACCGCATCTTGGGCATGCTCTCTGTTCTTTGCCCGGTGACGTCCCGATCTTCTTTATGCTGTCCTCCACGAGTCGCGCAACTCCCATGGGGTACACGATGCGAGACGTCATTCTACGATTGCCTTCTTTGTTTAGTGGTTTGCCAGTGAGTTGCCGCGACATGAGTAACCAGATTGCTAAGAACCTCGTTATCTGCGCCTCCCACAACCTTTCTCGGTGTAATCCTATCACTAGGCATTTGATTGGTGTTAATGCTTTGACATCACTCTAAGTTTCATATGCTTGGTCCGTAGTTTTCTTCATTAATGTGCCTCCTTCTGAGGCATTTATCACTATTATGGTCGCATCCCTCAAACCGTTATAGAAGGTATGGACTTACATCCATCTGGTCAACCTATGGTGTGGACACCTCCTTAACAATTCATGAAATCTCTCCATTACGCCGGCCAGTTCACTCCAGGTTATGCAAAGAAATATTGATCTCTTGCACTAGTTGTGCAATTTTTACAGGCAGGAAGAACTTTGTCAGGAACTTTTGCATTAAGTCGTTCCATGAAGTAATGGAATCCGGTGGTTGACTTGTCAACCAATGTTTAGCTCTATCACCTAGTAAGAGCGGAAACAATCTCAGTCTGAGCTCCTCTTCAGTCACCCCATTGTACTTGATCGTGTCACATACTTCGATGAAGTTGGTTAGGTGCATATTCGGATTCTCACTTGGCAATCCATGGAATAGAATGTTCTGAAGCATTTGCAAGGTCAGTACTTTCAGCTCGAAGTTGTTTGCCTGAATGGGTGGTCTTCGGATTGCAGACTGGACAATTGTAGGTGGTAAGGCGGACTCTTCTAGCAACATAAACGGATCATCTGATTGTATAAACGGCCTGGGCGCATGATTCCTACCATTATTCTCATTGCGGATCCCTTGCGGCTTGTTTTGTTCTTGGTCCTGATTGTGCCCTTCATTGTTCTGCATGGTTGCTAGATTTCTTTGATGTGCTTCTCTTAGTTCTTTTAGCCATGATTGTAGGTTCTTTCGAAGTTTGAGGATCAAGCGGTAGGTCGACTTTAACTTGTCTTGTGCATACATCCACAATAACCTTCACTGTAGTCACACGTACAAACACAAAGACCAGATTACAAGCACTTATCTAGCCAATAAAATAAAAATATAAAATATAAAATTAAATTAAATTCTAGAGTAATATCTAATTGCAATATCTAGCTCGCTATTGTCAATATCAACACGAAAACTTCTCCCCGACAACGGCTCTAAAAACTTGATAGGCCGAAAGCGTGATGTGTGATTTGTATAAACTAGGTAAAGCGCCTATGTGCACAAGTGCACGCATCGTATCAAGTAATATAGTGTACCTAAGAACGGATATCGATCCACAGGAAGAAGTGCATTGACTACTAGAATTGGCCCTACGGCATTATCTGGACTTAAACTCTTAATGAATATCTAACTAATGTATGGAATTAAAACTAAATCTATTTAACTTGTGAAATTACTTTGTTGTGAAAACTAGGGATTTGTCTCCCCCTGCCACATTTGATTGATTATTACCTAGAGGAATTACTATTCAGTCTATTAATGATTTCTCGATAACGGGGTGATCGTGCCTACGAGATACCCTCTCTCGAGGTATATCCGCCTATCTCGTCAGTAGGGTTGGGTGCATCTCTGCCTCGACCCTATACTCTGAAATGCATAAATGCTCAAACCCTAATCATCGCACTCGAAATCAGGATATCTCTATTCACCAATTGACCAAAGGTTGCTCTACTCATATCCTTGGGAGTCCTTATCTCTCGATCTCGGATACCCAGCAAGTTCATGCCAACATTGGCCAAACATCACCATGAAAATAAACCACAGATGTAGAACAATCGATATAAATCATGAATAAACTGAATAATATAAGATTTAAACCTTAATCCATACAACTGAAGCAGGATTCAACAAAACCCTAAAAATATTTCTAGAACATATCGGAATTTAATACAAGCATGGTTCTATAAATCATTAATGTTTGTGAAAAGAGAAATACACAAACACGAGTCTTTTCGATCTCTCGGGTTGCTCCTGCTTTGTTTCCTGTACCACGTCATACCTTCAATAATCAAAGAACAGGTCTCAGTGCTTTTATGATTCTAAAGCGAGAGGAAATCGCGGGACGTCGTAATCTTCATAACGTTAAGGTCACTCTTTGACTTTTCTTTTGTTGACCGGCATCGCCAAAGTTGTGACGTCAGAAACCGGCTGGAGCGTCGCGGCGATTCTTCGCTAGGTTTCCAATTCTTCTTAAGCTTTTCCATCGAAGCACGAAAATCACCATATTCACTATGATGGACCTTGAATCCCAAAAATTAGATATCGGGCAATAACGCACTTATTAATATATAAAATATAACTAAAACGTAGTAAGGACGCGGATATGACATGAGTGTTTTAGACACTCATCAACTGTTCAGGTTGGCTATAACACGTGTGGCGGCATCCCTTCCGTCTTCACGCCCGGGACGTGTGTCCAAGGCGATTGGCTCAGCCTTTCCCCTTGATGCTCGAAATGGCCACTTTGATTTGCTTCCCATCACTTCGCTTTACCTGCCTTGGGCTTCTGTACCATTAGACCTAGCTCGATCCCTTTGAACCCATCCGAATCAAGACCCACTTTCGTCGCACGCCTCTTCAGCACGTGCTCTGAGGTTTATTTCAGTCCTTGGTACATGTCCTGGTACTTATCCTACTCCACTAGCCCCCCTAGTGTCATTCTGCTCCTCTAGGGTTAGGAATGGCAGTAAACTTCCCCCTATGCTTTTTGTTTTTTTTTTTTTTTTTTTGGTGGGCATGATGATTTCCTCGCTTATCTTCTTAGGCATCGTTCCGGAGACGGCCCAGAGGAACTCATAGGATGGCCCGTGGAAATCGTCTTACCGATGGCAGCGTGGATGAAGCACCCCCCCTCTTCTCTGCCCGTGCTTGGGGAAGTGCTTTCTTGTGCGGACGCGAAAGATGTTATCACATGGCTTAAGCTTGTCGGGGAACCCCACACATAGGCTTTTTGGAGGAAGTATTCCTTTTTCTCTCAAGTCCTCATGGCCTTTCCCTCCTTAGGGTCCCACTTCAAAATTGCATCTGCCGTGGACCGGGGCAGATGAACATCCACCCGGCTAGAAATCCATATCAAGAAGTGCTAAGACTTCTTCCCGTTCATGAATTCCTGCATTTGACTTGGATCCACTATGTGTATGTTCATGTGAACATCATTCGGGTCCTCCTAAAGGTGTGTGTGTTGAACAAGAAGCTTGGCCTCAAGCTGGATTTGGAGGAGGTACTATATGCGTACTCCTTTAAGCGACATAAGCTCTGTCATTACTACCTTGTGGACAATACCCATCCCCTTCACCTAGTGACTAACTTGCCGAATACTAGTGAGAACAAACCTCAAGGAGATGTCGTGTTCTACGCCTGTGTATCGTGCTCAAGACCCTATGCCGAGGGAGCTCCCCGCTCCCAAAATACTCTAGTAGCCCAGAGAGAGGGCCCCAGGCTCCATTTTGATGGCCCCGCCTAACGAATCTTTGGACTTATGTTCTACCCCTCATCTTTTACCTCTTTTCTCTGACACACTTGCTCCTACACGCATAGGTACCTTAGGTCGAGGAAAACTGGTGGATGATCTAAGTGCAAACCAATTCAGCATCTTAGCTAGAGTTCTCAATCTCTCGAGCTCTGTAAAAGGCTTCAAACACTTGCTATCTCCTTCTAATCTTTAGGCGGTTTTTGTCGAACTCGAGGATTTTGTCACCCCGACGGTGCCTCGTCTACACTTTGAAGGGTCAGGGAACGCTTGGGCTAAGGAGCGTGTACTCAATCGGTTTCTTACCTACATCGTAGTTGCAGCTAAAACTTACAAGCTCGAGCAATAGGAAGACATGGCAGTAGGCGATGACTATCCAATTTCGCCTGCCCCTGCCATGACCTTTAGGAGAGGCGAAAAAGCCCATGGAAACCTACGTCAGATTCGTTGATCGAGTCCCGTCCCCACGCTCATCCATCTACGCATGGAGATCCCTCGACGAGCCCTAAGGCTAGTGAAGTTTCTTGGGCAGCCCTTCGGCCGAAGGGTCCGTCCTACACCACTTCTCCACCTTATTTCGCTCGCTCGCTATCATCCGGGAGGAGCAAAGATTCCTCACGGAGCGACACGACAAAGGGAGGGCCATACTACCGACCTCCCTATACCCAACTGGGCCTGCAAAGGTAAAGGAAAGTTGCACCGAGGCTACACCCGTCTCTCTGGGGCGGGGTCCCTCTCCCTTTCGTCTATGGAATCCTTGATGGCGGACCCACACTTGTTCAAGGAACCCCTCCTCAGGTCCTTAAGGAGGAGGTGGTCTCTAACTTGGCTACGAAGTTTGGAGCTCTAATGATCAAGAAGGTTCTCGACCTCTTGAGGGATTTAACCCCCTTTTAGATGGCTGCTATGGTAACCCTTTACTCCTGGTCCCGTTCCTTACTCTCTCTATTTTAAATTTTCTTCTAAATGTAACTTAAAGCAGATTAGCATCGTCGGCTCAGATGTTAAAAAGCAAGTCATCGTGACGTCGGGCAAAGACTAACTCACCGATTCTCACATCTACAAGACGATGCACGAGTATTGTATTCAAAGCCAAGGTTCTTGCTTTGAAGTAAGGCAGGGTCGAAGCCACGCTTAGAACCTTGCCAAAGCTAATGCATCCCGTGATGTGCTTGGAAACCAAATTAAGAAGGTCCCGCGGAATTAAGAAGGTCCCGCGGCTGGAAGCGGAGGTAGCTAGCTTGCGGCATGAGCACGAAGCACAACTTGAAGCCAAGGACGCCTTTTATGATGATGAGAAAGGTCGTGTGCTTTCAAAACTACAGGCTGACTACCAAGTTAATCTGCCTGCCTAGTATGATGAGCTATATGACCTAGGCTACTAGGCAAAAGCAGCAGTAATCGCGTGTTTCGCCCCGGCCAGGACGCTTTCGCAGCCATCTTTTCCAAGCGGGACAATTGACACTTCGGCCGATGGAGAGGCCTGAGCCGCAGTCCTACCCAACACATTGATAGAGAAGACTTGGATCCTCCCTATACCTTGAGGTGAAGGTATGTCTCGAGCTTCAAAAATGCCCAACCCGACCCTCATCGTAATTATCTTGGAAGAGGCTCCTACCCCTCCCTCTAATTTTTTGTGACCAACTCTGGGGGTTTGTCCCGGGTACCTTTTTGTGGTTTAAAGGAACAACTATTGTACCCTTACGAGTTTTGAATGTCCTTGAGTTTCTATTGTGCATTTTGTGTTTATGGAGTATACCACATGACCGTGAACTGCCAGACTACTATGTTTCATCCTGAGTTATGGACCCTACCCGACCCACGTGTCGGCTTGACTCTCTATTAATAGAAAAAATGAGTTGATTTTTGAGCTTTAGAAAATCCTTCCCTAGTGAGGAACGGTTTTGTTTGGAGTCGCCACTTACTTTTTATTTTTATTTATTTTTAAAGGGGAAAAAGAAGTAAGAACAAACACCCCTCATTGACTCCAGTCAGGAAAAGGTGGTCCACAAAAACTAGATTTCTGGGTTTGGGGATCAGGTTACTTATTGGGAAGGTAGCCCATGCGAGGTAGCACCCCTCTAGGCCCTAAACTTGATCTCTACTAATGAATTAAGCACATGGGAGAATATGGGTAAAAGATCCGTTAACCAACAGGTTGATAGACTTACATGAATTACATAAAACCTGTGGTATCCAAAGAGATATACATTTAATCTTACAATATAAACCAAAGCTCACATAATCAGACTTGTTACGCTATGTGGAAGGTTATCGCATATTTCGTGCATACAACAATCTCTCAAAATTAAATATCAAAAGCAAAGGAAGTCAGGAGAAACCATACATCACATCTTAGCCACTCATTGATGTTATAACACTTGTGCAGCTGTACAAACATGTCTATTCATTTCAAAGAATCGGGCTTGACAAAACACTAGACTACTAGTGCTTAACTAACCACCACTAATTCTTTTGAATCCAAAATGGGACCACATTAACTACAAACTAAACTCATTTCCTGCATCTCTAAACATAGCTCACATCATCCAAGAGTGAATGGGCTTGACTCACAAAGGTCATGGGCTCCAATTAAACTAAAATCATATCGGTCCTAAAAAAACCCAATCAACCTGGATGATTCACTTTCCAATCCGTCAGCCACTTGAGAAAACATCACCCTTTGTTAGAACATTTCTCATAGAGCAAGGAACCCAAAAAAAGCAACGGTGTATGATTCCAACTCCATATGAGTGAGAACTGACTCAAACAATGAAAATTACCTTAACTATTGTTCTTGAAAATAGAACCTAATGAACCGACTGATCCGGTTCCCCAATAGGTCGAGCTGGTTGAGAACAGTTTTCAAAATTTTTCAAAACATTCCTCATAGAGTAAGGAATCTAAAAAAACAAATGGTGTACAATTCCAACTTCGAATGAGTGAGAACTAACCTAAACAATGCCTAGTGCCCTAACTGTTGTTCCTGAAAACAGAACCTAATGAATCGCTGATCCAGCTTCTAATCTGGCTTTAGTTGGTTGACGGCAATATCAAAATTTACAAGAACATTCCCTACGTGAGTAAGGAACTTAACAAACCAAACGCTGGTACACCTCAATCTAAATGAGTGAGAACTCCGACCCAAACAATGCCTAGTGCCCTGCAAGACGGTCGCAAACATCAAAGGCAAAGACAAGCGTTGTCTAAAAGAAACGGGAGAAGGATGCAACAACATACCTATAGGATTCACTGGGCCATCCCTCGTCTTCCTCTCTTTTCTACCTCCAAAACCAAGTATCCACTCCCTCAAAACTTTAGGAAATCCCCTTCAAAATGAGAGAGACCACTCCCACCCGGATCTAGAGAATCTCTTCTCCTTTTCTTTTCCTTTTTTTCCTTTCTTCCCTTCTCCTACTTCACATTTTTTTCCTTGTATTTCTCTTTAATAAATATCTGGGCTCACTCCATTTTTTACACAGTCCCTGAACTCCCCTAATCTAACTTTTTCAAATCCTCTCAAATTTCTCCATAAACACCTTATATTCATGGTTAGAGCCTGCCACATTAACTCATTTTCTAACAACCAAGAATAGTAAAATGACTCACAGGGTTGCAGAAACCCAAAATGGCCCATAACTAGACCCAAACTGTGCCTAAGACCGATCTAGAGCTTATGGGTCCAAACCAAGTAGGATTTGGGCTCCAAAACCACCAAAATCAGTGCTCTATACAAGCTGACTCGATGAACCTGTTGAACCAAATGCCAACCGGTCAAACTGGCTAAGAAAAATTTTGAAAATTTGGCAGAATGTTCCTTGAAGAATAAGGAATCAAAAAAAAAAAAAAAAGGAGTGCGATTTTGGGTTTAGATGAGGGAGATATGACCGAAACAAGCTCGAGTGCTCGAATTCGAACTTGCTCCAATAATGAACTTTAATTGAAATCCGTTGAACCGGATAAGACGGTTCTAAATCGGTCGATCAGGTTGATAAAAATTCTAAAAAAATTTCAGAGAATTCCTCAATGAATAAGAAATCCAACAAAAGAAACGGTGCATGATTTTGAGTTCGAATGAGGGAGATATGATCGAAACAAACCTAAGTGCTCAGAATTCCGACATGCTTCAATTAATTCTGATTGAGTTAAAACCTCGAGAGGTCCACTTGCTTCCTATGGCACGATGCCAATAACTACATACACACTCAATGTACCACATAGAAGCCCACATGAGGCTCGGAGACCAACTAAGCCTTAAAGGACCCTAACAGTGCCATATGAGAACGATGGGTGAGTGTGAAACCCATAAGATAAATGCAAGTATTTAGGGACAAAATTGAGGGTCTACAAATATGCCCCTCTTCAGTAGAGTGAATGAACGAGTGAATCGTGGGTGCGAAGTGCAAGTAATGCAAGAGTGAAATGAACCCCTTAGTAGAACCCAATGATCCAATAACTTTCCCGCCCAAACCCAGTGTTTAATGGAAAAATGAGTTTTGCTACACTGTTCAAAGACTATATAAAGAAACCTGCGCTTCATGCCCAAAGATTATTTCACTGATCTATGAATTATGCATGCATTTAAGTAAAATTTCGTGTTTTTATAGCCTAACTGCGTGATTCACATTCATATTCACTAATATATTGTGCTAATCTCCTATACTATAATGTTTTGCAGATACATGGCGTATATAGGATAAAGAAAGGGAAGCTAACAGAAGAAAAGACTAAGTAGAGAATACAATGAGAAGTGTTGCAGAGCCTCAGTACGCAAAGAGCGAGGCACTCCATGACCGGCAAAGATAGCCCTTCGCAGTAGCATGAAGGCCCTACGCCATAAATAACTGTGCCTCACAAGGACTTAATAGCCTTGCATGCCGTGGCGTAGCGAGGTTTTCTTTTCGCCTATACAGAAAACTTTGGAATTTTAATGTTCGGATGGCCTTTTATCTCGAGATATAAAAGAGATGCATTTTCGAGGAAAATGGGGGATTTGAGGCATATCAAGAGAAGGATGCATTTAATAGAGAGAGATTGGCGGAGATGGATTTCGAGAGATTGTGAAGACGGCTTTTTCTGTATTTCTTTTCCTGATTCGTTTGATGCTAAAAATCGTCCAGTCTGTAATGAAAATCACTATGAACTAACTTTTCTCTCTAAGGTTTTGTCAACCCTAACCGCACCATTATGGATTAATACATTAATGGTGGTTTATTTAATATTGGTATGAATTTGTATGATTGCTTTACTCCTGAATTTAATCACATGTTATTATTTAGCCAATCAGGGTACATGATAGAGTCCGATATCGATATAAGACGCACTATGTGATTATCGGGTGTAAAGCAACACTTGGTTAATCAAGGAATAGAGATATCCCACGTTCCAAGTGTAGCACTAAGGTTTGCACATTTATGCATCTCGGAGTCAAGGGGTCGAAGCAGAGATGCAATACACCTCATTGGCAAGATAGGCAGCTATATCTCGAGAAAGAATCTCTTATAGGCACGATCAACCTGCTAACATAAATCATATGAAATATTAAATAAATACGCTATCTAGATTAAGAATCCATTAGGTATGGTAGGTGACGGAAAAACCCTAGCTTTCTCATCATTACTTTGAATCAAAATTTGAATTTTAGGCTGTCTTTAAATTAGTTATAATTCACTATAAGACCATATCCAAATATTATCTAGGACACTAAGCCAGTATTCAGCGCGCTTCTCTTCGTGGGAACGACACTTGACGAGCCACTATACCACGCGGAACTCGACTGCATACCCAGCGTACGGCTTGCATTTCTATTTTTAACTTTTACACACTCACTATCAGCCCGTCAAGTTTTTTGCACCGTTGCCAGGGAGAAGTTTAGTGTTGATATTGACAATAGTGCTATAGATTATACCTTGGATCAATTTCATTTCATTTTATTTAGTTCTTTTTACTTATTAATCATTTTCTTATTCTTTGTTTTAGTTATTTTTCCTTATTTCATATGTGTTGTGACTTGGTCTCGACTTCATACTTGTGATTTCAGGAAAGCAGTTAGTATGCATGCAAAGACAAGATCGTGGGGAATTACTTCCATTCGATCTTGAACCAGAATGGACATTACATCGATTACGCAGAGAAGCACACACAACCCAATTTAAAATCATGCAGAATCAAGAAGATGAAGGGAAGTTCCAAGAAAGGAATGAACCACATGTCGATCAGAATGGACAGAATCATAGAAATTAGGCCACTAGATCGTTTATATAGCCTGATAATCCGCATATGCTACTTGAGGAGTTTGCCTTGCCACCTATAGTTGTTCAGTCAGCTATACGACGACCACCCATTCAAGCTAACAAACTTTGAGCCTGGCGTGAGTAACTCGCAAAATGCTCTACAATATACAATTTCATGGGTTGCCTAGTGAGAATCCGAATGCACATCTGACAAGTTTTATTGAAGTCTATGACACAATCAAGTATAATGGAGTAACAAAAGAAGCTCTTAGATCAGGTCTATCTCTAACGCTTTACTTAATGACAAATAGCTGCATCGTCGACTAGCCAACCATCAGATTCCATTACCTCATGGAATAACTTAGTGCAAAAATTCCTAACCAAATTTTTCTTAGCCGCAAATATCGCACAACTAGTGGAAGAGATTAACACATTCAGACAATTCGAGGAGGAGGACTTGGCCGAGGCCTGGGAGAGATTTCATGAGCTACTGAGGAAATGCCCACATCACAGGTTAACTAGGTGGATGGACGTGCACACATTCTACAATGGTTTGCGATTCGGCCTAGACACCATTACGCCTCAACAGAGGTGCTCGATGAAGAAGACTACAGACAAGAGTATATATATTGAAGATATGCAATTGAACTAATGCTAATCAATGGCCTCGAGATAGATCAGCACCTAGGAAGTCCATAGTGGGAGCAGACACAGAAGTTTTTAGTAACCTAGTAAACCATGTAGCACAGTTAACTAAACAACTATAGAAGCAGTAAGGTATGGCGAATGCTATTCAAAATAACCCCTGGGAGATCTACAAGTCTTACGAAGGACAACACAAGATTTTATGGATTGTCAATAAAGATGACAAAGAAGCAACACAAGATGTGAATCAAGAAATCAACAAATAAATGGATAGTATGGAGGTAATACCTATCGCACAAAATGTAACCGCATCGAATCAAGGTTAGGTTGAGAGGTAAACTGTAATAACTAAAGCAATCAGAAACTATGGCCGGAGGAACAAATCCAAAATAGTATGCCACCACTTCGCTGAAAGCAAGCCACCACCTCGAGGCAAAGTGATTTGTGGATTCGCACGCTGAGGTGTCATGAATCAACAAAATTTATACCTAACACTTACTCGTGAAGCATATTACGATAGTGGCTCTGTGGATCGCCCACTGGTGGGATGGGTTTTTTCTCATGTGAGGTTCAAAATGGTGAATTTGTTTTAGATTTTGGGGCTTTGTAAACAGTGAGGGGTAATGTTTGAAAACTGAAAGTAAAATGAAGTAAAATATAAAAGAAACTCCTTGAAGTAGTAGGCTACCGGTTTGGGTTCTAATGGCAACTAAGGGGTTCTCGAGCCCTTTTCCTCACGTTAGGGAGGATGACCTATAGTCATCTCCCGAACCGGTTCTTCATTTGGCTATAAAACTGCCCCTATTAGTCTGAAATGAATCACCGCTATTAAAGCCCCAATAATTGGAAACACAAATCTCTCCTTGACTCACCTGAATGGCTCATAAGTGATAACCAATGAACATCACTACATCTAGCAAAAAGCATCCTACTGCTTCAAAAGCAACATGAATGACATCTGGCGTACCCAAGGATCAAAACCCCAAAGTAAAAAGGTGAGTAACAAGAATGGCAAAGTGAATACCCGTTAAAAACATGGAAACTCTAGTTGCCTTATGATCCTTTACCCAATGTTCTCTTCCACTCAAGGAGGAAAGGGTTCTAGTTGACTCATCCTCCGAGTCACATCCCTGCAGGGTGCTCAAGAGCGAGAAACGAGAAAGTGAGGCAAATGAGAGAAACGAAAGCAGCTTGAAACTCACAAAGCTTCCCTCCAAAATCAGGCACAAATGAAAAGTCTTTATACTGTTCATCTTGGGGCTGGCACAAACCCCATTACAAAATACCAAAATAACCAAAACAAAACTATTACAGGGGACAATCGGGAAGACAATAAAAATAATAAAAAGTCAAAAAGTCAAAAGCAAAGAATAGTGGCGTGAACTTTCACAGGCGTGGAAACTTTCGCAGTGGGCACAGGTAATTCATACTTCGTAAAATTTCGCAGCGGCTGCGAAAATTTGCACCCTTACAAAATTGCCAAGGGCTACTACATCTATCAGTTACGCTTCTGGTTTTGCCTTTTTCTACTCTGATTCCAATTGATTTCTTCATGCTTGGGTTGAATCCTTATCTATGGTATAAATAGTTTGCAAAAACAACAAAACTTGCCATAACATTTGATTAGTAGCATTGCAAGGTCCTTAACATGCCAAATGGGTTAATTAGGCTGATTACTACGCAAAAAGTGCTCAAAACCTGTATTAATAAGGGTGTAAAATAACACTATTTGGGTAGTAATCAATTTGGAAGAAGCCTTAGCTCATATGATCACTTCCCATAGCACATTTATGAATGAGACGAAGGCCACATTCCAAAATCAAGCTAAGCAGCTACAAAACCAATCCACCTAGCTACAAAATCAAGGAGCCTAACTCAGAAACCTGGAAGTGAAAATAGGCCAAATGGTCACATTATTAACTGAGAGGCAGCACATATCATTACCTAGTAACTCCGAGGTGAACCCGAGACAAGAAGGTAATGAACATGCAAAAGTTGTCACATTGAGAAGTGGCAAAGAATTAGCAGTACTGGTGCAGCCACCAATGAAAGGAGAGGTAGAAATTGAGGAAGTAATCCAAACCAGTCAGAATGACAAGATAGAAGGGGAACAACCTCAAGAGAAAAAGCCTATGGAAGAAGAAATTGAGGCTAAAGACTGACCAACCACGATAGAACCCACCGTCCCAATTCCGTACCCTCAACGCTTGAAGAAGAATAAATTGGACAAGCAATTCACAAAGTTTATGGAAGTGTTCTAGAAACTACACATAAACATTCCATTTGGGTTTGATGTAATAGAATGGGGATGCCCAGCTAAGGCTAAATTCATGAAGGATATACTATCAAAGAAAAAAATACTATCAGACTTTGAGATGTGTTGAATCACAATTAGGGAATGTAAAGTACATCCTTGGGGAGGAATTACAAAAGCATTTAAAGACCCAAAGCTTTACTATTCCTTGTACCATCGGGAACTCCATCTTTGAGAGGGCCTTGTGTGACCTAGGAGCTAGTATTAATCTCATGTCGTTATCCATATTCAGATGACTAAGATTAGATAAATAAATACCCATAATATTAGGTAGACCATTTCTCGCAATTGGTAGGACAATGATTGATGTGTAGAGGGGAGAGTTGAAATTGAGAGTGCAGGATGACGAGGTCAAGTTCAATGTGTTTGAGGCTATGAGACACCCGGTAGAGAGTGATACATGCTTCATGATAGAGACCGTAGAGGCTATAGTGTCTAGCCAAAGTGGTCTCACTTACCCTTTGGAGACTAGCCTGGTACAGAGTGAACCAGAAAAACTAGGAGAAGAGGTCAAAGAGTATGTGAAATTGATGGACTTCTTCTAGCCTAATAGAAGGAAATACTACGAACCCTTAGGCGAAATTACTCAAACGTCAGTGCCATTCTTCGAACAACCACCCAAGATGGAGAAAAAGCCAATACCCAGCCATTTGAGGTATGCCTATCTTGGGGACGCCTCCACCTTACCAGTGATTATTTCAACATCCCTAACCGCAGCAGAAGAAGATAAGTTATTGAGAGTACTCAAGGATCACAAGGATGTGCTTGGCTGGTCTCTGGCTTATTTAAAGGGGATTCGCCCTTCTATGTGTATGCATCAAATTCTACTAGAAGATGGATATAAGCCTTTAGTGGAAGCACAGAGGAGATTGAATCCAACCATGAAAGAAGTAGTCTGCAAGGAAGTACCGAAGTGGCTAGATGTCAAGGTTATTTATCCTATTTTTGACAGTGCATGGGTGAGTCCGGTATAGGTTGTGCCTAAAAAGGGAGGAACAATAGTGATAAAGATAGAGAATAATATATTATTGCCTTCTAGAACAAATATTGTATTTGAGAATTTGTATTGATCACTGAAATCAATAAGGCTAAATTTAAAAGACCATTTTCCACCGCTATTTCGATCATATTGTGGATAATGGTAGGCATGGAACACAATTGCTTTGGATGGGTATTCCGACTACAATCATATCGCTATAGCCTAAGAGGATCAAGAGAAGATGACATTCACTTGCCCTTATGGTACATTCGCATTTAAAGTGATGCCCTTTCTGGCCAGGTAAATGCACCAAAGAGATTCAAAGGCTTCGTATGATGGGCTTGTTTCTCATATATGTGTTGAAAAGACAATTGAGGTGTTCATGGTTGACTTTTCAGTATTGGGGAACTCCTTTAACAATTGTCTGGAAAACTTGAGGTCGGTGCTAGTTAGATGTGAAGAAACCAATCTACGCTGAATCGGGAGAGTTGGTCACTTATGGTATAAGAAGATAGTACTGGGCAACTGATTCAAGTAAGAGGAATAGAGGTAGACAAAGAAAAGATTAAGGCAATAGAGAAACTCCCTCCACCATCATTAGTAAAGGTCATAAGAAGCTTTCTAGGACACGCAGGGTTCTATAGGCGGTTCATAAAAGATTTTTCTCGGATTGCAAAACCCTTGTCCAGTTTGCTAGTTCAAGGGACACCGTTTGATTTTGATGAGCAGTGTGTGCAAACTTTTTCAATCCTGAAAGATAGATTGGTATTGGCCCCCATAGTTATAGCACCAGATTAGGACCTCCTGTTTGAGCTAATATGTGACGCCATTGACTATGCTATTGGAGTAGTGCTAGGGCAGAAAAGAGAAAGGATATTCCAGGTTATCCACTATGCTAGCCGGACTTTGAATGATGACTAGCTGAACTACACTACCACTGAAAAATAGTTATTGGCAATTGTTTTCGACTTTGACAAATTTAGGCCCTACTTGATTGGCAATAAGGTAATAGTGCACACTGACCACTCAGCCATTAAGTACCTAATGACTAAAAAGGAAGCGAAACCAAGACTAATACGATGGGTACTCCTATTGCAAGAGTTTGACCTAGAGATTAAAGATAAGAAGTGAACAGAGAACCTTGTCGAAGACCATCTGTCACGGCTAGAAGGGCCTAGTGACGAGGTACAGGTTAATGATAATTTCCCAAATGAGCAGCTCTTAATAATTGAAGACATAAAGCCCATTCCATGGTTTGCCAACTATGTGAATTACTTAGTGGCCAAGGTTATCCCTCCCAATTTTAGCTACCAACAGAAGAAGAGGTTATTTCCACATTTGAGGCACTACTACTAGGAAGAACCTATTTTATACAAGCATTGTGCGGATCAAGTGATAAGGCGATGTGTACCGGAAGATGAAATGGGTAGTATTCTAAATCACTACCACACCTTATCATGTGGGGGGCCCTTTGGAGGCTATAGGACAACGGCAAAGGTACTCCAATCAGGTTTCTACTAGCCTAGCTTGTTCAAAGATGCTCACCAGTTTGTATCTACCTGTGATAAGTGCCAAAGAATGGGCGGCATTTCCAAAACAGACAACCACCCATACGCATTACCCTGTGAGGCTTGTTATGACTTGGGTAGGGGGATGGACTTTATAGGTCCATTCCCCTCTTCATTTAGTAACTTGTATAATCTCCTTGCAGTAGACTACATCTCCAAATGGGTAGAAGCAATACCAACACGCACTAATGATGCCAATGTAGTAGCCAAGTTCCTTCGCAGCCACATATTTACATGGTTCGACACTCCACGAGCATTTATTACGCATGGTGGTACTCATTTCTACAATGTCATTATATCTTGAAAAATATGGTGTGCTTATTACTGCACTTCACTCAAGATAGCACCCATGTGCAAATGGACAAGCCGAGGTGTCAAATAGGGAGATAAAGTCCATTCTGGAGAAAACAATCAATAGTTCTAGGAAAGACTGGTCAACGAAATTGATGATGCACTTTTGGCATACAGGATAACATTTAAAACCCCATTGGGTATGTGGCCATTCCGACTAGTTTGTGGGAAAGCATGCCATTTTCCAGTGGAATTAGAACATAGAGCATATTGGGCAACTAGGCTGCTGAACATGGATAGTAAAGTAGCTGGAGAGAAGCTGATGCTATAACTTAGTGAATTAGATGAATTCCGCAATGAGGCTTATGAGAATGCTCAAATCTATAAGGAAAAGATGAAAGCTTGGCATGACAAACACATTGTAAGGAAAGAGTTCAGCAGTCAACAAGCCTCATTGCTCAATTCTATGCCAAACTCTTCCTAGCAAGTTGAAGTCAAAATGGTCAGGTCCGTTCATAGTGGTTCAAGTATTTCCTCATGGAGGTATGAAACACGCATCCAGAGAAGCCGACAAACAAAGTCACTGCCTGCAGATTGAAACCGTATTTTAGAGGAGAATTTCATACAAGAAGACAAGACACCATTCTAAGCACACCTGGGGCAGGACCAAAAGGGTGTAGAAGGTCACCAAAGTAGCTCGCCATTTTTCCTATTCATGTTGTACATTGCAGAATGTCGAGCTAACGACATTAAACATAGCGCTTTCTTAGAGGCAAACCCAAGTATTGTGAGACCCCTCTCTTTGAACTTGGCATTATTTTCGATCTTTTAATTGCTCTACACTCTTTTCATTTTGGAATTCTACTTTAGTTTTGTTTTAATATTTTGTGAGTTTTTCTGCTGCCGAAGGGTAAAAGCATAATCGTAACTATGTTTATGTTCATTACATTGAGAGAATAAAATCTAAGGTGTTTTTTTCTAAAAACTTGTTATAAACTTACTGGTACACCACGACGTAGATCTCTATTCCGCTGTGTAGAGAACAAAGAAATTTCGCTTTTCAACTCGAGTACGCAACATTGCAGACCATGCCGTCGTGCAGCCATGCTTCACCGCGCAACAGAGCCCTACGCCTAACACGTGAGCGTGCTGAATTTTGATTCTTCTGGGGTGGCCACACTGTTCTTCACCCTCCCCCCCCCATACACGATTTCTCTGGGCCGCCCTTTCCTCTCTCTCTCTCTCTCTCTCTCTCTCTCTCTCTCTCTCTCTCTCTCTCTCTCTCTCTCTCTCTCTCTCTCTCTCTCTCTCTCTCGTTTTTTGTGTTTTCAAAACCCTAACCCTAGATCAACCACAATGGCTCCACGGAAGTCGATCCCGGCCAAAAGACAACGATCTGGCTCCACTTCGTGGGCGGCACCACCCCCTCCAGAGGATCCACACAGGTTCATTTCCTAGGAGGCCGAGCGCATCTACCATGAGTCCCTATTCAACCGCTTGTTTGTCCCGGAATGAGGTTTTCCAACCTCTAATGCGTTCTTCAACTTCATAATCCAGAACCTGGCTCGGCAGTATTAATTTCCTATGGGCACCTCTTTTTGTCCCCGAGTAGCCCCGACAAAGTGTGACCCCACTACAATATGCCATTCAAAGCCTGGCACCATCATTTTCGCCTCGAGGCAAGCTGGGTAGAGTTTGGTGCCTAAGCCATCAACCAAAATTTACCAGAATGGATGACGATAAAGTAAGTGTAAATATGTATTTAATATTTGTAGACACAGATTATGAACGCTTGATGCAGGAGCTCACCAAGG
Source organism: Tetrastigma voinierianum (assembly GCA_016808115.1). NCBI lineage: Eukaryota > Viridiplantae > Streptophyta > Magnoliopsida > Vitales > Vitaceae > Tetrastigma > Tetrastigma voinierianum. Next base: position 152,708 of record JAEQBH010003314.1, read on the forward strand.
GCTAAGGCGTGTGGAAACGCCAACCATTGACGGGTGACTTTACCAATTTTCAGATGCACTCCCTCACACCAGTGGCTAAGGTCTGATATAATTTTTTATGCGTAAATATCATGCCTACCTTGCACCTTAGCACAATCATGAAGGACAAGACGATCCTCCTCTACGCCATGACCCAGGGCTTCTAATTTGATATCGGGTCTGTCATCAAGAGGGGGTTGATTGAGTCAAACCAGGGGAGATGCACCAGGGCCCTAATCCATCCCTCGTTGATTACGCAGTTATGCCGACTAGTTGAGGTCTCATGTCGACTGAGGAGCAGTGCAAAGAAATACTACCATACCATCGCCCAAGGCAAGTTCAGGAGCTCCCAGCAATCCGCATAAGGCCGACGATGATGTTACAGCAGCTACCCTTAGTGAGGGCGACCCTGAGGACGACGACCCCCCGAGGTCCCTCCACCCGACTCAACCCTAAAGGCACTGACCATGCGCCACCGTGGCGTTTGACGATATCGGGATGAGTCTCGTGGAGCACCGTTGTTTCTACTAAGATATGGAGGCCATTAGGGCCGAGATGGCCATCATTTGCTCCAACCAGGACCATATCACGCATCAATTGGCTCAGCTCCTCTCTTTTCACACTCCGCCACCGCCACCGCCACCACCACCGCAGTGATTCTTTGAGACGTATCTCTATGCCCTTCTTTCCTTTATGTCATTGAGGACACTGTCATTTTAAGTTCAAAGGAATGTGTAATGTGGGTGTAATGTTGGCTTTAGTTTTATTTTTTCTGCATGTTATAAGCGTGTTTTAGGTCTAATTTTCGTTAGTTTTATTTATTTTTGTTTTTTTTAGCATGTTTAAAGATCGAGTTTTGTTCATTATGTACTAGTATGATTGCGTTTGGTACTACTATGATATGGTAGTCGTGCCAAATAATTGTTCTCGTGACTAGTTTTGGCCATGATTGCAAAAAGTGGAGTCATAGTAATCACGTATCGACTGTTTCGAAGGAAATAGGAACTCCAAGGTTGTTTGATGATCGGGACTACATTGTATAAATTTGAGAATGACCATGTCTGGCTGGCCCTTTTAGATCTCAAGAAATCATTTCCCGAAGAAAGCTATCGCACACACACACACACACGTGATCTTTGGGGTATGCCTAGACCCCGGACTCACCATGCAAGAGTTCTACGAACCTTGGAAAGTTTAAACACCTACGTGATGGGACACCTTAGAAAAATAAGATTGCCTTTGAGCCCCAAATATATATATATATATATATATATATATAGGTATATATATATATATATATATATATATATATATATATATATATATATATATATATATATATATAAAAATCCAAAAATAAGCTTTCTATGGTTTCCAATAAGTGGATCATCCAATCGGAACTCAAGTAATAAATTTGAGGGGCTTTTCAAAGCTCAATGCCCCGAGCCAACGACCGGAGCCATTGATCACCGTCTGCTAGTGGCTGTGAGGATGGATGATTTCCATAGTCGAGCCCTGAGGTTTGGCTGATGCCCGTGTGTCTAAGGAATTGAATGTCCATGCCTCAACCAATCGGGCGGAGTCACCACGATCCCTTGTTATAGATCTCACCTAAAACTCTTGGCACTAGTGCTCTCCAATTTTGTCTTTAGAGTTAATCCTTAGATTAGTCAAGTGAATAAATTGTGTGTTCTCATCCTTCCTCGCTTTAAGCTATCTCCAAATAGGAAAGTTAATTCAAGTTCGGGGGTACTGTCGCGCTATAATGGGGTATCACACTTTAACCGCACTATAGACTCCTTGGGAAAGGTTATTGAGCACTAAAAAGGGGGTTGACCTGCTTTGTCAACTGATATTGACTCAGTGCAGATTCCTGAGAGTTGAACAAACCTAGGTAGTCCTTGGATCTAAGGAACTGGTTCATGTTGACCCCTTCTTGTTGGTATCAGTGTTAGCTACGCTTTATTCTTGCATGCCCTAATTATAATCTGTTCTTGCTTGGGGATAAGCAAGAAGCTAAGTTTGGGGGTGTTGATCGGAGTGAATTATGCATGCATTTAAGTAAAATTTCTATGTGTTTTTATAGCTCAATTGCATGATTCACATTCATATTCACTAATATTGCACTAATCCCCCATACTATAATGCTTTACAGGACACGACGATATAGGAATAAAAAATGAGCTAAATAATAGAAGAAAAGACCCGAAGCAAAGAATACAATGAGAAGTACGTTAGAGCCTCGGCACACAATATGTAGGCACTCCATCGCTGTGTGCTAGACCTTCGCAAAGAATACAGGAGGCTCCCACACTGAACGAATCCAAATTGGCCAAGGACTCCTAGTAGCCAGTGGTATGCCGGAGTATGGTGGTTTCCTTTTTCACTGGAGCATTAAAAACTCTAGAATTCTGGGCTAATGATGGGCCAGCATCCAGAGATATAAAAGGGAAGCATTTTCGAGGCAAAGAGGGGGGATTCGGAGACAGATCGAAGAGAAGGATAAGGATGTGAGATTTACAAGGATAATATTTTAGAGATTGTGAAGACGACTTTCCAGATATTTCTTTCTTGATTCGCTTGATGCTAAAACTCCACCCGTAATGACACCCACTTTCAGAATCCAAATTTTCTGTGGTTTTGGCTCAACCTGAACTGACCATTATGGATTAATACATTAATTGTGGTTTATTTTATATTGGTATGAATTTGTATGGTTGCTTTACTCTTGAATTTAATCACATGTTATCATTTGGCCAATTGTGGCATGCTATTGATAGGAGTCTGATATCAAGAGAAGATGACTCATAGGGACATGGGTAAAGCAACACTTGGTCAATCAAGGAATAGAGATATCCCGGTGTTCCCAAGTGTAGTACCAGCATTTATGCATCTCGAGTCAAGCGGGTCGGGCGTAGATGTAATACGCCCATTGGTAAGATAGGAAGCTATATCTCGAGAGAGAATCTCAGAAAGTAATCGATCAACTCCAAGCAACATAAATCATATGAAATAAATAAATACGCTATCTAGATCTCGTAATCCATCGTGTGGTAGCGACGAAAACCCTAAATTTTCTATCATTACTAATCAAAAATTCAGATTTAGTCGTCTCAAATTAGTTAAATTAGTTATAATTCACTATATGACTAGATCCAAATATTATCTAAGACACTAAGCTAATATTCAGAACGCTTCTCTTTATGGGAACGACACTTGACGAGCCACTATACTACGTGAACTCGACACAGAGGCTGCTGCATCCAAGCCAGATTTTTACTTAACTTTACACACTACTCATCAACCCATCAATGATCCGAACACGATTCCTGAATATCATGAAATCCGTAATAAATGGGTCGAGAACTTGAAACAAAAAGAAGGGATCGAATCCGAGCACGATGTCGAAGAACCCGAAATAAAAAGAAGGGATCGAATTTGGGAACGATGCTGGAGAACCCGAAACAAAAGAAGGGATCGAATCCAGACACGATGCCAGAGAACCCAAAACAAAAGAAGGGACTGAATCTGGGCATGATGCCTGAGAACTCTAAAAAAAAAGAAGGGATCAAATCCAAGCACAATGCCGGAGAACCCGAAATAAAAAGAAGGGATCGAATTCAGGCACGATGCCGAAGAATCTGAAACAAAAGAAGGGATCGAATCCGAGCACGATGTCGGAGAACCCAAAACAAAAAAAGGGATCGAATTTGGGCACGATGTCGGAGAACTCGAAATAAAAAGAAGGGATCGAATCCGGGCACGATGTTAAAGAACCCGAAACAAAAGAAAGGACCGAATCCGAGCACGATGCCGGAGAACCCGAAACAAAAGAAAGGATCGAATCCGGCGTATGACGCCGAGAACCCAACAAAAGAAGCGGATCGACCTCGGTTAACGATGCCGTAGAACCCAAACAAAATAAAGGATCGAATCTAGTGATAATGTAGAACCCGAATAAAAGAAGGGATCGACCCAGCACGATGCCAGAGAACCTAAACAAAAGAAGGGATCAAATCAGGGCACGATGCCGGAGAGCCCGAAAGAAAAGAAAGGATCGAATCCGGGCACGATGCAAGAGAACCCAAAACAAAATGAAGGGATCGAATCTGGGCACGATACTAGAGAACTCGAAATAAAAAGAAGGGATCGAATCTGGGCACAATGCCGGAGAACTCGAAACAAAATAAGGGATCGAATCCAGGCACGATGTTGGAGAACCCGAAACAAAATGAAGGGATTGAATATAGGCACGATGCCGGAGAACCCGAAATAAAAAGAAGGGATCGAATTCGGGCACAATTCCGAAGAACCTGAAACGAAAAGAAGGGATCGAACGTGTCCAAAGGCCTAAAGAATGGGTTATGCCCCAGTCTAAGGCACCAATTCCATGTCAGAAACCCACCACTGCACATAAATTCAAAGTCACAAAGTTGGAAATATTACAAACATTCATTCCCCGAGGGAAAAAGCCTCACTAATCCATAACATCTAATATCCACCAACAACTTATAGGGGGTATGCTCCTGTATGTACATCTGAAACTCAAATATCTTGATGAAAATCCTGAAATACATCATTGAAAACCCAATCGTCTACGCGAGAGAATAGGACAATGAATGGGGGAATGCCCCATTATGCACATCCCTGCTGGGTCAATGAATACCGTGAATCTAATCCCCGATAAGCTCTTAAAAGCGCTCTATTGTATGAAGAAACCAAGTTGAATACGAGGCTTACTCAAACTCTAATGCCCAAAATGTCTTTAGGAGAAATGGACTGCTTATGTACATGTGTAAGAGCCAAAGCCAACATGCAAGGATAGGGGTATGCCCCAGTGTGAATGTGTCAAAGCATCAAGCTAAGGTGCCATCAACAGTTCCAACTCAGGATTATCTCAGATTCATCACGGACTATGGCAAGCAACTAAATGGAAGGCAATATGTGGACCCGATATTCCTCGAGAACAAAGGACTGGTCGATACTCAGACTAATCGCTAGGACTGAGCTCGTCCATATAAAATGCATCGAAGTAAACACGAGATCTCATGGCCTTGGGGTGGTCTGACAACTTAGATCGTAATGTAGGCTAGGGGTGAAAGGTGAATGAAATGATGGGAAACAGTTCCAACACCCAATGATAATGCCAACCCCATGTGCTCCAATCCCAAATGTCGAGAATCATGTGGAGCAAAGCGACTGACTAACACATAAGTGAACAATGCTACAACAAGTGATGTACACCAAAAGACATGTCGTTCATGAAGCGAGACGACGATAGAGGAGGATAGAAAAAAATGAAAAGGGATACGAAAAACGTATGAATAGATGTAGAAGAAAATCTGAGAAACAAGTCGATACAAATGTAGCAATATGTGATAATGACAAAACAACTCATCCCCTTAACGCCAACAGAGGCAAGTCACCATAAGACGGAAACGGTGATACGGATAACCCACCTGGGGGCCCAAGGTAAACGAAACCAAACCTCACTCCCAATGTGTCTCCCAGATTCATGGAGAAAAGGATCATACAATGCTCTCACCCGCCTTTCGCAGGAAACATAAGTCCTCAATCCAAAATGACCTCCATGATCAAGCCATGTAATAATTCCTAAACCATGCTAATCCCAAAATCACCAATGAAGTTGAATATCGAACGAAATAACTCTTTTTTTTTTTTTTTTCTAATCTTTTTCTTCAATTTTTTTTTTTTTTTCATAAGGAACAACTAACAAAGTAAGATGAATGCCACACCAGCACACCCAACCAATGAACTCAAATCCCAAACCCAAATGGTCCCCCCAACCAAGACTTCGATCAAACCTATGGTGGAACGGCGGTGTGGACCACTTAACTCAGAAACTTTAGAACATGAGCGTGTCATCATCACACAAGGGAAAATAAAGTGAAAATAAACAACATGATGTAAACAACACTCAAAGGCAAGTAAAGTGGTACGCAAATGGAGAAGAAAAGAAACAGTAATGATGTAAGAAGAACAAACGAAGAACGCAGACAATGCTCACAATGCTCACAGATCCAATTAATAAATACAAACGATGTGGGCAAAGCCCCAAACCCATGTCGTGAAAGGTATGCAAGGTCGAATGAAAAAAAGCCATAATAAACCACGTGAGGCCCAAAGGGCTAAGAATAAGATATATCAATGTAATGGGTGTGCAATAGGAATATGGCCACCGGCCACGGCCACCCATCCTCTAACCATGATCTCACTCATAAAAATTCTTCAGTTGATCCACGTTGATTAGCTCCATGAACTAATTTCCATCTAGGTTTGTCAACTAGGTTGCTCCCTCTCGGGTCAAATCTCAAATAACATACGATCCACTCCAAGTCAGTTTAAACTTGCCTCTAGGGTCGCTAATCAATCCCCTGAGGACTTTCAAGACTAGGTCGCCTTTTTGAAACTCCTAGGCTTGACCCTTTTTCTAAATGCACAGGTCATCTTCCTTTGATAGGCCTAAACATGATCTACTGCCCTCAATCTTCTCTCATCCAAAAGGCTAAGATGATCATAACGAGACTAAGCCTACTCGGCCTCGGATATCTACTACTCTAGTGCTACCCTCAAAGACCCCATCTCAATCTCAACATGTAGCATTGCTTCTATACCATACACCAAAGAATACGAGGTAGCTCCAGTAGAGGTACGAATGTACGATAAGCCCACAACGCGAAAGGGAGCTTCTCTAACCAATCCCAAGAAGTCTTGACTATCTTTCTCAAAATCCTCTTGATATTCTTATTCACGCTCAATCGCCCATTAGTCCTGTACCGCACGCTGCACGATTCGTGATGTCAATGCCATACTCAACTCACGTGTCCACCCCTGCCATGAAATGCACCCTCTATCGTGAATCACCATTTAGGGACTCTATATCGCCAGATAATGTGTGATTTGATGAATTTGGGCCACCCCGCTATCATTAATCAATGATAGGGAAGTAGCTTCCACCCACTCGGGTGAAATACCACGGCGCCTAAATGTACTATGCCCATCGGAAGATATGGGCTTAGATCTTCCCAATAATATCAATACTCCCATACCAAAATTGCTGCTGGACGGAGTGCATATAACTCGGGCGTGGCACCGTAGCAAGTCTCCGTAGATCCGACACCCTGACACCAGGCAACCGGCAAATAACTGCCTCTATGGTCAACCAAAAGTAGCTACCTCATGATCTTACGCTGCTAGCATATGACCTCCCATGTGTGGGCCATGCACTTACACGAAGCCTCTCTCATCACTCTCGATCTACAGGCACCCGCCTGCACATAATAACAAACAGCCTTCAGCGACCTCTATATAAGGTCATCCCACAAACAACAAAATCTAGCGGCCAAATGCCCTCAATGCTCTCCTATTCTCGTCGAGGCCGACTCTGCAAGCGCCGCATGATAGAAACCCAAAATACTATGGTACCAGTGGTAGCTCATCTCATCCTCAATATATCCAATCAAATAATGCGAAGTTACCGCAGACCTAGTCTCTCGATCACGTTGGTCGCACAATCACTCCAGGAATCTCAATTGGCGTAATCCAAGGTGGATAACGATCGAAGAAAACTCGATTCTCTACCGCCAAGTGTATGTATATATCTCAACTCATAAAACCTATCAAACCAACAAATCCAAGTAAGCATGGTGGCTTCAAATTTTTCTCATCTCGAGTCCTCCAAATAATTGAAGCTCATTGGACAACTAAGTCGAATCCCGCGGATCTCCAACTGTCTAACTCTAAGATCAAGTGGAGTCTTTAGCCAGAATGTAAGCCCTCTCATACCAACTATGTTTATTTGTCAACCGATGATGATCAAAGAATGTCAACTGATCGATCTAGGGAATATGATCACCCCGAGGTATATCACTGTGATACTTTCACTGCAAACCCCAATCGATCAAGAAAGACCATCAAAGTACAATCGCCATCCCGCAATACTAGTTACTAAAACAATATGCCTCATCGCGGAAATCATCGCTATCAGTCCGCTACCCATCACTATCAAAGTTAAGCTAAATGATCTCACGACTGCGGCCACACAAGCAGGATCCTAAATCAACAAAAATTTGTTTCCTATATTCTCCCATCGCCAGAGTCAAGCTACCGGCAGCGGTACGGCTTCAGTGGTCGAACACGGCCGGGTTTTCATTCCACAAATGATTTGTATCATGATTCAAAATGATGAGACTTTATTTGGATTTTCTGACGGTACTGAAAACGCGAGCCTGTGTCATCGTGGGCTGAACGAAATACCTTAAAAATGAAGCGTGAATGGTGACCTCAAGACTCAGTCACTAGCTCGTGCAAATGTGGTTACGAAGGTGTCCTCGGGTTATTTGCTCAAGATTAGTGAAAATGACATATGGGCCATGGCCAAACCGGATCTCTTTGTTTAACTTTAAAAACTAACCCTTAAAACACTCCTATTTGAGTCAAAACATGTACTGAGCATTTAATGTTTCAATCAGTTGAAAAACATAGCATTTAACCTCATTTCAATGGCTCGTAAATGACATCTAAAGAATGTCAGTGCATCTACCATTAAGACGTAATCAATCCTAAAGCATGACAAGTATCGATCAAAGGAAAGACATTAACAACATTAAACCCTGGGCTTGGAAAGTTCGAACCATAAATGCGCATTCCTGCTTTATTTAAAACTAAGGACCACTCGCAAAGACCTCATTAACTAACCTAAAGAACCCTCCTCTTCAAGGTTTTGAGGCTTAGCCAAACATCCCTTGGGCTTGTCATCCTCAGCGCGCTTCAAGTACCCAAGAAAATGAGAGAAAGCAAGAGAGAGTAAGAGAGAAAAATCAGAATCCTAAAACAAAAGCTTCAGATCTAAAGTCAGTAATGAAAAGGTGGTTACAAAGCTAAGGTGGCTTATATAGCCAAACAAATGTGTGAAATACCAAAATACCTAAAATATATGATTGCCAATAGACAAACGGGAATTATACAAAACGAGGTCGTTCAACCAAAAACACAGGGGGAGGAATTTCACATGAAATGAATTCTAGCTATCATAGTTGTACTTCATATGATACGAAATTTCGCTATCATAGCAAAAACACAAGGGCATAGCTTAAATTAAATTTCGCTATGCACAAGTAACTTTCGCCATGATAGCAAACTTTCGCTATGATAGCGAATTTTCGCTATGATAATAAATTCCTCGCTATCATAGAGAAAAATGTGCATAGCTAAAATTTCGCAACTTATAGCGAAAATTCGCTATCATAGCTAAAGTTACTGCGGCATAGCGAAATTCTCAAGCAGGATTTACGAATTTTCATATGGTTATAAATTTTCGCAATTCATAAATTTTCGCACGTATAGCTTAAAACTTCAGAATCCCCCGCATTGCCTCCCCGTGATCCGGGGCCTTCAAATCTCCATTTCATCAATCAATTTAACATTTCTTCCATTCTACCTTGATGAAATCACCGAGAATTCTCAACATTCGAAGACTAATACGACACCAAACTTGAAATTATGACTCCAGGCTCGCAAACCCGGCAAAATTACCAAAACAAATCAAACAAAATCGCTGGTACTAAGTGACTCGCACATGTCAATCAAGACTATTACGATTGGGTGACACAAAAAGCACTCAAAACCTATCTTAAATAGGACTCAAAATAGCACTTTTTGGGTACTAATCATCTGCAACAATCATTCCCTTTACTAACTTATGGGTAACATACTCCACATCAAACCTCACGTTAGCACTAACCATCTCACGAGCCCACTACCAAAAATAGCCTACAAATAAATATCTCAAAGGATCCAATCGTGAGACTAAAAGTATGGAATACTCTATCACATAATGTCTCAGTCTTCTAGTGGCCCAAACCAATGCCAAACAGAGGCACTGAATCATATTGTATCTACACTCATACTCCAACATCCTCTCTTACCTCGTGATAATGGGGATGGCTCGCTCCTTTCCTGAATCATTGTGCTGAGCTAGCATGCATCCCAAGGCCATGTCCAAAACCGACAAGTACAGAAGTAAAGGGTGCCCTGATGTAGGAGGCACTAAAATTGGAAGAGAAAGAAGACACTCCCTAACCTTCTCGAAGGTGTGTTGACAGTTATCATTCCAAACTGTAGGGTGGTTCTTCCACAGAAGATGGAAGATAAGCTCACATATGTTTGTCAGTTTAGCAATGCTATAGTCTACCTAGAAAGCCTCTGGTCTCTCTCTCATTCATTGGGGCAGGAATGTCAAGTATGGCTCTGATCTTTTCAGGATCAACCTTTATACCTCGCTCACTAACAACGCTAGCTCTAGAAATTTCCTGTGGTTACCCCAAAGGTGTGACTTTCGGGGTTCAACCTCAGCCCGAACTGCCTAATCCTCTCAAAGAACCTCTATAAGGTCATTTAAGTGATCCGCTTCGCCTCTGACTTCACTATCATGTCGCCCACATATACCTCAACATCTCTCAGGTGAATATGTCATGGAATTGCAGTAGTAGTACTTCTGATGTTTACCATGCATCTCAACCCAAATGGCATAACCCGATAGCAGCAAGTACCCCACTCATGAATGAAAGAAGTCCTTCCATATCCTCTGTGAGCCATCGAATCCGATTATACCTAGAAATCACATCAAATGTCTACCCAGTGCTATCAACTTGACATATCAGTAATGACGAGAAGGAAAATCATCCTTACAGGAATTTGGCTTTGATCGAATCTTGAAAGTCTAGCAAACTCTAACCTTGCCATCCTTTTTAGAGCGAGGGGATGACATGGCAGTCCTTTCGGGATGCTCGACCAACGGGAAGCCAACCTTAAGTTGCTTGAATTTCTTCCTTAACTTTACAAACTCCGTCGGGTGTAGTCTCCTCGATTTCTCATAGCGGCTAACATATGGTAGAGATGGGCGGTGATGCCTGCTTATAGAAAGTCAAGGCCTAGCATGTCCTCATATGACCATGTAAATACATCTAAGTATAACTTGAGCAGGTCAATCAATCTACTCATCTCATCAAGAGATAGGGAAGAGGCAATCCTAATCTCCTTGTGCTGATCGATTCGTCGAAATCCTGTCGACTTTGTGTTACCGATGACTAGAGTGTAAGCTTTTTCTACCATCCTCGTATTAGAATCACACTCTGGTAGCCACCCAGTTAGTCATCATGTCTCCCACGTCATCAACATCATATATATGTGTTGTGGTCTTGATAATTATAACCAAAAAATGTTGCTGACACATGCAAATCTCGAAAATACTCATGTTATTACCATCAAAAATATCATGCGATTTCAAGCTTGAACATAGTGTCGAAGAAGAAAGAAAGAGGTGGGTCCGCAGTCGCTCCCTCAACGAAGCAGTATTATGAATAATTTGATTGTGAGTCCATCGTCATCATATCTCTAGCATGAAATCCCGAACATATAAAAAGCGAAGCGAGGCCTAGTGGGCTGCATCGAAGAATGTGACCAATGTCGATCATGTCATAGCATCAGCCCGCGGGCATCAAAAGTGTCATCCTTAAAATCAATAGCGAAACTCGAACATGTCAAACGAGATGAGGCTCATGTGAGTACGCGTGAGGATACGGCCTATGCCAATCATGTCCATCTCGTCTATGTAAGTATCAGGAAGAGTCACTCCATTAGTATCATCCCCCAAATCCATAAGTAGGTCATAGTTAGGGACCTCCTCAGGGAAACACATAGAGAACACAATTGCTCGGCCCGGTGATGGGGGTGCAACTATCATGGCACCAGGTGCCTCAGTAGTCTCAAAACTAAAAGACATCACATTCTAGGGCTCTTGGATGCCACGGATCACTCTACCTCTAAAGCATAGTCAGGTACCCTGATAAAGTTATGCTCTAATCCTACGACCAAAGTGGCCCAGCTAAGCCCCGAAAATTAATGGTAATGAAAGAATGTCCAAATGGAACCCAGATAAGCGAGCCTCACCTGATACAGCGCGGCGACATCATGTAATATGTCTCTATAAGTGTAACCTAACCCATAGGGTATGTCATGATCAATTGTAAAGTAAGCTTGTGCGCCCCCTTGTTTAGTGACGACCAACCTAAAGCCGAGGCATATAGGACATGCCTCATCGTATTAAGTACCCAGAAGTCTTGATGTGCTAATTGAAGACTTAGGCACGGTCTCTCTTGTCATCTCTGGCCCGACAACAGACCTCATGATAAACTCGATTCGAATGTAGGTCATTCTCATTTGTGGCCCGATATGTAACCTGAGCTTAGAAGAAATAACAACATCTTTATCAAGCATATGTGCGTAGTAATAGCCCTTTCGTGTATGAACCTCACCTTTTGATGAAGGAAGATGGTACTTTCGCCTCATTAATCTAAGAGGCCAGAAGCGGGTTAAGGATGGCTGAATCTGAAACTGTGAAATAGTATAGATGTCTAGTGACCCAAATCATGACATGTGTATTGAGTGTGCACATAAGCGTCGCTGAGTCCCGTCATAGCTTTGTGTCGTGAAGAAGAGGCACAAATCGGTCGACAAAAGCCGGTGCAATGGCGGTAACACTTGAGCGAGGGCGTTCAAAGGCGGATCGTTGTCTGGCCGGATAAGCGACACGCGGCTGAACAACGCAACATCAATGAATAAAGTCGGACATGGCGACCACTTTCGGGTGGTAAATCATCATCAGAAAACACAATGCATGTAGCTTTGTCAGCTGTTAGAAAGTGAGTAATCCCACTTTAGGGGTGTTAAGCGATCATTAACTACGATATGACTAAGTAACGATCAGCGCATCTCATGGGTAATGGATAGGCCCTAATAAATCTGATGAATATCTGAAACTGTGTAGTGCGCGGTTAATGAAGTCTCATCATTATCTTTGAACATCCTCTCTAGTTTACGTAGCGTAAATGGCTTGTTAGCAATTGGAGATTGTGCTACCACTCCTACTTCGTGTAGCAATCTAACATCCACAATAGACAAGCTTGTGCTCACTCAGACGAGAATGAAGGTGTCATGGGTGGAACATCTGCAAGTATACGGGTGAAGTGATCACAATACGGGATAAGTGAATGGCTAAGTATCACGCTAACAGTGTATCCACTAAATTTTGAGTTTGTGTATAAATTGATCAGCTGTGGAGCCTCTCCATCTCATCCCGTCGCAGATAATAGCATCTCTCGAAAACTCGACCAAATGCTTACACCGCAGGTGGGTGGGTGTACGGTCGCGTCGTGAGTGGGGGCGGTGCGTAGTCGCGGGCGTCCCCCGATCAGCTAAATCTAACCAATCAAGTCTTGAATGTCGTGTCTCAACATTGCACAATTGTATGTATCATGGCCAACTCTCTGATGGTAGGCATAGTGAAAATCTGTCCTGAATCCTAGTGGGTTATGATGTGGTGGTGGCACAGGTAGTATGGAATGTCAGGCCCCTTCAGCCCGATCTTTAGTACTTTCGGCTCTAATGGCATTCGAGCTATGAATACCTGGCGGCCTCGGTGGAGGAGGTGCTCTGTCTGCGTGTGGTCTTGTCTGAAGTGGCCTCCCCAGGTACTTATGTAGCATATCTTGAGGTTGTGGTAGGGGATGATGTGGATAAGTAGGCTACTGTCATTTATGGGGAGAAACTGGTCTTTACTAATCATGTTATACCATCTGGTAAGGAATATCTGCTGACTATCTATGAGTCTGTGGCTGACGTGAAAACCTGTGGCTCGATGTACCAATAGCTTGATATCTAATGATGCGAGGCTGACCTTCTTCCTTTTGAATGCGGAGGGAAGAGTGCGCCCATAATCCTCTGGCTATGCCTTCTTCAATGCCACCGCCAGAGGCACCCAAGCCAATGATGCAAGTGCATGCAGTGGAAAGCCGTGAGATGCCTATGAATCAATTTGAAGACTACGCATAATCATGCTGATCTGATCGTACTCTAAGGGTTTATCCATAATATGTGCTATCTTCTCCCTTCAACGGGAGATAAATGAAGTGATTGACTCATCTGGCGTTTACTGGGGCTCGGCTCCCTCGAGATCACGTCCATTACAGTATTAAAGAATGCGTAATAAACTCTTGTTCAAATCATTATGTCCTACGTCTTGAAGGGTCACAATGAGCGAGCCGACAACGGCGGCACCGCTCTCGATAGAGAATAATCATATGTGCCTCATCGATCTATGTTCGCGCTGCGGTGTTGTATATTTCGTGAAAAGTGAATGCGAGGGGCACCTATCACGGAAGTGTACCTCTCGATGTCCGGAGCATCTTGAACTCAGTATCAGGCTGCCTTGGAAGGTCATCATGTCGAGTACTGGCTTTGTAACTCTGTCAAAACATGCGAGACACAATCCTCTACTCAATCCTATCGATACGGGCCTAGGTGTCATCAATAATCTATGCAGGGGTCACTACAGAATGTGGTATGGTCTTAGTCTGTCATCAATACATGTTGTCTGATAAGGTCAGATGAGTGAGTGGTGAGTAGTGGAGGTCTCTTGTCTGATCATCTGAGTGCTCACGAATCGGCAGTGGCTGGGCACGTGCCCGTCAATCTTCTATACTAGTCCCCGATATGGCATCTGGAAGTGCAATAGTATCGACCAATCTCGTGGCCCAGTCGGCGATGGCGTCTTGGGGTCGTATCTATATGATTTGATATATGCTCTAACTGACTTTATGAATATGATCCTCTTACAAGTTTACCTTCGGTCCAAATCCAAGCTCGGGAACACAAGTCGGTCTCAATCAACAATCCTTCAAAAGGAAAGGGGTATGTCAGTCCCCATGACTATCAATCATGATATCAAACCAATAATGTATGACTAAAATCCTCTAAGAGAATGAACTGACATGTGATTTCAATATGACGATATATGGCTTCATAAGCGAGGCGGGATGCGACATGGTGATACCTCCGGGGTAATGTGGCTCAAAAGTGACAAGCGAGAAAGGCATGTCCTAAAGCTAGATATTTGTACCCTGAATAGGATATGTAACTAGATCTAACCGTGATCAAAATGACACAACGGCCGTACATGTATCCATGAAATCGACTCGAGTCTATACGGGGTCTTCATTGCTCGGATATCGGAGTGTCTCCATGAATTGCTCCCAAACATCGATATAGCCCTGCATGGGCCCTACTCCAAATCGGCTTGGTGAGAAGGCAAACAGGTGGGAATCGTCGAGAACTCGAAGAGTAATCAATAAGGAATAATTGACGAGGTAGTGGTCGGAAATAAGGGATCTGAAGTGCACCCGAAACCTGAGTAAATCAAGTAGTCATGCAAAGAGGGTAGCCATGCAACAACGAGTCATGCGCAAAGAGCAAATACTACCACAAGAATCTGCAAACTAACCATCTATGCTAATCGAAACATATGGCTAGGTACCGATCAAGCCCCAGGAGAAAGCATGCTAGAATCAGCGGTGAACACCTGAAACCTGAAACAAACCACAGAGTATGCAAATACCAACTTCGGAGTAAGTGATCATTAGTCATTTGTGTAACTGAAGTCTTGGTCAATGAACCATGTGCTCCCGATATACCTAACACAAGTTAAACCTTGACCCTCTTGTAGAGCCGGAGGGTGGTTCGATCCCCCCAACGGAGTCACCAATTTGTGGACCTTACCCAATCCACGTGCCAGCGCGACTCGCTATTAATTGAAAAAGTGAGTTGCTTTTCAAGCTTTGGAAAATTCGTCCCAGTGAGGAACGGTTTTGTTTGGAGTCACCACTTACTTTTTATTTTTATTTATTTTTAATGGGGAAAATGAAGTAGGCAAACCCTCATTGACTCGGAATTTGAAGCGGTCAACTAGATTTCTGGGTTCGAGGATTAGGTTACCTATTGGGAAGGTACCCCATGTGAGGTAGCACCCCTCTAGGCCCGAAACCTGGTCTCTACTAATGAATTAAGCACATGGGAGCATATGGGTCAAATCAGATTAACCACAGAATTGGAACGGGCTGACATGAATTACATAAACCTAGATGCGACATACATTTAATCTCAACAGAGTATAACCAAAGGCACATACCTGTAGTCATAGCCATGCGTAGGGAAGGTTAGTACGGCATTTCGAACTCCTGACAATCTCTCAAAATTAAATATTAAAAGAAAAGGAATCCAGGAGAAACAATACATCGCATCTCGGCCACTCGTGATGCTACAACGCTTATATTGTACAAAAAATGTATATTCATCTCTCAAAAGAATTGGGCTCGACAAAACACTAGACTACTAGTGTAACTAACCCTTTAACCTCATTGACCTAATTCTTATGAATCCAAAATGGGACCACATTAACTTTGAACTACACCCATTTTCAAACCTAAACATAGCCACACCTTTGTTAGGTGAATGGGCTTGATAAAGTCATAGGCTCCAATTAAACTAAAATCATACTATCCCTAAAAAAAAAAAAAAAACCCGACGAATTGGTTGATTCAATTTCCCAACTAGTCGAGCCGATTGAGAAAAATTATCAAATTTTGTTAGAACACTCCTCAACGAGTAAGGAACTCAAAAAAAGCAACGGTGGACAAAACAATTCTTCTTATGAGCATACAACTTATGGTCTTAACAAGTTTTTGGCGTCATCGCCGGAGACTTTACTTAGTCCTTGGTAGCAGTGTTTGAAATTTGAGTAGCAAGTTTTTGGATGATGTCTATGCGGCAGGAGATGAAGGAAGTCCCTTAGTAGCAAAACTTGTTACTCAAATTTCAGACACTGCTATCAAGGACTAAGTAAAGTCCCCAACAATGGCGCCTAAAACTTGTTAAGACCATAAATTGTATGCTCATAAGAAGAATTGTTTTGTAACTGAACTCATTTAAAGATTTAGTTAGGTCTTAAATTTACTAAGAGTGCACCGGGTCGTACAAACAATAAAGTGGATCTAGAATGGGATCTCCGTTCCCACGAAGTGCGAAAAATTTAAACTTCAACTATCCCAGCTACTTAAGTTCTATACTATTTTGAACTTCCATTTGAGTAGATTTAGTAACCTATAAATAATTTTATACTTGAAATCCTACATTTAAAATAAAAAGGAAGAAAAAGAATCTAAATAATAAGCGGAGTGAACGAGGTATTCTTTGAGTAGACAGGATTTCAACTGTTTGTGAGAGTATCAATTTCACAACTTCATAATCTCATTCTATTCTCTACGAGTTGAAATAAAATTTGTCAGAGGCAAGGTAGTATAGTTTGATTCCTCCTCTAACCATACTTTTCATGAGTAGAGATTCATATTCATTCTGAAGTATGATTGAATCGATTACTTGTAATAAGAATTTCTGCCTTAAGGTATTTTCTTCCAAACTTCATACCCATTTCTTATGAATTTGCTGATTTCTTGCTTCTGAGCGGACAATTGCTGATTATTTGAATGGGTGAAGTGAATGTTGGAGATACAGAAAGAGTTTTCTCTTTCATGATCGAGATCTCATGCTAACACGGATCAAGATCGTTCTTCGGACGGAGAGATCCCTAATTGATTAAATTGATATATCACTTAACCCATTCTCAAACCATGAGCAAATTGAGGATTTATCTAAGTAACCTTTCAGAGCTCATTAGTTCTTTAATATTAGTCTAACATACCCCCAAGTAACTTGTCTGAACTCTCAGGAATCTCCATCTCTGTGTCACTTAGAGGGCCTCTTGGAAATCAGAGCCAAATAATAGTCCTTTCATGGGTATAAGCTACTAAAATTGAGAACAATTAATTCCAAGAACAACACCATTCAAATAAATTCAAAGATTGCTTTCGGGAAATTTTCTTCGTTTTCTGAGAAAATACCGCAACTAACATCATATCTTTCCCGATGGAAGTTGTGCCGAAAACTGGAATTGCATACTAGCGAAAAAGCGATCGAAAGATTCAGCAGCTATAACTACAATCAACTAAAGAAACCAGTTCAGGCGTTTGTCACAAAGTTCATTGACAGCTTGATAATCGTAAATGATTTTTAACATTAAATTTCAACTTCAAAACTTCTGAACAAATTACTATTTCAGATTCAGTAAATTAATCAAAAATCCTACTCTAACTCTAATCTGCGAAAGAAAGAAAATAAAAATAAAAAGAAAAGTAAAGAAAAATATAATATAAAGATTCCTCATCTCCCAAGTATAAGTTTGTTCAATCTTGATGTGCCTTGCTTTAGTATTTATTTCTATTTATAGAGCCTAAAGTTTGGGTACTAACGATGCTTTTTATGAATCCAAATTTTGACCCAGGTGTCTTCTCGATCCACGACCTACAAAAATTCTGTTGTAGCGAGTTTTGAATTTTTATTTGCGAGGTTTTGTATAACAAGCGTTCGTATGTCGCGACCTATTTCTTGTGTTCTTCCTTGGATTTCAGTCGCAATAGTGATGCTGAGTTGCTTCTTCAAATTGGTGTTGAAGCTTTTTCTTGTCGCGGCAATGGTCTGATACAGTTCTTATTTTTAACTTCTATGCTTGTATTGTGTCTGATTCGCTGACCCAAAAAGTCTATCGCGACAGAGTTCTACCACCACTTAGCCTGTTTCCTTGTTACAACTTCATTTTTATGTTGCGACCATGACTTTTGTGTTGGGGATGTTTTGCATGTCGCGACCCCAATATGTAATGTCATGACGACACTTTTCTGCATGCAGCATTTTTTCCTGTCACGACCTAGTTTTTCTAATCGCGACATAACTTTTCTACCTTCAACCTGTCTTCGTGTCACGACCCATATTTCCTGTCATGACAGGACTTTTCTTTGTTCAGCTAACTTGTGCTGTCACGACCCAGTTTGTTATGTCACGACATGACTTCTTTGCATTTGTGTTGAAACCTCTGTATGACTCCCAGAAGTTGTGTCGTGACCTCATTTCTCATTCGACGTATTCTGTCATCCGCGACTGAGATCTTTGTCCGCGACATCAAAAACACCTTTTAAATGTGGAAATATGTCGCGACATTAACTCTCTTGTTGCGACTAGGTTAGTTCGTCCATTAAAGCACCCTTTCGACCTAGTTTTCTTGTCTTCCCTAAACTTCTTCTTGACATCTTTTACTGAAATGCTCAACAAACTTTTTCCATGTTGCGAAGTCGATGTCGCTGACGGGCGAGGTTACGTAAACGAATGCGCCTTCGATTGGCGACCAACCTTCGCGGCCACGAAACTATCTTGTTCTTAGCTAACTTTGCATATGTTTTCCCATTCTGCAATGCGACCTGTAAATGTACATTTGTGACTTAGCTCGGTGCGAAAACAATCAGATTATGGTGTTGCAACACGGGAAATGTTGGCCTGACACGATTTCTTTATTTAGCTTGGAAGTTTGTCGCGGCTTTAAAAATTCCGATGGCGACATATCTTCTTCAAATTCTTTGTTTTCTCTTCTTTAACTATTTGGATTTTTCTCCTTTTTGTATTAAAGCCTGTAAAACACGGGTTTGGTAAATATTCCATAATTTGGCATTAAAATAGCTGCAATACTAAAGCAAACGAGAAAAATGCTAAATAGATGATTTTAAGACTCATCGCTGGCAGGAATCGCATTGCATGCAGCCTTGTTACTTCTATATCCATGGAGGATTTGAGGTCCTTCTATTGAGTCCCTAATGGCATCAGCTTAGAATTGTTGGACGGACCGACTTTCTCAACTATAGGAAAGCCCGGATGCGTGTCTGCTTCACCGAGGAGTAGTTCTCCATTGCGCCGGCTTCCACTGTTCGGTCGATGAGTAAACGAATTCCTACATGTCACCTGGGCACCTCCTGCACTTATTCATCTGAACGTTTTTCGGATTTTAATGGGTTGTAGTGTGCTTAACTTTCTCTACCGGTTGGATATTTCAATGGTAGATATTTACTCATCTACATTGGCGTTTGGGGTAGGGTCGGCTGGCTTTATGTCGGCCCATAGTCCCAACTACAATTGTAACCCGGCCTCATGATTCTCGAGACGGAGGCCCGAAGGGTTGTCTGGATTAAGAAGGGCTGCGTGGTGCGAGGCGTCACGGCTATCAGGTTTCCTTTTGATGTGAATCAATCCCTTGTGTTCCTAGGTTTGTCTTAGTTTGGTTGCAACTCATGTTATGCTAAGTGGACCGTGTACTGTCATACCTTCGTTTTCCTAACGTTATCTAGGTAAATGCAGGCAAAGTCGGCTAGTCAACTGGATTGAGAAGGCTAGCCTTGAGAACATTAGACGATTGTTGGAGATAATGGAGGCAGAGGGCAATCATGAGCTTTTGTTGATGGTGGAGAACTTGTGAGAGTTAGGCGCCAGCCCTTTTCCTTACATTATCCCCGTCGTTCCTCACGGAGCTTATTAAGGGAGAGCACTTCGTTCTTACCTTTTTAAGTTGAACCCGATTAGCTCTTCTTAGGCAGTTTCTACTCAAGAAGATTAAGCGGAGGCCCCTAAAGGGACTTTAGTTAGGTCTACCCGGGCCACCCAACCTCAAAGTCCATGGCTTGCCCCCCGGTCGAGCAAAGAAGAAGAAAGAAAATAGGATGAGGACCGAGTAAACGAAGGTAGCTGGCGCCGGGTTGGAAGACTTTGTGAACTAGACGGGCATAATTTCCAGTGAGCCCATTGAGGAGGAGGAAATGTCTAGCCTTGCCACTGGGTTTACCGTACAAATCCATAAGCAGGCTATGGGCTCGGAGGGTGAGACCACCCCTAGACCTGGTGGGAAATGGTCGAGGCGGTCTTCTCCAGATGAAGAGGCTTAGAAGGACTGGGTAATAATTTCACTGGACTCCCCTGATCGAGCCCCCAATGATCAGTCGGCCTTGGAAGGTGTCCCCAATGAGGTCGATGCATCTCTAGATGAGGGGATCCTAACTGGGGGGCCTCTAAATGTTGATGAAATTGGAGAAAAGGCCCCATTAGGGGTAATCGCTACTCTAATGCTCCTACCCATGCCAGTAGATACCGAGCTTAGAGGAAAAGGTACCCCGATCGGCTACTGCTGAGCACGTATTTTCCATTGCAGGAGAGGATCCATCCCCCAACGAGCATGGTGGCCCTTGATCCAAAGAGTGCTCTAGAAATCATCCATCGTTAGAGTTTCTTCGGTAGTCTCGATTCTGCTAAATGCGACCATCTATCGATTATTTCAGTACTTGTGGCGGCTCGCGCCAGAGCAATATGCCATCAGTTCCCGTCTACATAGATAGAGGCCTTCCTGGTTAATTGGCGAAGAGCGAGATGCTCATCTGTAACCATGACTCCTTGAATCCGGCTAAAACTAGCATGTGCTGATTTTTAGTACTTGATTACTAGTTTTGCATAGTAATTTTCTTCTAACTTCTCATTTACAGGTCGTGATGACCATCCGAATATAACATAGCCGCGGGGAGTTCAATCGTGATGATGTCAGAAACTATGGCTTTTTACGCCCGAGTTAGCGTTTCAAGCATCGGGCGGATGCTTCTTTGTGGCGAAATCTAAGGTTGAGCATTAGGAGGCGAGTGGCTAAAGCCGGTCTTGAGAAAAAAAGATTGAACGACGGAGAAAAGAAAGAGAGAGCCAGCGGGAAGCTAAGAGATAGGCTCATCGCGATCCTGATAGCGAGGTGATGCTGAGCGGGTGGATGAGCTGGCTAGGGTCTAGTGCCTTAACAGTGTGTGAAGGCAGAAATAAGTGAGCGAGATTGCCGCTGGTGGTTGAGTGAATGTCCACTTTTGCAGGCTGAGGCATCCCAGATGAGGTGTCCTCCCTTAATACCTAGCCGGGCAAGGACAAGGAAGCCATGGAGAAAGACTACCAGAAGGCCCTGGAGTTGATTTTTGCTTATTGCTACATATGCTATGCATTCAAACATAGCATCTGCGGAGACCAGCAATTTGAGATGGCATGCCTAACTGCTGACCACTTTCCCCTTTTGATACAACAACCGTCGGGGTCGAGGCTATGAGATAAATCGACGGTGGCGAAGGATGCGGAGGAGGGTGTCTTCGTGAGGGACATGGCTGACATACTTCTCATGTTGGTTTGGTCATTTGAGATTTTGTAATAGGCGCCGTTTTCCTTGATGTGCATATCATTTTGTGTATGCCTTAGAGCTTTTTAGCGCATTTTAATGAAATATGAAGATGCCAACAGGACATGAGTCATGTTTAATAAAAATTCCAGCAAGGCAACAACCATGTCTAGACTTTTTATTTTAAAAGTGTAATCATGACAATAACCATCTCTGAGCTTTTAAAAATGCCAGCAGGATAACAACCATATCTAGGCTTTTGAAAATGCTGTGAGCAACCATGACCATATATGGGTTTTCTTTTAAAATGCCCCTTAAGGCTGACAACCATGTCTAGACTTTTAAAAATGCGGTAGGAGCCCAGCAGCCATGTAAGGCTTTGAAAATGTCAGCGGGCCAATAACCATATCTGACTTTTCTTTTAAAAATGCGATGGGAGCCCGAACAACCATATCACGGACCACAAAAATGCAGTGGACGAAATAGCCATGTCTAGGCTTTCTCAAGAATTTATGTTCATATGGTGGGCATCCCAATTTCTATGGGGATGATGGCTTCCATCCCATACGTGAGGGAGAACAATGATACCCTAGTCATCATCTGGTTGGTTGTTCTGTAGGCCCATAAAACCATTGGTGGTTCACCACTTTCCTTTGGCTAAATGTAGGTTTTTTTTCATAGCTAATAAGAGAGTCTTATTAGATGCTTCTATCTGGTCGTTGCTCTGTGGGTACCGTGGGAGTTACAGTGAGTTTTGATTTTCAGTCGTTGCAAAAATCTCTCACATGCCGACTGCTCCCGAATTGTAGTCCATTGTCGGTTACAATCGATTGGTATTCAAACTTACACCTGATTTTCTTCCATACGAGAAGCCCGAACAACCTATTTATCTTTGATGGATCACGAAGGCTTAGGCTTGACCGACTTCTGGCATTTGCTGAAATAGTCGTGGCAACCGGTAATAGCTTAACTTTACGGTAAGGCGTAAGGCGGTGGTCGATGTCCATTCCCATGACCGAAGACGAGGGCCGTTATGGTTGTTAAGGTCTTGGCGCCTTTGAAATGGGGGCTTTATCGCTGTGCGATCACACTTCTTGACATAGGCGACTGCATCTGTGCGCATGGTTGGCTAATAGTAGCCTTGGGTATGAGCTTTATAGGCCAACGTCATACCTCTTGGATGATTTCCGCATACCATCTTGATTATGTACATATTGTCCTCTTGGTGAGTAAGGCGATTAGGTCGGCAGATCGAGATACCGTTTATATAGTTGATCATTCCACGAGGGGCGGGCCGCACAGACCTAATCTTGTGGGCTTCGACTCTATTATTCGGCAGTTCTCTCCAACGCAAATAGCGGACTATTGGAGTCATCTAAGAAGGACACGCTTCGTCTATTTCGTTTACCCGGTTAGTAGTAGTTGATGAATCTGACTGGTAGTAGATAGGGAGGAGAACCGTTTCTTTTATCGGTAGGGATGCAACCACGATTGTCAAAGTGTCTGCTTTTTCGTTTGAATCTCTTGGGACATGCTCCAAATACTGACTATGAAGCTTCTAATTAGGTAGGTTGACGAACTTATGCCAGTCATCTATTTAGTCTCTTGTTTCATATTTTGCCCTACCACCAATTAAGAGTCACTTCTTATGATGATTTTTTTCTAAGGATACGGAGATTTCGAGGTCGATCCCGGCTATGATTGCTTCGTTTTCGGCCTTGTTATTGGAAGTGGGAAAATCTAAATGTATGGCCTGCTCTATTATTTTCCTAGTCAGAGCTTTAAGTTGCAGTCCCAGTCTGGCTCCTGACTATCACGAAGCGCCATCCACATTCAAGGTCCACCAGCCAGAGTTGTCTGATTTCACTTCCTGTTGAGGAATTTCTACTAAAAATTCGGTTACTATCTGCCCCTTTAAAGCCAAACGAGGTTTATATTGAATACTAAACTCACTCAACTCAATCGCCCACTGAGCCATCCGCCTTGATAGATCGAACTTATGTATAGTGCTTCTTAAAGGGAGGTTAGTGAGTAAAATGATAGGGTGCGCCTGGAAGTAGGGACGAAGTTTTTAACGACTACAGGAGAGCCGGTGCCACTTCTTCCGAAGGCGGGTGTATCGGGTTTTTACGCCTCGGTGAGGCTTGTAAGAAGAATATGAATCTTTGCTTCCGGTTCCTTCTTCTTTGAACAATGTTACTCACCATGATTTACGAGACTACCAAATAAAGATAGAGTATGTCCGCAGAGCTTCCAAGGCTCGTGAAGCCCGATGGTTCGGTGAAATCTTGTTTGGGGTGTTGTAAGTGCCTAGTATTCTTGATTCGGCCTCTGTTGGGCTCCACTTTAGGGTGAAGAATGGCTGACGATATGTTCCGCGAGGCTGGTCGACGATCAGTGTTATACCCCTTTTCAAGAGGCGGGAGCCTAAGAGTCCATTATGGCCTTGGTGGACGGATTAGCCTCTATCCTCCCTGCAATTCTGTAAGCTAGGAATTTGCAGAGCTAACACCGAATGCGCATGAGGTTAGGATTTCATGTTATATTTTCGCAATAGCTTGAAGACTTCTTGTAGATGCCTTGTGTGATCGGGGTGTTCTTTTGATTTGATGAGCATATCATCGATATAAACCTCCATGGATTTACCTATCAGTGGTTGGAATATCTTGGTCACCATCCTTTGATAAGTTGCCCCTGCGTTTTTCAAGCCAGACAACATTACGTTGTAGTAGTACAATCCGTGTGGTGTAATGAAGGCTGTTTTCTCCACATCAGACGGATGCATAGGAATCTGATGGTATCATGAGAAGGCGTTCAGAAATGACAGAATACCATGCCCGATTATTGCATCCACAATTTGATCTATGCGGCAGGGAAGCTACATCAGCAGGACATACTTAAATTAAAGGTCGTGTAGTATACACATACACGCCACTTACCACCCTTCTTTAGTACCACCACCACATTGGACAGCCATTTGAGGTACTTTACCTCCCTTATAAAACCTACTGCTAGAAGATTGTCTACTTCCTTCTGAATGATCTGATGTTGATCCAGATGGAATCGCCTCACCTTTTGCCTTATTGGCTTGGCAGTGGGGAGGACATTCAGTTTGTGAGAAGTCTTCATTGAATTTATCCCAACCATATCATAGTGTTTCCAAGCGAATATATCGATGTTGCACAATAGTGTGAGTCATAACTACTCCCTTTCTTCATTGGACAGAAGGGAGCTAACGTAGGTGAATTTCTCTGGTCTGTCCAAATCTAATTCTTCCAATGGATCCACAGTCGGTGGTTCATTTTCTTCCATCTTGATTTGGGCGACATACTATGATTGCTATGCGTAGGTTTGATTGTCACAGGGAAATTTGTTCCGAATCGCACTTCCTTTCTATTCTACATGGGCAGTTCATAGCTGTCGTACAACTTGACGATTGTAAAGGTGACGCCCAGCGTTTGGCGAATAGCTTACCATTTGGTGGTATGTTGAAGCAAACCTTCATGGAGTGCTTCGGTCCAGACCCACTATGCATTTATAAGGCCTCAAGTCTCGGCATTGAGAAACAAAACAGTTGATGACCTTGGCTTTCATAGGAAGTATGACATCTCTTAGCGTCGTTGTAGTTGCTTCGTTGAAACCAGAGAGGATTCGCCATGCTAAATTTAGCATGTTAAGCTTCATTGTATGAAGAGGCGTGGAAGTTGTAATGTCTGTCGCCTTGCCGAATCCTGGCCTCTATGCACATAAAAACCGTGTCTGAAGGGTGAATACCAAGGCATCATAATGAAGCATAATGACCCTGTTCAGATTAACCGAAGGAAAGGATATGAGGCCATCTATCGGCTCTCAACTTCCCATTGGCTGCTTTCTGTGTGGACGGCATTCACCCTAGCCTTAACCGTAGTCGCCCTGACGAGTTTCTTTTGTTAACATTTTGATTGATACTGGTCATCAATCGGGCCACCCAGTACATAGTTTATAGCTGGTCTGAGTTCCGACAGGGCTGTCGGACTTGCTGTAATTCTACCTATGGGATGCCTCTACTCTACCCCCTGATCTACTTCCTTAAGGTACCTCCTAAAGTGTCCTGCCTTGATCAACTTTTCTACTAGGAACTTTAGACTTCGACACCGATCGATTTCGTGTCCATGGTCCCTATGATAATCGCACCGCAAGGATTTGTTTCTTTGAGTAGGATCCATCTGGATGGGTGCAGACCATTTGAAATAGGTAGGTCACGAATGAGGGGCAACAGCCTTTCGTACGAGATATTCAGGGGGGTGAATTGCGGGGGCTCTCTCTTTTATGAGATTGGTCTCGGGGTCACTTTCGGTCTCCGCTTTGACATTCCTTGGACGCGGACAGCTTCTTTCCCGCCAGCTTATCTTTCTCAGCCGGCTAGTTTGTGATCATGACTATCTGGGTTACTGCTCGGATATTGTCCTCCAGCGTTGAGTATCTGTTTGCCCACTTGTATAACTCTTTCATTGTGGTTAGCGGGTTTAGAGATAGTGAGTGGAAAAAGGGAGTCGACGGCCTGAAGCTTCTCCTGAAGTTCTGAAGGACTGCATCCATGTTGTAAAATTCTATTTGTTGGACGGCTTGCCCGAACCTTCTTGTGAAGTCTTGTATGGACTCTTCTTCGTGTTTTAAAATAGTTTGCAAGGAACTAATATTATTTTTTTGATGCATGAGCATAGGTGCTGCGAGATGAACGCTCCCCAAAGTTCATAAAACGTATTAAATGAGTTTGCGAGGCAGCCAGAAGGCGAGCTAGTGCGAGGGCCTCTAAAGCGCGGAAAACTTTTCATAGTAGAAGGTCATTGCCTACATTCAAAGTCATTGCACAGTTGTAATGAGCATGTGATCGTGTAAGGAATTGATGAAGTGAATCAAACATAGTGAAAGTTGGTATGACAAACCTTGGGGTGGCTCGTAGTTGAAAGTCGCAATGTCGCCACAGGGCGAGGAGGCATGTCGTCAGGACTCAGAATCGTTCTTTGCGGGGCGGTATGTAGGCGTGGAGTCCTATCTGGGAGCGGGGTATACTAGCGGCATGGGCGGCTGTAAACCCCCAAAATTTGAAGGCTTATGAGGTTTATTCCTTTGTGGGAGGCAATCTCACATTGGAAATTGACAAGGGAGAGAAGCCTCCCATTCCCTATAAAAAAAAGGGTGGTAAGCCCTGGGCCTCCCCCTTGATTTGGACGAGGAAAAAAAGGGAAACCATGGGCCTCCCCCACCAAAGAGTGGTAAGCCCTAATGACCCTTAATTAAATATTTGCAGGGAACAATTAAAAGGCGTGGGCACATATAATTTAAGGCCACTATTAGTCCCTTAAGTTTATTTTTTTAAGGGTATAGGTCTTCCCCATTAAGTAGGAGGTCTAAGTGGTCTCAAAGTTTATAGGTTTTGATTTAAATAAGACGACCTTAGGGCAATCTTGGCATGGGAAATGTTTGGGAGAACGATCCGACTTTTTGAGGCAATTTAGCTTAGTGGCAACTAGGTCCAGTACACTGATCTGCAGGCAAGTTTTCTTCACTTTATTTTTATTCTTCTTTTATATAGTTATTTTTTTAATTAATTGTCTTGTATATATATATTTAATATATTGTTATATTTAATTAGTCATTTAATTTATAGTCTTATTATTTTAATTTTCTTATAAGTATGTTGTTGCTTTTTGTTTTATTTAATTAAATTGTGGTTGTTAATGTTTTTTAACCCAATTCAATTTATTTTTCATAACATATGAACTATCACCACCTTAATTTAATAAAAAATTCCCAAATTTCAAAATTCAAGTTCTAAATTTTTGTTTATAATTTTAAAACTCAGTGTCCAAATTTCCAAACTTCAAATTCTCAGATTTCTTATTTTTTCTAAAATTAATTTTCAATTTAAATTCGAGTCATAAAATCACAAATTTAAGATTTTGAGTTTAATTTCAAAATTGCAAATTCTTAATTTCTAAAATTCAAGTCCCAAAAAATCTCAAATTTCAAATTTCAACTTCAAACTTCAAATTTTCAAAACTTCAATTTCAAACCGGTCTTTAAAAATTTCAAACACATGATTAATTTTACAATTCCTATAAAATGGAAGCTTGGGGAGTTAATTTGTGTAACATATAAATGGGCTTGGGTAAGGCTCGACATTCTATGTATCATTTTAAGAAATAATTTGACATATGATTTATAACCAATTTTTAATTGAATGTGAATAGTTTGTATTTTGTTATTGCACTAACATTGTTTCCCAATTGGTAGCGCTTCTAACATGCAATCTAGGTACACATTTTTCTCCGCTCTGACTGCTTGATTATTTATTTATAAATGTCTTTGTCTTTATGTGCTTATCTTCGGTATTCATTAATTGATTAATTAAAAGCCATATTTTCTTGATTTGTTAGTATAGGCAGGCTTTAGGGGCTTAGAAGTGCTCTGACTTCTTCTGTGCCTTCTGAATAAGTATGACCCCGGACCTGAACTTCATTTTCTGAGCTTACATTTGTGCTCAGTCACATTTAGGGTTTTTCTTTCTTATTTTATTTTCCCTATTAAAAGAAAAACAAAAATAAGTGGCGACTCTAAAACCATTTTTTTTAAAATGGTTTTTCTAAAGAAATAAAAATGAGTCTCACATTTTTAAGTGGAAAGCATAATAGCCAAAAAATGTGGGGTCTACAAAATGGCGACTCCGCTGGGGACAGTGAGGGTCAAGCTTGAATATAAATTAGGGAAAATGTGGAGTTTGATTGGTTGATAGATAGATACTTCTTTTTATGCTTTTTGTGTATAGCACATTGAGAGTTTTGACTAGCTGGTTGTATCTTTCATATGTCTGATTGTTGTATCATTAGTATTTGTTAGTTGACTTCATCAGTTGATTCTTCTATTCATCTTGTTATGTCACTCGTTTCTCATTGTTTGTTATATACTCACCATGTCATTTTATACTCCTACATAGATTATGTGTAACTATGGATGATATACCTGCGCTTTGCATGATTGTCTGTTGTATATTCTACCTTTTCTGCATGATTGCTTGTCGCATGTCTATGTGGGGCGTACATGTATCCCCTTATCTCCAAACCTCTAGTCTCGGTCCACTTTGTGTCTCCTGGTTTTGTGTTTGTAGTTGGAGACTTGTTTCTCCTTAATTTCTTTTCGACCGAGCTAGTGACTAGAAGTAAGGTCTAATGATGGGAGCATTTTGGTGGTGGTTGACATATTGATGTTGAGGAGTCCGATCTTCGAAGACTTGTATAGCCCATAGCTAGATTTAGGATACTTTTGTGACCAGTGTGCCTTTTCTGGTTTAGATGTCATTTAGGTTTTTCAAATGTACCCACACATGCACTATACACTTAGTTTATTCCTGAGCGTTGAGAGTAGTGAGAGCCTTTACAATAGGCTGCCCCCTAGGATGTTGAGGAAGTGCATGTGTGGAGGTGATGACCACCTTGCATAGAAGCACCCCATCACTTTGGAGGCTTCTAGGAGGTTGTGTACCACTTGAGGGTACGATCGCTCCTACTAGGGATCCCTTTAAAAGACCTACCTAATCTTGTCTTTTTAGAGCCACCAATGACCTTCTAGGTTGAGTTTAGATCCTACTGATTAGGACTCCCATCCTACACGTGGGTGCATCTATGAGCCTTTAAGGCCGGTTTAGTCATGATATGAATCCAGATTTCTCCATTTGGTTTCACCCAGGGCCTCTGGTGTCGAGTTTGGGTTTCAGTGGAACAACTTTCTACATTGAGTTAACTTCTCTATTTCAGTTTTAGTTCAGCATTCACTTATTGATTGTGTTTAGCTCGAGTATTATCTTTTCCAATTCTGCTATATTTTCAGGGCTTATTCGATTATATATTTTGAGACCACCTTCGTGGATTAGGGTTCGAGGCAGACTAGTTCTCACAACATATCATATGGTTATGGATTTGTAGTTGGTTATAGTTGATCGGTTTTATGATTTCCTCGGTCGATGAGCCATACCTAGAGACAGCGGGAGGATAGATGGGGCGGCAAGCCGGGTATGACGGTCGAGGATGAGACTCAACATGATTCTATGGCACCCCCACTGCTTGTTTAGTTGACAGTTTTTCATGAGCCATTGGTTCTTCATGATCAGATAGAGGTGACTTGCCCACCAGCTACAGTGCTTGTTTCAGTCACTGATGATACACGTGCATGTATGGATAGGCTGGAGCAACGCTTTTGATAGATGAGGATCTTTGATGGAGTTACCAGTTGTGATGATATTGATGTATGTGCACCTCATTCACCCATAGCATAGATTCATGATATTTATGGTTGATGACCATGATTTGGATAAGAGATACCAGTCTGACTATGATCATAGTATCACTTATGAGATAGTTTCGCATGCTTATGATGATCCTGAGACAATCGACCTTGGTAAAGTGATTGGTCTAGAGGATTGAGTTTTGGTTTAGCATTATCTACATATGAGAGAGACATACTGCTTTACTTGCTCTGATTATACTTGGATGTTTTTGCATGATCTTGTGGAGATATGCTAGACCCCTCCTTTATAGCTCATTGTATGTTATTGGTGCCACATGCTAGACCACTACAGCGAGAAGATTTGGTTTTGAGAGTCCTTAGAGGATTGAGTAGTGACATTAGGGAAGTTCAAACCCATCTAGTGCAGGTCTTACATTATCAAAGAGTTGACCTTAGAGGGAGCTGCATGGTTGATGGACTTAGATGGAAACCAATTCTCAAAGCCAACCAATGTAGATCAATTGAAAAAATTTTACATTTGAGACCATGGTCGCAGGATGGGTGGCCATCATTTCGGTTAGTCATATACTTTATCACTTGTTACTCACATTTTTTACCGTTGCTAGCCCATTGAGCCTCACATGCCCATTTTGACCTATCTTTGTCTCATAGCCCTGCTTACCTTTTCATACTTGGGATATGGGCCCTCTAGTGTGTGGATGCCTTAGTTTAGGGATCTTATGAGTTATGGACACATTGACATATTCTTTACATCACCTTACTACATTCACCTCATTGTATCCGCTCCATGTTATAGTTTCTATGTTTTCACCACTTTCTTTCTATCTAACTTCTTGTTCTATCTCATTCTTTCTCACTTAGATTGGTGATCTATTCATCTTACTACATAGGGGTTTGTCGTATCGTCCTTAAATCATTCCATCATTCATTTATCCGAGAAGACCTTTAGTTTGAAACATATCATTTCATTGGAGTTGTTTTATTGTGCCTTTGTGCTTAGAGGTATGTTTGTTTATTTCCATATTGGTTTGTTTCTCATTGTTTTATTCAGTCTATGCGCAAAAAAAAAAAAAAAGGAAAAAAAAAAAGAAAAAAAAGAAAAAAAGAAATATAAATAAATGTGCACGTGTATATATTAGGTATCAGTATTAGCATTCGTCGAGTATGTATATGGATTTATGAGGATTATTGTTTTGAGTGTATGTATTACTTATGAGAGTTCGTGCGTGAGCTTCCCGAGATCCCAGTATCATGTTCTTACTTTGAGATTTTATTAGTGGTATGTGAGATGACTGATCCTCTCCTAGGGGCTCCGAGTTAGTGTCATATTCATCAATCCATTTGTTGGCGACATGTCTTCCCCATGCAGTGATTTAGGTAGATTCATCACATCATCATCAATTTTTTTTCCCTTATTGTTATTTAGCTTCTTGACTTCATACCTCTCATTTTCACATTTATCACCCTCATATGTTTATTGATTTTGGTATGATTTTTCACTCTACTTCCTTGTCCTCTTACCTATCTCACTACATGTTACACTTTTTGCATCACATAATTATCATCGGCGCTTCCATTGGATGTCTTAGTGTCCATGGCTCATGAGACTTCTTATGCATGTGGCATTCCACACGCGAGGGCACGAGTTTGATCATTGGGTATTTGAACCTAGTTTCCCTTCATTTCTTTTACCTTATCACCCCGAGCCCTCATTACGGTGCGTGTCATAAGACCACCTTGAGGCCATGGAATCAAATGTTCCCTTTGACAACATCTATTTGGATAGGTATATGTGACTTGATTGATATCTGGGCATCATCGTGTTGCTTTTTCTGGAAGACACCTCACTAGTGCTTAGATTTGTTTCTAGTTATGGTTCTGGATGACCTCAGGTTAGCACTCTTTTCTGATGGATGATCAGATGTTGATTGGTTTCTTGGATTTATGGAGCATTTGATGTTGTACTAGGGCATACCCCCCTAGTTATTGGGACCATCTAGAGTTTGTTGGTTCAGTGTAGACCGCCCTCGTCGAGATGGTGGGCCATGCTTTGATATTTTGGGGTTTCATCATGTTTATGTTAGATGCCATACTGGGGCATATCCCCCTAGTTATTAGGACCATTTGGAGTTTATTGGTTCAATATAGGCCGCCCTCGTCGAGATGGTGAGTCATGCTTTGATATCATGGGGTCTCATCATGCTTATGTTGGATGCCATACTAGGGCATACCACCCTAGTTATCGAGATCATCTGAATTGGGTTAGATGATATGGACAGTTGCCATTGAGAGGATGAGCTCGTTGTGACACTTCGGGCATATGCCACCTTGGAGTGTACTTTTCTACTTGTTGAGGTTATATAGTCTTTGGAGATATGTAGATGGTTTTTATTATGGATGATCTTCATTGAGACATTTTTGCTTCGATATTGTTTATTTAGTGAATCTTTGTTAGGCCATGTGAGTTGACAAATGTTTTTCAAAGCCGTTTTCTTCAGTTTAGAGTTCAAAGCCGTTTTCTTCAATTTGGCGTTCAGATCCGTTTTCTTTATTTTAGCATTCAGAGTCGTTGTTTTTGATTTGGTGTTCAAAGTCTTTTTCTTTAATTTGGCGTTCAGAGCCATTTCTTCAGTTTGGCGTTCAGAGCTATTTTCTTCAGTTTTGGAGTTCATAGCCATTTTCTCCAATTTAGCGTTTCAAGCGGGTTTCTTGATTTGGCTTTCGGTTCGTTTTCTTGATTTGGCGTTAGGCCATTTCTTTAGTTTGGCGTTCCATTATTATTTTCTTGATTTGAGGTTGAGCCATTTCCGTCGGTTGCGCGTTAGTCGTTTTCTTAGTTTTGCGTTAGTCGTTTTCTTCAATTTTGGGTTATTTGTTTTCTTGATTTAGTGTTAGGCGTTGTTTTCTTCAATTTAGCGTTCAGATCCGTTTTATTCAGTTTAACGTTTAGAGTCATTTCTTCAGTTTTGGAGTTCAAAGCCATTTTCTTCAGTTTGGCGTTCAGATCCATTTTCTCCAGTTTGGCGTTCAGAGCCATTTTCTTCAATTTGGCGTTCAGAGCCGTTTTCTTTAGTTTGGCGTTCAGAGCCATTGTTTTGCTGGATTTAGCGACTGAGCCATTTTCTTTGGTACTGACATTGAGCCATTGTTTCTTCGGTTTAGCGTTCAATCATTTCTTCAATTTGGCGTTGAGTAGTTTCTTGATTTGGGGTTCAAAGTTGTTGTTTCCTTCAGTTTGGCGTTTAGAGCAATTTTCTTCAATTTGGCGTTTAGAGTCGATTTCTTCAGTTTGGCATTCAAAGTCGATTTCTTCAATTTGGCATTTAGAGCCAATTTCTTCAGTTTGGCGTTTAGAGTCATTTTTTTCAATTTGGCGTTCAGAGCCATTGTTTTCTTAAGTTTGGCGTTGATGGATTTTCTTCGATTTGGTGTTCGGGCTAGTTTCTTGAGTTGGTGTTGAGCGATTGTTTCCTTGAGTTTGGCGTTGAGTCGTTGTTTTTCTTCGGTTCTTGATAGTTGTTTTTAGTTCGGCATTCAGAGCCTTTGTTTTCAATTTTGCGTTCAGAGCCGTTTTCTTCAATTTGGTGTTCAAAATCGTCTTCTTCAGTTTGGCGTTCAGAGCCGTTTTCTTTAGTTTGGCGTTCATAGCCATTTTCTCTAGTTTGGCGTTCAGAGCCATTTCCTTAAGTCTTGCATTCAAAGTCATTTTCTTCAGTTTGGCATTCAGAGCCACTCTTTTCAGTTTGGCATTCAAAGCCGCTCTTTTTAGTTTGGCATTCAGAGTCATTTTCTTTAGTTTAGTGTTCAAAGTCGTTGTTTTCAGTTTGGTGTTCAGAGCCATTTCTCATCAGTTAGGCATTCAGACTTAGTCCGCATCACATCTTTTGCTATGCAGTTTAGAAGTTCGGACTTCGTCTTTTGCAAATAAGGGTGTTTAGATTTTGCCTCTACCTTTTACATCTTGAATAAAGGTGTTCAGGTTTCACCTTTGTGTTCCTTCGTTTCAGACTAGACATTCAGATGCCTTCACCATAGTTTAGACCCTCAGAGTTCATCTTCATTAGAGATATCGCTACCAGTATTCATGGTCACTATCATTGCCCACTTTGATCACATGGCTTCTTTCAGTTATCTTACTTTCTACTTGCTAGCTCATGAGTTTGTTGCGAGTCTACATCTAACCATTATGGGTTTTTCATTAGCATATCATTTGCCTTCAAAGCTTATTCTCTAATTGGTTTCACTATTTTGTTGAGCATGCACATTTTTTATGACAACATGATGGATGTTCATCTCTATACAGTGCACATGACCATTCTAGCACCCATGGGCAAGTCAACTTTCGCTTGTTTCAAATTTCGATACAGGTTTCACCTTTGAGAGGACCTTCTTAGATGGAGGTTGGATCTATATCATGGGCGGGACTATAGGTTATCTTGTTTTTTTGTTGTCCACCCTTAGGGTGTCTAGGGCCCTCTTGTCTTTGCTCTAGTGTCCCTCTTGGATACTTTTAGGGTCTCATTTTTTCGTCGATAGGGTTCATCTCACTTCACTCACTTTTCACACCTTCATTTTACTTAATTGTTCGTGTTCGTTACACTCATGAACTCTATCGAAGATGGGCATATTTGTAGACCCCCAAAATTTGAAGGCTTATGAGGTTTATTCCTTTGTGGGAGACAATCTCACATTGGAAATTGACAAGGGAGAGAAGCCTCCCTTTCCTTATAAAAGGGGGCCTCTCCCCCTTGATTTGGAAGAGGAAAAAAAAGGAAAATCATGGGCCTCCCCCACCAAAGAGTGGTAGATCCTAATGGCTCTTAATTAAATATTTTTTGGGGAATAAATTAGGGCATGGACCTATATAATTTAGGTCCTATTAGTCCCTTAAGTTTATTTTTTTAAGGAGACTATGGGTTTTCCCCCACATTGAGTGGGAGGTTCTAAGTGGTCTCAAAGTTTAAAGTTTGATTTAAAATAAGATGGTCTTAGGGAAAATCTTGGCACGAGGGCAATTTTGGGAGATGATCTCGGCTTTAGAGGCAATTTTGGCTTGAGAGGCGACTCGGTCCGAGGAGCTGCCCATCTACCAAGCAAATTTTCTTGACTTTCTTTTTATTCTTCTTTTATATATTTATTTTTTTAATTAATTGTCATATATATATATATATATATATATATATATATATATATATATATATATATATATATATATATATATATATTATTAGTAAAATAATGCGTTGCAAGAATATAATAGAGAGAGAGATTAAGAAGAAAGTAGATAAATATCAAAAGATGGTAGAAAGTCGAGAGAGGCCATTTTATTTTCCTTTCATTCTCTTATATACATTGAATAGGAGATGGGCATTCATCGTAGAGACAGGTTACGAATGTGCCATAATAGGTACATTGAATATGCATTGATGTATATAGGTTACGAATGTATAGGTTATCAATGTAGGTTACGTTGAATATAATGAATATTCATTCATGTATTTTATAACACTCCTCAATATTCATTGTATTCATGAACGTAGATCGACGATAATCGCCTCATTAAAAACCTTAAGCCGTAAAAACCCAATGGGACAAAAAAACCACAAAGGGAAAAAGAGTACGCATAAATATTATTGATCTCTCCCTTTATGGATGCATTAATTGCCCCATTAAAAACCTAAGCCTTAAAAACCCAATGGGACAAAACCTGACAAAGGGAAAGAGTGCAATGTTAGTTCAAGATCTCCCCTCACTCAGCCATAGCCACCGCCGAGGCTAGTTAATCTTGCATCTTATGAACTCGCCGCAGATACCAATGCCATACTAATCATAAAAGTCGATGCTAAAAATGGATTTAAAAAGATCTACAAGATTATTTATGGATTAAATCGCTTAACATCAATTTGTCGAATTTTCGGGAGTTTGTGAGTATAGAAAATTTCTGAGATATGTTTCTATCCTATACCTTGATATATCCTCCCCTAACTCAGGCAACACAAGCAAAGATTATCTTCATAAATTATAGTGGGAGAATTTGTAACCTGTTAAGAAACAAGAATTGTGAATATGTGTTATAATGGATCCTAAACTAAACATTGACTCCCTCTCCACTTACAGCTAAACATCTGAGTAGTTAGAAGATGCAGCTACTATCGATTGCTTCAGAGAATACAAGAAATGGCGTGTGCCATTATAAATAAATAAATAATAAACTGGCTTAAGAGCGAGCTTTTACAGGATCAGATTTATATCCAAAGATCGAATATCAACTAAACTGGGGAGGTAGTAGACTCGAATAATATAATCCTAAATCTATGGTTCCTCTGAGATAACGAAAATATGTTTAATTCCATTCCAAAGGTTCCGAAGCCTGCTCACAACTAAATGTACAATAAATTTACCGCAAAAGCGTATGTCCTGGTCTTCAGACACGTGCCAAGTACATCAAAGCCCCAATTGCATTGAGATATGGTACTCCTCTGTGTGACTAAGTATCTCTTCATCGATTCTCTAGGACGAAACTCGATCCTTTCGGGGGATCTAGAGAGACCTTTTACAACCATAGGGGTGCCCATGGTGAGCCTTGTCCATGTTGAAGCGTTTAAGTAATCTTTCACTATGATAGATTATTTAGACATTATTCCATTTGCTTTATGCTCAAGTCAGACCAAGACAAAGTTTGGTTTTACCTAAATCTTAACTTCAAATTCCTTTTCAACATCAAGAAGCTTAGCTAACTTTTCCGAGTTCCAATTAAATTTATATTATCTGACATAACCGCTTATAATAGCAAATCCGGTTTCTGATTCCTTAACAAACACGATAAGATAGGGATCACATTAAAATTTTCCTAATTAGGTACTACTGAAGTGCCGATACCACATGACCTGGGATTGCTTTAACTCCGTGCATGTTGATCTTGCAATTCACGAATAAGTCATGCAGGAGTGCATGCATCGCATTGAATCCTCTGAATCTTTCATATAAATATCCGAGTCTAATGAGCCATAGATATGTCAGCCACAATGTCCATAAGACGATTTCCAATTTTTCAAAGATTACCGACTAATGAGAAAAGAAATGTAATCATAATCACCATGTGTGAATATGTCTCATCATAATCAATCCTGTGTCTGGAGAATCCTTGGGCAACGAGTCGAGCTTTATACATGACAACCTCGTTTCATTTGCTCTGCAGATTAAATACCCATTTATATCCAACGGTTTTACATTATCTGAGGCGAGTTATGGGTCCAAAACTCATTTAGCTAGGGAAGCTAATTCAACTGAATCATTTCCCTCCCACTTAGCCAATCTTGCCTTTACGTTTATCTGATTGTTAGATCGCGGCCACAATCATCATCCATAATTTTATGAGCAACTGAGAATGCAAAATATCATCAATGATGATTTTATTTCGATCCCAAATCTCATTACATGTAAATTAAATT
Source organism: Tetrastigma voinierianum (assembly GCA_016808115.1). Classification (NCBI taxonomy): domain Eukaryota; kingdom Viridiplantae; phylum Streptophyta; class Magnoliopsida; order Vitales; family Vitaceae; genus Tetrastigma; species Tetrastigma voinierianum. The sequence continues at coordinate 190,442 of JAEQBH010003314.1, forward strand.
TGATTCCAAGCGGTTGGTGATCTTTTCACGGGTTCAGGCTTCTTCACATTAAGCTCTTTAGAAGTAAGCATAGCACTAGGCTCTTCTGAGATTCTTGATTTTTCCCCTTCGCTGAGAACAAAGGTCTTTGATCCTATCGTCTACCACGCCAACTGCGGGGATTTTCATCCATTTTAGCTTGTCCTTCGTAGAACAACTATCCTAGCTTCGAGCATTTCATACCGAATATGAGAGATTTCGCTACCTTAGTAGCATCATTAAAATGCATCGTGAAGTCATTGCCACTGTAATGGATTATGTGTCGCACCTCGCTTTCGCACTCATGAGTTCTCGGGTCGACCGAGATAAATTTTTCTCATTCCGTGAGAAACTTAACTCGGGTTTTGCTTCAAGCAGCTCATTTCAATATTGTGTGTCCTAATCGATGGAAACATAGTCTCACTTGAAATGACAATATGCGATCCGGGCAAGAAAAAGATCACTAGCAGCCTGGGCTCCAAGAACCTAATGATGGACTATGAATTAAACCCAACATAAATGCCCAAACTAAGATCGGGGACCCATTTTTCGGCTTCTTGCAAGGCACAGCACCTATACCACAAACAAAGGTGCGTGAATGTGAACATCGTGTTCATAACCAAGAACCATTTGAAGGGGAGATTGTAGGAGACTAGCAATGGGGCGCAATCTTATTAGTGGCACCACATGCAAACTAAGATGACCTTGTGCCGACGTTGAGATTCTGCTTCAATAATAAGAGCTGGCAATGATTTGTATATGTTTAATCAAGGATTCTACTCAATCCATTTTGAGTACAGAACATATGCACCGGGTGCTCAACTCCTCGATTCCGAGTGAAGCACAATATGTATCAAAACTTCTTGATGCAAAATTCACCAAAGATATCCATCCTTATACTTTAATTGGATAATCGTGTGAATCAGGTTCGGCCATAATCCGCGCTTAGTAAACAAAGGTGACATTGGCGCCAGATAATAGACAAACATGGGACCATCTAGTAGATGCGTCCACTAGTACCATAAAATCGGAATGTCCACTTCAGGCTGTGGCTGTCTACAAATATCACCACCTCTTGCAGAATAAAGGGGATCTAAGATCAACCTTGTTATAAGGTTTGATAATGAGTTTTCCTTGTGAACAAGTCACAATTATAATCTGACAATAATACCTCGTATCCTTTAAAGGGTGCCTTTGTATTCGGATTATTCTATGCATCATTGAAGCCTGTGGTGACCAAGGCGATCATGCCATAATCCAACCGAAAAGATTTACCAATCCCAAGATACGGTGGAGTAGGTTTCAATCACTTAATCATGGACACACATAAACCCATAGATAGTTTATTTCATGGATGGTCTTCAAACCATCTGATGGTGAGGTAATGCCAATATATCTTTATTTTCGCTCTCAACATGGTACCCATTACAGACATCTTTGAAGCTAAGTAGATCCCTTTTATCTATCGTTTTTGTAGGAATGCAATCTCAATATGCAGATGGTACCTTGGGTAAATAATTGTGGCATTCCCAAACCATCAATCTAATAGACTATATTAGTAATATGATATGTCTTACTTAGTTGTCATATCAAGAAAAAGTGTCTACTACGTAAATATGAAAGATGTACCATCACAAACAAACATCTTCCTTTTTCTCTAAGGTTTGATTGTATTATGTTGATAACTGTGTAATGGCATCATAAAATTTTCATATTAGTTATGTGGTCAAATAAAATTTCAAAATATTAAATGTTAAATATTATATCAAGTCAGGCATTTCACGATAACCATATTAAAGAAATAATAAAAGGTAATACATCTAAAGAAAAACAACTAGAAAGAAATTATTAAATCATAAAATTCGAAATCAAAGATGTCATCCACTAAACTGATGTTTACCAAAGTGTCAAAGGTCCTTAAAGAAATCGCAGAGACATCCAGTGATGTGACGCGGCACTTCAGATAAGAGGAGTCCCAATTCAACAGATATTGGCTGGGTTTCAACAAAGGGTTATGGCAGGATTACTCTCTCTCACACGGCGTGAGATTCAACAGAATGCCGGTTCCATTTTTAAAGATGACCGCAGGATCAACAAATGCTTTGGCGACGGCTGGGCACGTGACTGCGTCTACCATGCTACACAAACGAGCGCAATACTTTCACAGGTCACCTTTCTTCGCTTTTCTTTGTCATGATCTCTGGCCAAAATTAGATTTCTAGGGTGGTTAAATTTTTCCACATTCCCTTCGGGATTATATTCTTGCTCGCGCTGTAGCCTTTAAAATGGCCAATACTTTTCGTAGAGTTTGTATGTGCTTTCAGAAATGTTTTGAGCGCAGGTTCAAGATCATGATTTGAAAGGAAGAATTCATTACTTTGCTCAAGAGGAGGAGCACAGAATTAAATCGTAGTATGTGGCAAATTGATGCTTGCTCAGATTGGCTGCTGTAATACAATATTCGAAGCATGGAAGGTGGAGAAAGTTTTCTCTAATGGGCCTGATTTGAGCTTGATACCGCATAACCTGCCAGAAACAATATCAAATAAAGAGTTATAAATGACACCGGGATTTAAAATCTTGTACCGATTTTGCCAACATGGTTTCAGGCTTGATAAGGATAATGGGCCTTAGGTATGATCATACTCTAATCCTTCAAACTCTTCCACAAGGCTGAGGGTCTCGAACTGATAAATATCGAGTCCCCATAGCTCTCAAGTGCAAATGACGATACAAATAAAAATCAGTGCATTTGCTTTATCTTTGATTTGAGGTTCCGTCAGACCAATGAAAGTATAAGATCTTGCCCTTGAGGTATTTCCATGTCAAGGCACTGCATTAGATAATTATTTGTCACTTATAGATGAATTTGGCTTTTCAATATTTGCCAGGACACTTGCAAAACAAATGAATCCTTAAATTAATTGTAGTGATTTTCAACATCTATCTACTGCCAGAGTGCAGAATAGATACTTTTAGTTGGAATTTGGCTTCGTGCCAAGAAAAAAAGCAAAAAAAAGAGAAAGAATATAGTAGACAAGATAAGTTACCATCTAAAACTCACCTTTGCACAAAATATTTACTCAATTGGTAAATTCGTGCTAATAACGTATTGTAAAATATTGCGTTGCAAGAATATAATAGAGAGAATAGAGAGAGATTAAGAAGAGAAAGTAGATAAGTATCAAAGATGGTAGAGAAAGTCAGAGGAGAGCCATTTTATTTTCACTTTCATTCTCTTATATACATTGAATAGGGAGATGGGCATTCATACGTAGAATGTAGGTTACGAATGTGCCATAATAGGTACATTGAATATACATTGATATATGGTTACGTAATGTGAAGGTTGGTTAATCGCCATCCAAATATCTGGGAACGCATATCCCAATCGGATATCGTCTGGCTTGGCCCAACTTCAGCAGGCCTCACTTTCGTTTAAAACAACCGTAGGGAGCCCACAATATAAGGCGCTAAGGTGGCCGCAAGGGAGCGATGTGGAAGCTGCCAGCTTCACAACACAACAACCCCACCCCCCCCATCGCGACCCGCATGGGCCACCAACACGTAGCTCCATATCCCAACGATATTGTCCGCTGGGGCCCAACTTCAAAGTGTGCCACGTTTAAAACGTCAAACTAGGTAGAGTAGCCCCACAATATAAGGCATTTGGCAGCGCTGCAGTGGAGATGTGGAAGTTTTCAAGCCATAATATATATATATATATATATATATATATATATATATATATATATATATATATATATATATATATATATATATATTTAATTAGTCATTTAATTTATAGTCTTATTATTTTATATTTTCTCTTTGTAAGTATATTGTTGTTTTTTGTTTAGTTTAATTAAATTACAGTTAATGTTTTTAATAATTCAATTTATTTTTCCTTAATATATGAACTATCACCCAATCCTTCTTAATTTAATAAATTCTAAATTTCAAAAAATTCAAGTTCTAAATTTTTATTTCAATTTTTAAATTCAATGTCCTCAAACTTTAAATTTAATTTATTTCTAAAATTCAAATTTTCAATTTAAAATTCAAGTCCAAAATCAAATTTCAAATTTCATTTCCACTCTCAAAATTCAGTTCCTAATTTCTAAAATTCAAGTCCCAAAAAATCTCAAATTCCAAATTTCAACTTCAAACTTCCAATTTTCAAAACTTCAATTTCAAACCGGTCTTTAAAAATTTCAAACACATGGTTAATTCTACAATTCCTATAAATTGAATCTTAGGGAGTTAATTTGTGTAACATAATAGCTCGTGAGCCTGGATTCAAATGTATCATTTTAATAAATAATTTGACATATGATTTATAATCAATTTTTAATTGAATGCTTAACGGGGTTTATATTTTGTTATCAGATCAACATTGTTTCCCAATTGGTAGCGCTTTCTTCTAACATGCGCCCAGTACACATTTTTCTCATCCGACTTTGCTCGATTATTTATTTATATACGCCTTGCACGCTTGTATCATTTATTTCTCTATCTTTGTATTCATTACTGGATTACTAAGTTCACATTTTCAAATTTTTGTTTAGTAGAGATCCTACTTTAGGGGCTTAGTGGGGTGTTACAACTTGTTACCGTACCTTCCGACAAGTAACTCAATCTCCTTAATTCCGCACTCCGCTCCAAACCTGCATTTTCTTATCATGAGTCACATTTAGGGTTTTTCTTTCTTATTTTGTTTTCCCTATTAAAATAAAAACAAAAATAAGTGGCGACTCCAAAACCATTTTTTTAAATAGTTTTTTTAAAGAAATAAAAATGAGTCTCGCATTTTTAAGTGAGAAACGCATACTAGCCAAAAAATGTGGGGTCCATAGCGACATTACACCCGTAGGGTAATGCGTGCTGCCCCGAGCGCTCGTCGTCGGGTTCCCACTTCTAGCCGCTTTCTCTTCTTGCTCTACGAACGTGCCATTATCGACGCTAACAATTTAAGATGATGTGAGTGTCTCTGGCCGACTACCTTGCTACTTTTGCGTTAGGAATAGATTCATTTAGCCGGGCCTGAGGACAACTTGTCGTCTGTCGGGGTATCTACATCGCCATGGACTATGGGCTCCTTTCCTTTATCGCGAGCGGTCAAGTGCCTTACTTGACTGTTGTCTTGCACGTCTCTTTTGCTAAGATCACACCTTTTTTCTACCTAGGCCCGCAAATGATTGTTTTCACACTGCAAATGTTCAGCGCAATCTTGTAATTCCCTCATCTACCTTGCTTGCTCCTCATGTTTCTTCTCCATGTCTTGACACCAATGAAGGAATTGATCTTTGGGCGACTGGATCATCGGGTTACTTGTTATCGCAACTATGTCAAACGAATCAGATGTGGAAAGGGAACCGCCGTATTACTAGTGGCGATACACAAAACTACTGGAGCCAAGCTCGCAGACGTCAATGTGACTTTTGTCTGATTCCTAAAGACGGCGCCTAATTTCACCGGATCAGTTCGACCTTCCAAGGCATCGACACGATGTAAACTTGCGAAAAGGGGGGGTCCGGCGATGGTGTGTCGGCCGCCTCTCCAATGATTAAGTCAGCAAAAAGATGAAGAGGAGGAAGAAGGAAGTTCGCGCAGTTAGAATTGCATCCCTTTCCTTCGTGGGGAGTCTTTTTGTTTAATACTCAAATTTCTCCTTGATTATAGAGAAGATAATCTCATAATTTTGAGGATAAGATATCTCTTTCCTTATCAAAAACTAATTCTTCCTTATTAAGGATCTGCTCAGATCGTATGAGATCTTGGATATCAGAGATCCATGGATAAATCTCCTATAATGCACTTCCTCCTAATATATTTATCCATATCAAACTTCCTATATGTGATGGATGGTCGCCAGGTGGGACTTTCGGGATTCCGCACTGGGCTTGTGACTCTACCGTCTCTGCTAGCTCCGCATTTCGCTTATTACGGCCGTCAGTTTCAATCAGCTTCATAATATGGGCTGCTTAATACATCTACTAGCGCTCGACTTATCGAGTAGCGGGTCTTAGGCCCCAAAGTGCCAGCCTGCATCACAACTAGGTTTGCATCATACAAGGATGCAAGTCCTAAAATGGTACAAGATTGGTCACGGATGCATGCACACAATCATGGTAAGAAAGCTAGTTGTAAGAAGCGGAGTCAATTGAGGATCATATACAAAGATAGTTCAATGAGAACCTTCCAATATTTTTAGCAACTAGACAGATTTCTGCCCCTAGATTACCTCACAAAGCTAAGGACAAAAGGCGAAGAGTTACATCAATGCTCATAGATCATAGTTAATTGAGGCGCAAAAGCCTCTTGGGGCCTTGAGATGCGTGCTTTTTTAAGTGAGATTTTTATGATGGTTGTTTCCTATTTTTATGATTTTCTCGCAATTTCTTGGTTATTTTAGTTGCTTTTTTTCTTCTTTTCCTTTTTTATAGGGATTATACAATAGTTGGGATGCTTAAGGCTTTTTTTTTAAGTTAAAACATGGAAAAAATGGGACTGAAATCTCGAAAATTAAAACAACGTTGTTTTGACCCTTCTAGTTCCAAAATGGCCTCGTGTTGGTGCGTTATAGGCTTCTTTTTTTAATTCAAGGTATAACTCAAAACGACGCCGTTTTGGATAAATTATTTTAACTTATTCAAAACGACGTTGTTTTGATCTCCAGCACAGAAAAAGCAATAGGGCTTTTCTGGAGAGCCCAAACGACTCCGAAAGCAAGTGAAAAAACCCGAAAATACTCGGAGGCGAGGCTGGCCGCTACTGGAATGGTGCTGCCTGGGCTTTAAGCGTGCTAGAGGCGCATCTTTGATAACTATGTCATAGATATAATTGAATCCAACACAAGACATGGTTTCTTGCTCTAAGCTTTTTAAGGTGGGAAATAAGAAGCAATTCTGAGATATTTAACAATTATTAAGAGTTATAAGTTCAAACTAGACAAGATAGAGAGGGCTTATTATTTATATAGCTGTATAGAAAGTAAAGATCTTAAGGAGAACTATATAGCTGAAATAGTTCAAATAAATACAATAAACTGGACAAAACCTCCCATGCTCAAATCACACAATCAATTACACTCTGCAGACAAAACAAATTAAGGCATACCATGGCATGCAAGCAGACATCATTTTTTTTTTGGAAACGTAACGAGGAAAAGCATTTATTAGAAATAGGATAACCCAAAAATGCGCCCCCAAGTATACAGGGAAGGCAGACATCATATCATTGTTAGAATGACTCATCAAAGAGAGATGATAGGAAATAAACAATTGATATTACTGAAACTGACCAGTGGGATGGGAGTTGTTTTCTGCTGTAATGACTAGAAGCTTTTCCTTTGGTCAGTACTGAAAAATATTGGAGGGGTCAAGTTTTGACCCTTTTAATAACATACCACAGAAATGTTGTTATGCCATTATCGGTATATCATACAAGAACATGATATTTATGGTGGTACATGGTGTATCATGGATGCAGAGTCAGTCATTATAAGAAAGCTAATAGTAAGAACTGGTCATTGGAATGATTTTAGCAACTACACAGAATATAGAAACCAGATTTACTAGCAGAGTTCAGGACAACTGGCGTCGGCACATCTACACGTGTTCAAATCCAGCAAAGATGATTCCCTACATCTTAAAGATGAATTGAGATCATATGCTTCTACCAAGGATATGGTTTTTGATGAATTAAAATGGCAGCGTATGTTCTCATTTCTCTTTGTTAAATGATCTTACTCTTCTAAAAGTTAAAGCATGTAGGATTTTGGTTTAAATATGAATAACAAACCTTTAACACCCTCCATCACGTGCAACCCCATATCGGCACGTGGAGAGTCAAACATGCCAAATAGAGTCCTCCATTAACTTTCAAATCAACAAACGTAAGACAAATCAGTTATTGCTCGAACTCGCACCCCTATCAAACCGTGCCCGATACCACGCTAAATCGACCAACTCTCCAAAAGTCCAAGCCTATCGGATGGCTAATACGAATATTACGCCTTAACACACCCTCAATGCAAACTCATACCAGACGCTGGAAAGAGTCAAATAAATCACAACAAAGTCTGGCTGACTCTCAAATCAACAATTTTAATAAATCAAGAATAAAGCGGTTTCGAACCCAAGACTTCACAACCAGCTCTAATATCATGTTAAACGACCAACTTCCCAAAAAACTTAAACTTATAGGATTTTGGTTTAATATGAATATCATGCCTTTAACACCCTCCCTCACGTGCAACCCCAAACCCACATGTGGAGAGTCAAATAAATCAAATGGAATCCTCTATAGCCTTTCAAATCAATAAATGTGGAATAAATTGCAAAAAGATGGTTTAAACCCAGGACCTCTTGTCAAACCAAGCTCTAATACCATGTTAAACAGCCAACTCTCCAAAAAACTCAAGCTTGTATGATTTTGGTTTAATATAAATATCATGCCTTTAACACTCTCCTTTATGTGCAGTCTCATACCTGCATGTGGAGAGTTAAACAAACCAAATAGAGTTCTCCATTGACTTTCAAATCAACAAATGGGAATCAATTGCAAAAAGGTGGCTCAAACTCAGGACTTCCTATCAGACCAAGCTCTGATGCTATGTTAAATGATCAACTCTCCTAAAAAATTAAGTTAATATGATTTTGGTTTAAATATGAACATCATACCTTTATTCATGATGCGGGCATGGCCCCATCTGCTTATGATCTTGATTTTCTGCGAGGATTTGGGGGGAAAAGAAAAGAAATTTTGAAGTACTTCAAAGAATCATGAGGAATTCTTGGTAAGAGGAACACTCAGAGAGATGATATATTATTTTATTGAGAAGCATAGAAACCAAAGATCATACAAGGACAAACTTCCAAAGGTCCTAGCACATAAACAAACTAAGATGAAACATATAGCCCATAAGTAGACAGCATATCTGCTCATTTGGACAACTTTGTCGCAAGGGTGTTGGCTAAGGATGAGATGGTTGTAGGAGACACTCCCCTTGTTCCACCCAAGTACCATTTCTGGATCATTTTGACAACATTCGCATTCTCTACCGTGATCTTTGATTCCTCTTTTCCTTCAGCTGTGAATACAATCTGCCCAATCACACCAAAAAATAAATTTTAGAAAGGAAAAATTACAGAGCTTCAATAGGTTTCACTTCACCAACAAATCTATCTTATAGAACCAATTGTGAGTGAAATTCCACCAACAAAATTTCATGCCAAGGTCCTTTCAAGTGTGGTTAAAAATTCATCTCATCTCTTCAAATGATAGATGAAGTTTTCGTAACAGAATCTCGTAAATAAATCACCAAAAAAGTTTATGGACTCTTGTATGTATTAGAACACTGAATAAAAGCAAGATATGGAGAATTCAAACAGAATACCTTTCAGTTGTAATATATATTTAAGTAACATACTACCCCTTGCAGAGTTCTAATATTAGGTGAGAAAGAAAAGCTGTGTGTTAGTTAATTCAACAACCCAGTGTTCTGATTCCCCAGTCATTACCTCAGCAGTGGGGGAAGTAGCAGGAAAATGGAAAGCGATGGCGGAATCTTTCTTGAAATATTTTGACTGGAAGAACTCAACAACTTTCTCCAAAGCTTCCTCCTCCTCTTCTTCATATTGGTCAACATCAACCAATCGGTCCCTCACTGCACTCTCTAGCTGAACCCCATACTGTGAACCCTTGATCTCCTTGATCACCACAATTCTCAAAAACTTCTCCCCAGGAGCTGCATTTACAATAAAAAAAAATAGTCCCTCTGTCATGCATGAGTCACAAGGCCCGCAATTTTGCATTCACAATGATAACTTATTTCCAGGGAAAGTCGCCTTTTGCAAATATACTGGTAAATCAGAAGAAATACATTGATGAAAGAGTCTGAGTCTTATCTCAAAAAGTGGGGATTGTTAACCATGGCTATGAGGCTGGAGATTAACAGATTATAAACTTTGAACAAAGATAAATTTACCTGAAATAAGAGCCTCAAAGAAATCATCATCCTTTGCAAGCTCCTCTCCAGATTTATTCTTCCATTGTTGTAGATGGCCAACAATTTCGGGATCCAAGTAAACTCCAATTGCTGTGAACTTGATTTGGAGAAAGTGAATCTCAATGTCCGTAATTCCTGTTGCACATCACCAGGATTAGTCATTAGTGAATGTGCGACACATTCTTTTATTTGTTTCAATCAGCAGTTATTTCATTTCCTAATTTAGAAAAAATAGCACTTTAGTAATAGACCATTGTGATAGTCAGGTTTAGTATTAGACCTTGATTTAGTAAAAAAAATGAACAGAAATCACAAAATTTATGCGGAAATTAGAAACAGGAAAGGAGAAGGATTGACAAACAGCTCTCTTCCGTAAACTTCTTTTATCATTGAAATTGGAAGGGATTCAAATTGGACATTGGTGAGTCTTACTATAGGAGTGGTAATTATAAGTATTCCAGCGTAAAATTGAAACAGGCAAGTCTTATTATGTGAGTGATAATTAAAATTTAAGGACTCCACTTATAGTCTTTCCAGCATCATCACATCCAACAAGCTTAAAATCTTCCCACATTAGCTAACATGACAACCCTGCACAGTTGGATGATTCCTCTGTTTTCGACAAAAGGGTCGGTTTCAAGCAAATTGACTCCAATGCAAACCAAGAAGAGAATCAACTTCTAATGCAGTTGGAACCTAATAATCTCATCAGGACAAAATTGAGACTAGGACCCTATTGGGTTAGTGTTACGAAGCATAATATTCATATTAAACCTACCCCATGCTTGAGCTTATGTAATAATCGATCGCTTAACACAGATCAAAGCCTGTCTAAGAAGAGGTCTCGGGCCTTCGAATCGCCTTTTCGCACTAACATTCGATTCTCATTCAGACATTCTAAGTTCATAGTGGACTTTGTGGTTTGTTTGACTTTCTATGTGCGCGGGTATGGAGCCGCATGCACGTGAGGGAGGGTGTTAATAGGCATGATATTCATATTAAATCCTAATCCTACAAGCTTGAGCTTTTAAGGACAAAGGATAGTTGGTTGTTTAACAGTTAGGAAGCAACAGTGTAAGAGAATTCTTTGTTTGTCTTGAAGGAAAATTAGGAAAAGAAAACCACTATGTCAGCCAGGGAGAAAAAAGAACAAATGTAAAAACTCCCCGTTTTCTGTTTAGTGAGTGAAGAAAGCTGAGAAAGCAGGAAATCTCAAAAGGCTCAAACTTTAATTCTACCTTTTTTCAGAGGAAAAAAAAAATCTTGTTCTAAAAGCAATAGGCTATCCATCCATCTCTGGAATTTCCGCATTCTTCATGAATTCACAGAAGCTGAAATCACAACCACTGAATCATGGTACTGCAATCTCAACTTTTCCTAAATCCTAACTCTTAATTTTTTTATTTTTATTTTTTATAATTGTGGATGTCTAGATCAACTTACGCGCATCTCGATTAATCCCATTAGGCTCTAAAGTTAGTGATTAGGTAAACCTTCAGTGATCCTAAGGAGACTCGAATAGTGACCATTGGGTTAAACCCCAAGGCCTTAAACCAACCGAGCTATCCCTCACGGTCCAAACCCTAACTCTTAAATTACCTATATGTCACAAGCTTAAACTTTTAGGACCTAATAATTTACACACATCTCACAACTGGCTTTCTCCCGCACTAGAGTTGAATAAACCCGAAAAAAAGGCTTTGATACTAAGTTAAGCTATGCCCTAATCATTAAAAAAGAGTAAACTTTAAGGTAATCAGAAGATGATATAATTAAAATTTAAAGCAAATAATCCCAAATTCACTACATTTGGATACTGTTAAACAATTTCAAGGAGATAGTGAAGTGGCTTACCATGACCCAGAAGGCATAATGGCTTGGCCTTTTCAATCTGAGGGGGAAAAGGGATTTCATCCACCATCACCATTTCAGTACCCACTGCAAATCCCACAAGAAATCAAAACCCCAGACTCAATCAGTAATGAGAAATAACCATGAAACGTCTACAAATAGTACAATTTATCAGTAAGAAAATCAAGAGAAAGGGGGGATTACTGGTTGAGGATTCGGGGAAAGACTGCAGAGATGATGAAGAAGCAGAAGAAAGGAGATGTTGGGAGAACCGTGACAGAGAGAAATGGGGGTGAAACTGATATTTAAGCCCATGTCTTGCTCTCTATTCATGGCGTGCTGTTACAGCTACCACTCTTACGATCATTTAATATCAACCAGAGTGGTAGGTAGAGGAAGATGAAGAGCTTGTGATTTATCTCATTTTCCAACTCTTGACCTGCAGTTTCTTTTCAGTTGCTTCCACGCAAAAAGTCTACATTCCCCACCTGGGTTCTCTCATTTTTTTGCCTAATTCAACAGAATTCATTCTCAATTGTTTAATTTAGAGATGAAATATGACATTATGGGATTGTTTTTTTTTATTTTTTGAAAACTACATTATGGGATTGTTGTTGTGAAGAAAATAATCCATACGATGCTGAAAATGAAGAAGATTTTTGGAGTTGTAACTTGAACATGTACTAACCCCGTTGAATAATCAATAGACATTGTATGTCGTGAGTTGTGACTATGGTTTTGGGATATCAGCTGCCCACGTGTTCTGGTGTGTAACCACCCATGCTACCTAACCAAAGATGGGTTCTAGGTGGGGTCTTACTCCCACGAGTAATTTTTGAAAGAAACATTGAAATTTTGGATGTTTATTAACTTAAAAAAATTTCAAAAACATTTCCACCTTTGCAGTTACTAATTTTACTAATTGCGAAATTGACTTTTTTTAAAAGAAATTTAAATGCTATAGTCAGCAACTACAATATTACTCTTAACGAACTGATTTAAGCATTATTTTGATCTTTAACTTATTTTAATAAATTTTTTTTCAAAATAAATTATATATATCTAAAACTCAAAATTTCCTCAATATTTAATCACAACCCGGATTAGGGTTTTATTGTGGGACCAAAACAAGTTTTTATTTTTATTTTTTATCACTTTTATTAATTTTTATATATTTCATTTGCAGTACTTACTTTTTATAAGGATTCGAGTTTGAGATCTTTCATAATCCAGATTCGAGCTTAAGATCCCCCGTAATCCTTTCTTACATCTTAATTACTTGGAGTTAGGCCTCATGAACAGACCGAAACAAGTTTTTAGACACATATTAACGATAGGTCTCTTCTCCAGGGAAGGTATGTGCCATTAGGAAACATTTTTAGAATATGGATGATCCTAGTCTAGTGAAGCCTAGTATCCTTTTTTCTACTTAAAAAAAAAAATTGCTGTAGGATTTCAATTTAAGGTTTGATCTTCATAACACAAAATTACTTGCTAGTAGTTAATATACCAATTTCGGTTGGCATTGATAATTAGTAGTTAATCGTTGTTGGTTGATTATTAATTATTATTTTGGTAAAATAGCTCATTAAAAGTAACTTATTGATTAAAGGTTAATTTATTTATATATATATATGATTCAGTGATATAAAAAATAATATACGTATATATAGAAAAATATACCAATTTTTTTTTTAAATAAATGTTACTTTAAGTTCTAAATTTTATTTCTAGTGATTGAATTTTTTTTTTTTTTAAGAAATTTCAAATGATTGATTTAGTTTATACTTTATATCATATGATTGCATATGAAATAGTAAAGAATAGTTATTATATGAATAAATATTTGGACATGATATTTACATGAATGTCGAATTTATTAAAAGAATATTTATTTTATTTTCTCCACCCAGATAAAATAGTAAAAAATCCATTTATGATAAAATAAAAATACTTGCATTAGGATTTTAATTAATAATACAATTAAAAATTTTAATTACCATAATAAAGCCTAAAACATCTCATAATATTTAATACTCCTTAAATTCAAATTTTAAATAAAAATTATCAAGATAAAGGATTTTTTAACCGAGTGACGATCATATAAAATTTACATTTATAGTTTAATAAGTAATAAGAGTTGTTTTTCGTGTTGTCGTCGTCTTATTGAGGTATTTGATTTGTCGTCATCTTATTGCGATGTTTGTTTTATTGTCGTCTTATTGTGACATTTGATTTATCGTTGTCTTATTGCGACGTTTGATTTGTTGTTGGCTTATTATGATCTGGTGTTTTTCGTCATCTTATTGTTGTGTTTTATTTGTATGGGGTGATTCACACTAACAAAACATATTCGATTAATATCAAATTATGAACGTTATTATGTTTAAGAACATGAGTCGTAGATATTATAGTTACTATATTATCAAATTTACAGACTTTATGCACTACAAGAAAATCGCTAATGTAGACGAAAATGTAGACTCCAAACTCCAAGCCGTCTCTAAAAATTATTTTCAAGCTTATTTAGAGACGGAAAAATTTCCGTCTTCACTCTCCGCCTTCCTAGTGCTGGCGTGATAGGTTCCCTCCAAAATTTGAGACCGAAAATAGAGACCGAATACTTTTCCGTCTCTAACTAGAGTTTCCGTCTCTAAATGGAAAAGTTTTCCGTCTCTATTTAGAGACACAAAAATTTCCGTCTCTATTTAGAGACGCAAAAATTTCCGTCTCTAAAAGTGGCGCGATAAATTCCCTCCAAATTTTGAAGAATAGAGACCGAATACTTTTCCGTCTCTAAATAGAGACGAAATATTTTTTCCGTCTCAAATTTTAGAGACGGAAACAATTTTCTGTCTCTAAATAGAGACGGTATTTGCTTTCCATCTCTAAATAGAGACGGAATTCCTTTTCCGTCTCTATTTTTCGGGATATTTATTTTTTCCCTCTCCTTCTTTTCCTTCCTTTATCCCCCCTGCCCAATCTCATGCGCCTCCCACCAATGCTCGACGGATATTCCTCTCCCTCACATCGCGCACCGCCCCTCCCCGCCTACCCTTCCTTCTCCTTTCTTCCGTCGTTGGGCAGATCTCTTCCCCACAACACGTCTGCCCTTCCTCCCCGCCGACGCGCTGATCGGCCTTCCTCCCCTCGCCGACGCCGGCCGACGATCCACACCGCCGCCTCCCCTCCCTCCCCGTCGACCTACGATCTCGCAACTGTGAGGTAATTTTTTTTTCTCGCAATTTTTTTGTGTTATTTATTTATGTAATATATAATATTTGGTGTGTTAATTTATTTCATTGTTTATATTTGATATTATTTTTATTATTATATTTAATTTATATTTGTAATGTTGTTTGTTCTAATTTATGTTAATACTGTAAATATTATTTTTCTGAATGTAATTTGTTCCAATTTAATTCATAATAGCTAATGTGTGTTTAATATGTTATAATACAAATTAATAGTTAATTAATTTGTATTTTAATTTGTTCTAATATGTTTTACTATGTTGTATTATTTGAATATATTAGTTATATTTGGGAGAGTAATTATTTTAGTCTTTTTTCATTAACTGCATAATTTTTTGTATCATTTGAACGGTATTTAGTTATTTGAATCTATTGTTATGTCCAATTTGTGTATGTACATTGACTGTGTATGTATATTGTTTCCCTCTTAATGAAATAAATATGTGTCACAATATGTCGGAGTTGCGATTGGTTGATATTTCACTGGTCTGTTAAAATTGCTAATGTTTGACAGTGGGATGGGGGACTCGTATAAGGGAACTATGTCCGTTTTTTTACAAAATATATAGGGGAAATTCTGCCAATTTTTTTTTAAATTATTGACAACTCAGCATGCTGGGGCACTATATTTACTGTCGCTAAAATAAATACATATCTACATGTATTCTTGTTATTAGAGTCTTCTATGGGTCGGTCACCTTATCCTCATGAGTTGTTTTACACACTCATACGAATTATAGACGTGACATTCGTCACGATCGTGCTAGACAAATTCATGTACACTCACTCTCAAAACTTAATATTCATTTTCTTTTAACCTCTTAGTTTCATTTTACTATTTACATAACATTCAGTTAATTTTTATTACAGAGTGCAGTAGTAGAGAGTCTCGGGGAGGTCACAGATGAACTACGATAATGTTGATCATGCTCGTATATTATGAGGTCAAGTGTGGTGTGGATCGCGTGGACTCCGGTCTTTACCTGGGGTCTACGCTAACAAGCCATATTCGCATGCGTCCTCCTCCTCCTGGGCCACGCTAGTAGGTCACAAGAACTACCAATGAGGTCATTTGAGTTGGCGCGACACTCAGCCGACATACTTAAATGGACCGTATCAATAGGTCAGAGGACCACAACCTTGACACTACGACCACAGTTGACTCCCGTCACGATCGTCCGCAATCTCCTCCATCTTAGTTATTATTTTAAAATTATACTTTTTTATTTGTAATCTCACTATTAATCTTTATATATTAATACATTATATAATACAATATGTTCATATTTATTTATTGTTTATTTAATTTTTTTTAATATATAAAATTAAGAATAATTTAAATTTAATATTATTTATTTTAATATATTAAAAAAAATCAGTAATAAATTAGAGACTTAAAATTCATTATATAAAAATTACAAAATTTCTGAATGAATATTATTTATTTTAATAGATATTAAAAATTATTAAAAATAGAGACTTATCATTTTTCGTCTCTAAAAATGTAGATTTTAATTGATTTCTCCGTCTCTATTTTAGAGACAGAATTCATTTCGTCTCTATTTTTGTAAGATATGGGACGTTTAGGTCTCTAAAATAGAGATTTAAATTCAAGATTCCTGGGCCTCTCTATTTCTAGAGACTTATAATCAATCTGCCTCAAAATAGAGATCTTAACATTTGACTCTAAGATCTGATTAAACAGAGACAGTACTCACCTCACTGTGGCACTAAATCTGCTTCGCCTCGACTTCTCAGAGGACAGATTTATTACACTATCAAATTTGTATTTTGAATCTATCGATCAATTGCAAGTTTAAAATCAATAAAATTATTTTTCATTTAAAAAAAGGTAATGAGAGTCATTAACAATTTAAAATAATCAAAATATTATTTTCTTGATTTTTTCAAAACAATGAACTTTCCTTTATGTAAATATAGATAGAATGATAAAAATATATATTTATATTTTAATAAAAGCCCGTTCTCAAAAAAAGCTATTATATGTAAGTTTTTCTATCAAGAATTGTTTAGTCTTAATCAACTATCAATAGCTATAGCTGATTAGGAGTCTTTATCAAACAACCTATTAGAATTGATTAGGGTCAATCAACTATCATCTCAACCAAACAAGGTCTTTATAGGTTGTTTTTTAAAAAACTTTTAATTAGTTACTAATAGCTTATTAGGGTTAAACATATAAAAAAAAACTACATATCGTAGCTAATTCTAATTCATTCTTATTAAAATATCCAAATTCCAATTTTATTATTCTCTCCCTATTTACGTAAAAGTCTATTAAAAAATATCAAAACTATTCACATTCGCTCATATTCTGTATAAATTCTTTTTCTTCATTTATGGTTATAAACTTTTATAATTTCATATTGCTTTTTATTTTTAGTCTATATATATATATATACACACGCATTATTTTTATATTTCTTTATCATGTCTATATATATATACACGTATTATTTTTATATTTTTCTATGTAGAGATAAATTAATTTTCAATTAATTATTTTATTAAATAATAATTTATAATCAGTTAATAATACCAATATCAGTTATCAACTATCATCTGAACCAAACGGGAACGACTTGACTGGTATCACATGAACCAGAAAATATTTGAAGAGGCGAATTAAGAAGCTTGATCCTTCAAGATTCAAGAGGCCCATAACTTAGCTTTTGAAGCAGGCCCATGAGCCTCTTTTGGTGCAGAGATATAATTTGGTGCAGAGATATAATCATTTATTCATTGATGAGTCCATTGTACTTTAGCCCATGCCCTACTTGGCCATGAGCCTCCATCTCAATTTTTTTTTTTTTATAAATAAATTTATTCATTCATATTAGCAATACAATCGATGAAAACATAAAATTATGAGTATTAAAAACATTATAAGATGAAGCATTATCTATGTTAATAGCAAAAAGGATCGGTTCAAGGCCCATATATTTGATAATCCAATAATACCTGAAATATCTAAGTTTTCAGATCTGCATGTATAAATTTGATCTGATGATTCTATCGCTACTGTTGACTAATACCAGAATTTAAGAGTAGCTTAAGGAATGGGCCAATGCTACAACTGTAACGCCCTGAAAATACCATAACAGTTTGATAACAAGTTTAGGGAATAAAATAATTTAAATCGCATTTTTTCGACGTTTAAATTGATAAAAAAAAAAAATGATAAAAATCCAAAAAAAATAATTCAAGAAATAAGGGTAAATTAGAAATTTATTAATTCAGGACCCAAAGGTCATAAATAACGAAGTCAATATATCAAAGTGGAATAATGGGTTAAGTTGAAGTATAAATGAAAGAGAAATGAATGACCAAATAGCAAAAATGGGAAAAAAAACTTAATTAAAAGTGAAGGTCAAACAAGGCCTTAATCTTGTAAAGAGAAAAGACCAAAAGTGGTATTGTAAATGAGGAGGTTTCTCATTTGCACAAGGGAGAAAGAGAGACGCAGGTAGAGAGGAGAAGCGAGTAAGGCAATTCCCAAGCTTTTCCATTTTCATCAAGCTCGTCTACAGTTAAGAAAGAAGAGGCTTGTAAGAGATTAAGGTATGGAAACCTAACTAAAACCCATCTTTTCTTGTGTTTGGGTTTGGAGAAAAACCCTAACTTTGTGTAAAGTGTTCTTAGATGGTTTTAATTTAGTTTGAGGTTGTTTTGTATTGTTTTGATTGGTTTGGATTGGTTTTGAGGAATTTTTGTATAAAGCGAAATGACGTAAGCTTCTCAAAGAGTTGCTAAATTGTTTTCAAAACCCCTGTTTTTGTTTTGGCTATAAATTAAGTTATAATCATCCAAATTAAGTGATTCTAGTTGGTAAAGAATCATAAGAGCTAGAGCTACAAATGTATAGAAGGGACCAGGAGCAAATTGTAGTTCTAAGGCTCCCGAATATGGGCTTAAAGGTGAGTTTTAGGTAGTTGATGGGTATGCTCTATTTTAGGTGTAGTTGTGGTGTTTTGGCCGTAAGTTGAGTTTCACTTATCCAAATTGAGTGATTCAAAATTATGGGTAAACTAGACTTCTAGGGGAATAATTTACTTGAAGAAAGTGCATGCAATTTTTAACCCCAAAGTTCCCAGAAATCTATCAAAGTGAAGCTATGTGCAAGAACAATCTGATTTTGTTTTGCAAATTATAGTAGTCTGAATGTAAAATGCAATAGATTGAGTTTTGCTGATCCAAATCGGATGATTCTAATTGGCGAAGAAACCTTAGAACCATAGATTCAAATGAGTAGAAGAAAATATTACCAATTTATGGATTTAAGACCCTTGAAATGGAGAATAACAATAGGTAACCGAGTGAGCTGGGCATATCAACTAGTTTGACATTAAAATGCCGTAACTTGAGTTTGGGTGATCCAAATGAGATGATTCCAATTCCTACTGAAAATATACTCATAGAGCTGTCATTTTATTGAAGGAATCATGAGCAAAAAAATGGCTCATGTGTCCCCAGAAAATTTTGCAAAAGAAGGTGTATTGGGTAGACATCAACCATAACCAAAAATCCTAGAATGCACAACTGATTTTTTTTTCTTCTTGCGTTGTTCTTTGATTGTGAAAAATTTGTGATGGATTAGGGGTTGGTGACAAGGAAGCTTGACCTAAGAACTGGATTCCGAGGATAGGAATCGAAGAGTGACAACCTTTTTGGGTTTGTTCTTCACACTTCTTTCCTTGTTTTGGTTTTGTGTTTTGTTTGACAAACTAAATTTAAAAGGTTTTATATGAATATGCATGTGCTCCGTTTGAGCCATAAATGAATTGGTTTGTTCTCCACTTCTCTCATTTCTAAAACAAGCCGAAGGATTATGAAATAAGTGGATTTATTGAAATGAATTACGATAAATTGCATTGTTTTAAATTGATTTGATACAAATGATTGTGAAATGAATTGCACATGAAAAATTGCATATGAAAAATTGCATGAGTATTGGAAACCAAGTATTTGGATATAAATGTATATATACTATTGTAAATTTCTATGAACGATTTGAGTGCCCTTAATATAATGTTAACCATTAAATTCGAGTTAAGGATAGATTGTATACCAATAAGGGTCAAATGAGCGAAAGATTACAATGAACGTAATGATGTGTCACTCCACCCATAAATCTTAGCTGACAAGACGTAGTGTTCACGAAATGATTTTTAATAACCAATCAAGAGTCCAACTGACTGCACTGTTATAAACTTTTTTATACCGACCGCAGCCCAATGGGACCGCTTATGATTTGTTATCATGTAATCGAAAGTGATAAAGCAATTCGCTTAAGGGCAAAATGAAAAGAAAATTGTGAAATGCATTATTTGTGTTAGAATGATTTATTGCTTATGAAACTACATGATTGAAATGACCAATGAATTGTAATTTGAATGTATACGAAATGAAAATATACATATATGTATTGTACCGCATTGGTCATTGAAAAAAAATTATACAAAGGCATTCATCTAGAAAATGCATGATTTACTTAAATTGAAATGAAGAGGGAAATGTATAGAACTACTAGGCATGAAAATGCTTAGCTGCTTGTTTTATCATCACAGAGTACCGAGAGTGAATATGTTCGGCTGAAAGACAAGAAGAATTCGTAGTTAACACATTAAGGCCTCACAGAGTTGAAGTAAAGCTTCGACCATGCATTCATGAAATATATTTGATACTTTTTGTACAAACTCTAATTTTGTTTTGTAAATATTGTGGTATTGAAAACGGCTTATAATGTCATAATGTATAAAGGTGGTAAATGGACCAAATGGGTATGAAATGCCATATCTAATGGAAATGTGTATTGAAAACAAAATGATGGGCTCCTTTAAGTTGAATTAGTATATACAAATATATTTTCATAAAGATAAATATCCTTTACAAAATGAGCATTGGAAATGTGTTTTACTTATAAAAGAAAACGAATTGGATTCGAAAAGAGGACCGCGCCCTAGATCGAAGGTCTGGCCTCCGGCCTGCCGGTACGACGACACCGGGCCGCTTAAACCCATGAAGAGAACAACCTAAAAAAAAAAAAGCCAAATCATGGGGTCATTTTAGTAATAAGGGCAACATAGGAAAGGAGAGATACAAGAAGGTCTTATAGCTGTGGGTCGATTGTGGGATGCGTGTTAGGCACATAAGCCTCCGTGTCGCTTCAAG
The DNA here is from genome assembly GCA_016808115.1 of Tetrastigma voinierianum. Lineage (NCBI taxonomy): Eukaryota > Viridiplantae > Streptophyta > Magnoliopsida > Vitales > Vitaceae > Tetrastigma > Tetrastigma voinierianum. Next base: position 211,769 of record JAEQBH010003314.1, read on the forward strand.
GATTTTGAGCTAAAATCGTAAAACTTTGAGAGAACTTTGAGAGATTCTGCTGAGGTTTGATTTTTACACTGGATTTTTGTTGGTTTTTTTTTTGGTTAGGAGCCGGGGAGGGGGTGATTTAAGGGGAAAATACGTGTTTTGTGTTTTAGGGAGCAAAACGTTGAAGCTTCTTTTGAGGAGTCTAGCATTGACTCGAAGAGTGCCTTAATTTTCCATGTTATCACTGGTGATTTCACTGAGAGGTACAAATGAGGAACGAAGAGATTGCGGAGATTATGAGGCAATGGAAGGGAGTTTCAAACAACGTGCCCAATGACCACTTTTAAAATTTTCGTATTACTAAACGGCATACTAACTTCCATCGACCATCCAGTTAACTTGAAGTTTTCTCAGGAATTAGACAGCCTAAATTCAGACAAGATTGCACTACATATGTAAAATTTCGAGAAAATTTAATTTTTATAAGAAAGATAAAACTGATAATTTAATTGAAAATCAAAATTTTATAGATATGGGATATGAAACAAACTCCGACTAATTGAATTGTTTCTCAAATCTAATGCCGATTCGAATTATGAATTAGATGTCCCGGATTCGTATTTTGAGACACGAGTAGAGTGACAACGGCACTTGTTTGGATGGCTCACTTATTGAAATTTATGTGTCAAATGGAGAGGATAGTCAAGAAGTCAGGAGTGGTAGTAATAATGCTTAAGGCTTTGATGGAGAATCAGTGTGGATAAAGGATGAAGTCAGGAATGACAGTGACATGTGGCGGGATGGGAGAAGCTCCGAGGCCGGCTTTGGACGAACAAATTCGGTGGGAGAAGAAATAAAGAAGAGAAGGGAGAAGCTCGAGCTTCTCTCTACGATCCTATATGGAGATCGGTGGAGTGGGTTTAGTCAGACAGTGAGATCATGCAACCGATAATGGGCATCGTGGGTGCGAAACCACGGTTGTGGGATTCAAGTGAAGAGTTCGAAATCGAGGTTTAGGTTTAAGAAATGTCACGGACTTCTAAGGTAATTTCACGCTTCAAAAGTGGTCTTATAACACTTTAGTATTTTCTACCTTAAGGGCTATGTGGTTGTGTCTTGCCCCAAGGGGGATGTTTGGTTGTATTTTGAACCATGGGAAGCTGCCCTAGTTGATCCTACGCATTAGTCGGACTTTAGGACTGGTTTTCGGGTGGGAAATAAAGGGAATTTGGCCATGTGTCCTTCAAGTAAATTGTAGCCACTTCATTGAACTTGATGTTAGGCTTTTGAATTACCCAAATTGGACCTCTATAGCCCAAGTTAGTGGTCGCTTATCGAAACTCAAGTGGCAAAGCTCTGTCCATTGGCTCAGCTGTGTCTGTCCTGGCCTAGGCTTGTCCGGCCAGGTTTATCCGACCGGGCTGCGGCCGCCGCATCTGGGCTGCTTGTCCTGTGGTTAGGTTGTCTGCACCCATGTTGTCCCGGCCGTGTTTATCTAGCCAGGTTTGTCCTGTACGTTTGTCCGGGCCAGGTCGACAAAGCGTCATTCGACTAGGTTTGTCCTGGCCAAAGGTCCGCCAGGTATGTTCAACCAGCTTGTCCTGCTAGGTTTTTCCTACGTGCTTTGTTCGACGGTTTGTTTTGGGGTTTGTCTCGCGGCTCAACAGCGTTGGGTCTCGGTCTGGCCGCGAAAGTCCGTCCGACGGTCTATGTGTGAGGCCTCAAAATTCGAACAACCATAACTTCTTCGTCCGAACTCCGTTTCAGGTGTTCTTGAACTCTATGGAAAGTCCATTGAGTCAAGATTCAAAACATGTGCTTGTGGAGGACATTGGGTAAACATAACTTTGCTAAAATCTATATTTTACACCGTGTGTGCAGGTTGCTTGGTTGTGTCGATGTGAATAACCGGGTTTTGACATGACCATTGCATGACATGTCGTAGGCTATATTGTATTTGGGTAGGAATTGCCTTGAGTTAGCCTAAGGAAGGTTGGGTATGACATTAATTTGTTTAGTCATGAATATATGGAACCTATATGTTTAAGTATAGTTTCAAATGATAATTGACATGAAGTACAAATCTATTGAGAATGGTTCATGTGCATCACATGCAATACGAAATCAAGAAGGACACTTGCATTCCATATGTACCCGTAGAATGACGCATTGTGTCCGTGTGGGTGGCAGAATACTTAATTCACCATTCTTGATGAATGTGTGGTGAGCTCAAACGATTGGGTCATTCACCAGTACATATATATATATATTAATGTGCCGGGTAAGAAGAAGGGGTAGATCCCCCCCAAGGTGAAAGGACCCAAATTCTATATGCTGCTAGACATGATCACTTCATGTGAAAGTTCGTGAAATGTTTGAAAGGCATAACAATACTACACCTGACAGGTATCTCCCAAGCAACATGATCCACAATGTACAAATGTCACGCTGGATTTGATGAAATTCGAATGAGTATTTGAGGTCGGTCCAACGTAGTCAAGTCTTGGTGAGACACTAATGACTCCAGTTTACCGCACTGGTACAGTGACGTGAGGGAGCTCCGTGAGTGACTCGAGATGGAGGGCATGAAAATATTCCATGCATGAAATAATGATATTCATGCACTTCACTTGGATGGGCAGGTTGGTTCGACCACTACACGAAGATTGTGCGCAGGCCAGAGGAGATTATTACTACCGGCTTTGTTTCTACCCCAGCCATGGGATCCCCCTTTCAGGTATAGGTCCAATGCAGGCGGCTGACCCGCATATGGGAGCACATATGGGATGAGAGCCGGACATGGCTTTGTTTTGTTTTGTTTATGTCTTGTATTATATTCGAGCAGAACCAAAACATGTACACCTTTTAGGTATCAAAGGGACTGTAAAGAGATTGTGATTATAGTATATCATATATTTTTCTATTTTGTGAATTGAATATGCAGGAATGAGTCTCGATATATGAGACATGTGAGTGTGATATCAAGGCACCTGATATCCACAGGTTTCCACGGGTTGACGGGTTGAAACGCCTAAACCTAGGCTCTGATACCAAAATAAAAGTAGCACCCCTTTCCCGGCCCGACCCGTTTGGTGGGTCCGAGTTCGGGTTGCTCTAATGTCACTCAATCACCTTATCAAAATCATTTATCAAAAACACTTTGTAGCGTTACACTTCAGTTGGCATAAAATTATTTTCAAATATGCGGAAGCGTTTTTAAAAGGGTAAACCCATTTCATTTCATTCATGCAAAAGTACAATTACTATAAAGGCATATCAAGCTTTTTCAAATGATTTACAAAATAGATATTTAGAGTTGAAATTGTTTTTACAAAACATTAATGTTCAAAAAGAGGTATAGGGTGAATGCATATGTCGGAACATACTCCGCAATTCTTTCTTTATGACTCGACGCTTCTCGATCTTAACTTTTAAGCTCTGTTAAATCAATACACCAACATACAAACTAAAACTACATGCTAAACATTTTCATGCTTAGTGGTTTTATACAATTCCATTCTTGGATTCAGTTTAAATTAAATCATGCAATTTTACTAAACAAACTTTCAGATCTTTTTGGATGATCAATGTCAATACAATACATATACTTATTTCATACACAATCATTTATGGTTCATTGATCAAATCAGGATATACACTTCCATATGATAAGTCATTGATGATAAAATCCCATGCATTTCATAACACTCTTTTCATTTCAATTGTGACAATCATGCTTTTCAATTTCGATTTATGCAAATCTCGAATTAATTCCGTTGATTATGCCTTAATAAATTTAACCTATGTTTTGATATGGATATGAATCGTGACGCAGTCATTTAGACTCTGATGATATAAAAATGGTTTTATAACCTGATGCAGTCTTGCTAAGGCTTGCTGGATTTAATAAAAAAAATCAATTAGTGAAACCAATGCTAACCAATCTTTATCCATTACAATTTGTAGATGGGAGTGACACATAAATACAATGCAATCGTCGTCTTGCTATTTTGACTCCTGTGATATACTGATCTATCCTTGATCTGAACTAAGCGGTTAACGCGTTAGTTAAAGGCGTTAAAATCTTTATAGCAACATACGAGTATAATATGTACATTTGTATAAGCGGTTCATTTTCAATACTCATACGATTTTTCATTTACGAACATTTCCATGATGATTTCTTGAATCAATTAAAACAGTTCAATATGCTTTTCATATGCATTTAGAACAAAATACTTCAAATCTTGAAGCGAATAGGAGAAGATAGAATAAACCAAAATCGTCAGCTTTAATTCCGGTCTTGAATCTCAGCTGTCACGGGCTTTTCCTCCCTCGTCGGCTCTATTAAAGATACAATGATAATCACATATTAGTATTAGGTTATTCTAGGAGTTTTGGTGAGGGGTTTATGTCTACACGTGCCACTTCGCGAAAATTTTCTGGGGACACATGAGCCATAATTTGCTTATGACTCCTTCAAGAAAATTTTATCTTTATGAGTCTATTTTTAGTAAGATTGAAATCTGTCTCATTTGGATCACCCCAAACTCGAGAATTCTGACATTTAATGCCAAAGTGAGTCGATATGCCCAACTCACTCGGTTACCTATTGTTATTCCCAATTTCATGGGTCTTAACTCCATAAATTGGTAACAGTTCCTTCTACTCATTTCAAGCTATTTTTCTAAGGTTTCTTCTACAACTAGAATCATTCGATTGGATCGCCCAAAGGCTCGAAGGTTATTGCGTTTCATCCCCAGACTACTCGATTTACAAAGCGAGTCGATTTGTTCTTACACATAGCTCCACTTTGAAAACTTTTTGGGCACTTTAGGCTTACAATTTGCTTATACTTCCTCAAAGTAAATTATTCCCTTGGAAGTATATTGTACCCAGAATTTTGAATAACTCAATTTGGATAGTGGAAACTCAGCATAAGCTAGCTCTTATAACAATACCACAAAAGAGCATAACTTGTAAGGTGCAGAGCTCACCTTTAAGCCGTATTTGGGGAGACTTAGATCCTATAATTTGCTCATAGTCTCCACTTTATAAATTTGTACCTATCTCAACACTTCAGTTCTTTGCAATTAGTCACTTCAGACTAGATGATTATAGCAATTTATAACAAACAAGAACAGGGGTCTTAATGAGAATTTTGACATTTCCTTTGAAAACCCCGACATTTTCCCTTTTTACAAACACTCCTCCAAACCAATCCAAATCAATCTAAACAATTGCAAACAATCTCGACTGAACTAAAACCATCCAAAGACACTTTTATCTGCATTTGGGTTTTATTAAACTGACATAAAGTAGAAAGAGGTTAGGGTTTGATTTTCTTACATAAATCTCTTTTCAATCTTCAATGCAAACTTTCTTCAACGATCCTGTGAAATCTTGCTTTGTGGAAAAAGAATCACAGCCTCCTCACTTTTCAAGCCCTAGCTCTCCCTTCCTCTCTCTCTTAAACCGTTTTTCTCAAATGACTTCCAAGACCACTTGCAGTGCCAATATCCCATATCTGCATAGACATTGTTGGCCTTCTTTAAAATCCATTTTTGGGTTTAAGTTCTCTAATGCTAGCTTACCCTATACCTCTATTTGCGTTAAATTCTCATTATCACATGAACATTTCTTTCTAATTTATGACTTATCAGGTCCTTATTTTACAATTTTCAATTTTGCCTTTTTCACTTAGGTTTTATTTTAGGGTTTAAATTAATTTCCTCATTTTAGCATTTAATATTTGCATTTGGCTTTTAGCCATATAATATTAATCAAATTCATTCAAGAATTCTAAAAGCCCAAGTTGAAAACAATTATATCCAGATATATAATACAAATTATAACAAAAAAATTCTAGGGTATTTTGGCGTTGCAACTTACATAAGAAAATTTAGTCCAATTTATCTTAATCCGGCGATTCAAGGATCTTTCTTTGCCATATAGTTTCTTTCACTTTCCTGACTGACTTCTTGATCTTGTGGTTTCTCTTTGCTGACCAACGAATCTTCTTGTTCCACAATTCTTTCCTTCTCGAACCAAGATCTCATGGCTCTTCTCGTAATAGATCAAATGGTGTCTGCTTTCGATTATCTGAGAGACTACATGTGACGAGTCTGATCTATACCTCCTGAGCATTGAGACATGGAAAACATTATGGATCTTTTCCAAGTCTGGAGGTAATGCCAATCTGTATGCCACTGGACCCACTTTTCCAATCACTTCGCAGGGTCGATAAATGCAGGAGCTCGACTTGCCATTTTCCCGAATCTCATCACCTTCTTTGGCTTGATACTTTCAAAAACACTTTTAGCGATCTCATATTGAATATCTTCTTTTCATATGGCATATGATTTTTGTCACATCGGTGGCCACTTTCAATCTTTCTTTAATCATTTTTCCTGCTTTTTCTTCAATCTCTTGTATAAAGTGGGTCGATCACTTTCTTTTCTTGAATTCCATCAGACACAGCGGTGTTCTACATTTTCTTCCATATAAAGCCTCGCCAAAGGTGTAATTGATACGATTGGAAGCCCATTTGTTGTACACAAATTCAACTAAAGGATTGTGTCAATCCCAACTACCCTCATAGTCGATCACACGACTCCTTAACATATCTTCCAAAATCTGAATCACTCTTTCTGATTGTCTATCCATCTGTGGGTGGAACGATGTGCTGAAGTTCAGTCGAGTGCCTAAAGCCTCTTGTAATTTTCCCCAAAATCTCAAAGTAAACCTCAGATCTCGGTTTGAAACAATGGATATTTGAATCCCATACAACCGAACTATTTCCCTATATCTGTTTCTCCCCAGGCATCGAGTGAATAGTCAGTTCTCAACGGTAGGAGTGGTGGCTTGGTGATCCCACTACGACCTAAACCGAGTCATGCTTTTCTCCCCACAATGGTAACCCAACTACAAAACCATGGTATCCGGTCCCATTTCCACTCGCATTCTCGATAGGCCGTAATAACTCGAAGGAACTCGATAGCTCGCTCTTTACTCTTTGGCAAAAACACTGGTTACAAACTCGATACTCTCTTTCATTCCTGACCACCGTAATGGATATTTTCAAATCTTCACATCTGCTACGGATTTGGAAGAAGCAAAGATCCAATTATGTGCCTCTCTCAAGCATGGCTTTCTCAAATCATTATCATAGGTACACAAACCCATCTTTATATCACAAAACCCCATCTTCATTTCTCAGAAACTCGATTTCTTTACCATTTCCAATCGAATTTATTATAAGAAAGCAATTTTCCCATCTTCTGCGCCCTAGCACTCGACCAACAAGCCCTAGCCTCATCACCCTAATACTATCGTACCACATCGTCTGTCAACGACAATTGAGCATTCAATGCTCAAAGCATTTGCATTGTCTTTCTATTTCAAAGCTCGGCCATTACATCGCCTTCCCCGCGAGCAATCAATCACGTAGTCATAATCTTATCAATTCCATCCATCTCTCGTTGTCTCAAGTTAAGCTTCCCAATAATGCAGGAAAAAATACTTAAGAGACTCTACAGATCGTGTAAATGAAGCACTTTTCCATACAAGTAGCGCCTCCCTAAATTCTTCAACTCAAAACACCAAGGGCCAATTCCAAATCATGCGTAAGTAGTTTTTTCACGCGGCTTCAACTCGTCTACATAGGCTACCACTTTACCTCTCTCAGATTATGACACATCCTAGTCCATTTAGTGAAGCCGCCAATAAAGATCATTACATATTCTTTACCGTAGGTCTGCCGAGTAAGAACCTAAGCCTCTAAGTATGAATGCTTTCACTTATCACTTTTCGACATTCTTCACCCCATTTAAATTTCACATTTTTCAGAAAGGCAATCTCGCCATCGGTCACATCATCGAAACCCTTAACAAATCTCTATAGTAACCCCGTCGCCCCAGAAACTATGCACTTCAGAATACTTGGTGGCTTCTATTCGACAACTAGTTCTATTTTATCTGATCCACTCTGATCCCTTCCTTTCGATACACAAAGCCCAAGAAAGGATACTCATTCAACCAAAACTCACACTTCGCTTCGCTTCACAGATATTAACCGCTTTCTCAAAGTCTCTAACACTACCACACCTCAAATTATACCCCAGCTTTCTGATGTTTAGGTATAATAAAGTAATGTATATTTGTCCTAATAAAATAAAGGTAAAAACAAAAGTAGGAATATGCATAAGTTAAATTACAAATAATAAAGAAGATTTGAGACTATTGTAAAAATATCATAAATTGATTAGCAAATATTAGAAGAGTTAGAGGACCAATGAGTAATAAAAGAAAGATAATATAATGAAATAAGGATGAAAATTGTGGAAGAGACAAGTGGCTTAAAGGAAAGAGGGAGGAAGTTTCCTCCTTTCGACCGGGAAAGTGAAATAAAAAGGGATAAGACCAAAATAAATATCTCATTTTGGTCTTGGAGAGAGAGAGAAGAGAAGAGAAAGGAAGAAGAAGAAGAAGAAGAAGAAGAAGAAGAAGAGAAAAGAAAAGAGAAGATCACAGGTATGGAACTACTAAATTTGAGTATGGATACATGTCTTAGTTTTGAATGGAAACTATGTGAGGCATGTCTGGGCTTGCCCAGACAGCTTTAGATAATTCGGTTTAAAACCCTATCTGTGTACGGTTTGGGCTTGGGAACTCCTAAACCCATTTCTCGTGTAGGGTTGAGTTGCTGAGAAAAAGTTCTAAGGCTCCTATATTTCGTGTTTCGGGGAGAGAGAGGGTCAGCAATTAGAACCAAGTACATTCGTATTTCGATCCTTCAGATTAGCCTCTGACCTTAGAACTTCTTTGGGCAAGAAATAAAGAGAATTTGAAAAGTGAGTCCTCTAGTAATTGTAGCCACATCAATGAACTTGATAAGTCAGGATTTTGAATCTCTCAATTTGGACCCTTGCATCAAGTTATGCCCTGATCGAGGTCACCCCAAATGAAACTGCCTGCCGCTCGCCACCCTGGTCAACTAAATGACCTAGAACGGGTTTTTGAAAGAAATAAAGGGAATTTAGCAGGAGTCCTGGTAAATCAGAACCAAATCAAATTAACTTGACGTTAGGCCAATTTCTTAATTAGGGACCCCTGTAGACCAAGTTATGGTCTTTTTACTCCTCGAATAAATAAACGTGGTGAAAGGTCACCCATAGAGGTCGTCCAGCCAGGAGGTCACAGACCATGCAAGTGAGGCTCAGACTTATGCATAGTAGGTCAGCGCACTCATCCCTGTAGGGCCGGTGACCTGTCCCGAAGAGCTCACCGCCCCAGAGGTCAACTCGCTACCAGTCGCCTCGTTTGTGTTGACTACGCATGACCTCTAACTCATAACTCCTCTGTCTCGAACTCCGATTCGAGTGTCCTTGGACTCTATGGAAAGCCCATTTAGTCAAGAATCCATCCATATGCCTGAGGAAGATTGAAGGTGTCAGACTAAGGTGTCAGACCGAGGTGTCGAACGAGTCACTACATGAGAGGCCAACTCCTGGTCAAGACAAATGGCCTAAGATGACTATGTATGACCTCCAACTTCGGAAAGTCATAACTCCTTCGCTCGAACTCCGATTCGAGTGTTCTTGGACTCTATGGAAAGCCCATTGAGTCAAAAATCCATCCATATGTCTGAGGAAGATTGAAGGTGTCAGACCGAGGTGTCAGACCGAGCTCACATGGAGGTCAACTCACAAGATACAAATTTGCCTAGGATGACTATATTACCTCCAACTTCTAAGATCATAACCTTCAGTTCGAACTCGACATTCGAGGTTCTCGACTCTATGGAGTTTCTCCACAGTCAAGAATTTATCAATAGATAGTCAATGCATTGGAACTCATATTATTCTCTTAAAACATGAAAATAAAGAGGGCCCCGAGGTACATAAAGTATCATATTATGAATTCATAAATAACTCATAAGCATACATGGTAAGTATAGTTATTTATGCATATAATGAGACATGAAAATGCAGTTATGAATAAATGATTGTATATATATATATATATATATATATATATATATATATATCACATATGATTATCGACAATAATTATTCGAGAATATGAGATATATACCGAACATAAAATACACATTGATCGGGTCTCGCTAGAACCCGTAGAGGATGACGGGCATGCCTATTAAAAACCAAGTCTGCAAAGATACAAGTTCGAAGAGCATCGAGGCCCCGTTGTCGATGAGATCCTCGTTCGATCACTGCACCCCGGGGCACACGCCACCGCCGGCCCTTATAGATGGTCGCTCGTACAATGATAACAAATACGGCTCCTTATAGATGGTCATCGTTTCAAGATAATGATAATGGGGCGCCGCCTGAGAGCGGTCATTGTCCCGCATTAAATGATAATAATATTTTCGCCCTTTATAGACCACCGCTTTCAATATAGTGGATACGCCTTCAGCTCCTTATAGTTTCGTATCCACTTAAGGTTTATGCAGACAAATACAAAAAAGAAATCGACAGATATATGCAAATGAATTCAGAGAATATATGACACATATGGAGAAGATAGTGACTACCATGCGATAACAAAGATACGCTTACAAGAACAAGAAGTAAAGTACAAGATGGCGCGAAAAGTATATGGAAGATGATAAGAAATGAAACTTGATATGAAAAGTATATATATGAGAAATGATATGGAACTGTAAATGTTATATGTGTTATAAGCATTTGTATAGAACTCGTATGACTTTAATGAGGTCATCCATGTGTATTAATCTCACTAAGCCAGAAGCTTAGGCACGTGTTCAACTGGGTAGTACGTAAGAGAAACTAGAGACCGGCAATCCATTATCAGCCAAAGGCCACACATCAATAGCCCACCGGAAGACCTTTAGGCCTATTTTCATATGAAATTTTCAGAAACTCAATGTAAATATTGTAAATGTTGAACACTTCCATATATGGAGCTTGTATATATATATTTTGTAATCCGCTGCTATAAAATATAATACAAGATAACTGTTTAACATTATATGAATAAACTAGCTTAAAGTTTATATGAAAAAAAATAAAATAAAATGACCCCTCACTTGACACCCTATGCCGAGTTGGGGGCGTCACACTACCCGAAGGTGTGTGTTGTGATTTTCCCGATCTTTTGAATACACAAGAATGTCGTCTATGAACATTACGAAAAACTGACGATACTAGCCGAAACAAGATCACAGGTCCATGAAAGCTACCGGAGACGAGTCAAACCAAATGACATTGCTAAGGAACTCATAATGTCCAGACGATTCTAAACGCTGCTTTATGCACAATAATCCACATCTTTAATTCTCAACCGATGATACCCAGATCGCAAGTCAATCTTCGAAGATACTGCACCTTCGGGCCATCAAACAACCATCAATTCCGTAAATCTGATACTTATTCTTACAATAACTTGTTCGCTTGTCTATAATCAATACATAATGGCGGTACCATCTTTCTTCTTAACAAAAGTACTGAGCTCCTCTATCATGATGGCAATTTGGTCAATAAACCCTTTTTCTGTGCGCTCTTGCAATTGAAGCCAATTCTTTTAACTCCGTCAGAGGCCATCCCAGACGGCACGGATTCTGGTGTGGCACCTAGTACAACGTCGATAGCAAACTCAATCTCCCTCTATGGAGGCAATCCTGGCAACTCTTCCGGAAACACGTTCGAAAAGTCACTAACTATAGGATATCTGATACACTCCAGTCTTGCCTTTACCGTGATCAACCACATAAGCCAAGTAGGCTTCACATCTCTTTCGCACCATTTTTCTAAGAAAGGTCAAGTGATATCATAATAGAGAGTCAGCTCGAATCTCTCACGATGAAAGTATCCCGCTCCGTGTCTCCCAAGGTCACTCTTTCATTCTACAATCCACCATCACTTGTGCCTGGACAACCAATTCATCCCTAAAATCACATCAAACTCCTTAAAAGATAACTTAATCAAATCCTGTGAAAACTCATACTCGATTCTAATGGGCAATCTCTATACTCATTCATAATAACACTATGCCCAGTTTAAGTTCGTCACCAAGATGTCATACTTTATTCCACTCTTGACAAATTTTTTCTACACTAGGTATGTCGTAAGATAAATATATGAGGGTCGGGTCAATCAATGCATGTACAGAGTATAAAAGACTGGAAATTACCAACCATCACATCCGGAGCGTCTGTGATTTCCCACGCTTTATCAGATATGCTTTCAGCCGAGCACCCACCATCTCACTTACCTGCTCATTGCGGTCCCTTGTCCTAACACTCTGATGCAACGCTCTTGTTGCCTTCGTACACTAAGGTGTAAATCCCAAATTGGGCGCTATAAATGAACGAGCTCTCTTGAACAATCTCTCGCTCTATGCTCTTTAGATACACAAATCAAACAAGCACCCTCGTAGCCCCAACATTCTCCTTTATGGATTTTTCTCCCACAATGGGAGCAATGAGGAGTAGTCCTGTCTCTCTGGGCACCTCCCGGTGCACTCACAACTCGACGGTGTTATAGTAGTATTCCTACCGATAGGCCTCGAGTCAGTTGACCGGGAACCCTATGGTCCCTCGAATCTCTTCCTTTGCCGTTGTTAGAATCAATCGACCGGATTTTTCTTTCTCGCCTTTTATCTTTCTCTTTTTCCTTTTCTTTACTCTTCCACATTCAACGCACTCATTGCCACCTTTTAAAAATCATCATAAAAATCCCGCGATAATGGGTCCGACATGGTCATTAAGGCCGTCTTCAAAACCTACGATCTCTTCTTCCTCACCACAAGTATATCAAGAGCATACTTGCTCAACCAGGAATTCTCTTGATATCTCCTGTGGAAAATCATCCTGTCTTTGTCTCAGATTATGAAACTCTCTTCTCATGTTAGCCAAATAGATGCGACCCACATAATGCTTCTTGAATTCATCTAAGAAGAACTTCCATGTAATACTCTCTGGTGGTGCGGTCATGGTCACAGAAACCCACCATTGATAAATCTCATCCTGTAGTAGGGTGGTCGCACATTCCAAACTCTCATTTGGTGTACAATGCATTTGCGCCTAGCATCCACTCCTACTCTTTCAAGCCAATTCTCCACATGAGGGCTCATCCTTTCATCCTAAATCTATCTATCGGGCAATTTCTACATCCTCTCAATGGCTAATCGTTGAGGGGCAACCGTAGGTCGTCAGGTCGCCTCTTGTAATGCCCGAGCTAACCTGGGCCGGAGGATATCAATAGTGACCTCCTACCACTTGTTCCAGCTGACGATCGTGGAGCATGAGATGCTTGTCCACCTTCCACACTAGCAGGATTGTTTGGGCGATTCCCCTGGTCATCCTCGACCCTAAGAGGAGCTGAATTATCCATGCTTATCCTATTAAGACCATCAAGATCCGCGTCAGAGTCATATCATCCTTTATATGCAAATGCAATGTATGTCAAATACCATTTTAAAAATCCTTTTACAAAATCGTTTAGGGCCTTTTTCCAGAAACGCCAAAACCTAGGCTCTAATACCAAAATAAAATATAGCACCCCTTTCCCACCGACTCGTCATGGGTCCAACCGAGTTCAAGCCAGTTCTAATGTCACTAAATCACCTTATCAAAATCATTTATCAAAAACACGTCGTAGTGTTACAATTCGCATAAAATCCTTTTCAAATATGTGGAAGTGTTTTTAAAGGGGTAAGCCCATTTCATTTCATTCATGCAAAAGTACAATTATTATAAAGGCATATCAAGCATTTTCAAATGATTTACAAAATAGATACTCAAAGTTGAAATTGTTTTTACAAAATATCAATGTTCAAAAAGAGATATGGGGTGAATGCATATGTCTAACATACCCGTAATTCTTTTATGACTCCTATCAGTCCTCCATCTTGCTTTTCGTCCTGTCTAACTCCAGATCGCGCATAGATAAACTACACATTGAGCATTTTCATGTTTAGTGGTCTATACAATTTCACTCTGATTTAGTTTAAATCAAATCATGCGCTTACTAAACAAACTTTGTGATCTTTTCGATGATCAATGTGTCAATACAATACATATACTTATTTCATATACAATCATTTATGGTTCATTGATCAAATCCAAACATACACTTCCATATGCAATAAGTCATTGATAATCAAATCATGCATTTCACAATACTCTTTTCATTTCAATTCACAATCATGCTTTTCAATTCCAATTTGTCACAATCTCAAATCAATTCAATTTGGTTTTTCCCTTAATAAATTTAACATATGTTTTCGATATATAGGATATCGAAATCACCAGACTTGGCCCCACCGGGTCAGTAGTTCCAGATAAACCGCTTTTATAACACAATACAAACCCATCGGGTCGCGTTGACCCGGTTATTAAAAAATCAATTGTTTAACACCACCGATACGGCCCCATCGTCATTGATCGAGTGACACATCAATACAATCGCCACAAAGATCGCTTATTTCGAATTTATCGGGTATACCAATCTATCATTCATACGAACTAAACGGTTGACATTCAATTAAGGGCGTTCAAATCTTTTATAACAACATACAGTACAATATGTACATTTATATAAACGGTTCATTTTCATTTGCAAACATTTTAAACAAATAGTTCAAATCTTGAAACGAGAATAGAAAAAGATAGAACAAACCAAAATCGTTGCTTTGATTCGGATCTTCAGAATCTCGACTTCAATGCGGGCTTTCCTCCCCGTCAACCCCTATTCAAATACAATGACAATCACATATTAGTAGGTTATTCTAGGAGTTTTTGGTCATGGTTTATGTCTACCCGATACCCCTTCACTTGTAAAATTTTATAGGGACACATGAGCCATAATTTGCTCATGCTTCCTTCAAGAAAATTTTAGTTCTATGAGTCTATTTTTAGTAGGAATTGGAATCATCTCATTTGGATCACCCAAACTCAAGTTACGGCATTTTAATTCCAAACCTGTCAAGATGCCCAAACACTCTAAGTTATCTAATGCTATTCCCACTCGTGGGTCTTAACTCCATAAATTGGTAATGGTTCCTTCTAATCATTTGAAGATATGGTTCTAAGGTTTCTTATTCAACTAAAATCATCCAATTTGGATCACCAAAACTCAATTTATTTCATTTTACATCTGACTACTCCAATTTGTAAAGCAGAATCAAATTGTTCTTACACATAGCTCCACTTTGACAAATTTATGGACACTTTGGGGTTACAATTTCCATACACTTCCTTCACGTAAATTATTCCCCTAGACGTCTATTTTACCCATAATTTTGAATCACTCAATTTGGATGAGTGAAACTCAACTTATGGCCAAAACACTATAACAATACCCAAAATAGAGCATAACCTACGAAATGCCAATTCCGGAAACACCTTAAGCTCGTATTTAGGAGCTTTAGAGCTATAATTTGCTCCTGGTCCCTTCTATACATTTGTATAACTATCTCTTATGGTTCTTGACGAATTAGAATCACTTCATTTGGATGATTATAACTTAATCTATAGCTAAAACAAGAACATGGGTCTTAACAAAATTTTGACAGCATTTCCTTTAAAAACCCAACGTTTTCCCTTTATACAAACACTCCTCCAAACCAATCCAAACCAATCTAAACAATGCAAAACAATCTCAAACTGAAATAAAACCATCCAAGAACACTTTTATACCACATTTGGGGTTTTATTAAACCTAAACACGAGTAGAAAGGGGGTTAGGGTTTGGTTTTCTTACCTTAAATATCTTTCAATCTTCAATGCCAAGCTTTCTTCTTCAACTGATCTCTTAAACTCTCGCTTTAATGGAGCAAGAATCACAACCTCCCACTTTGCAAGCCCTAGCCTCCTTCCCTCTCTCTCAAACCGTTTTGCTCAAAATGAGCTTCCAAGACCACTTTTGGTCTTAAATATCCCATGTCACATAAGACCTTATTTGGCCTTCTTTAAAAATCCATTTTTGGGTTTAAGTTTTCCTAATTGCTAGCTTGCCCACTATTTGTCTCTATTTGCATTTAAATTCTCATTTTTTACACTTAGACATCTCTTCTTTCTAATTTATGACCCTTAGGTCCTTATTTCACAATTTCCAATTTTTGCCCTTTTTCACTTGGGTTTATTTCTGGGTTCAATTAATTTCTCATTTTAGCATTTAATATTTGAATTTGGATTTTTGAAATATATAATAATTTAATTAACATTCATTTAACAATTCCCTAAAATACCCAAGTTGGCTCAATTTATACTGAATATATAATAAAATTATATAAAAAAAAATTCTGTGGTATTTTCGGGGCATAATACGTGGCACATGTACCTAGTATCGAGTACGTATACATGAATACCCAGAATTGATAAGCACAGTTTAGATCGCAAGTATTCATTGTGCACTTTGATGAATTGATATGTGTGATGTGTGCTTTAATTGTATATATACATGAGAAATGGTATATGAAACACTGTTAGGAAACATAACCTTAGGGGTTCGGAAAACAATAGTGAACATGAAAATTTCGGAATTGAATTGAAATTATATTAGTGGTTAGCGATTAGCACCATTAAGGAAAAAGGTGATGAACGGGTTATTTCATGATGGCTAAGTCTATTAGTGGTTGGCGTGTGCACTACTAGTTAGACTAAGATAGAAATTTAATAACTCTGTTGCCGTTTGACATGTGTAGATGGCAAGTCGAGGGCAGGGACATAGAGGTCGTCCACAATGTGCTAGTCAAGCACCATTTTTTTTTATCAACAGTTTCTACGAGGCCATGAGCCCCGTGATTCACCGCTGTATAAAGTAGTGCACAGTCAGGAGGTCTCGAGTAACTCTAAGTTTAAGATGCATCATCCTCCGACATTCATAAGGAGGATCTCCGGCGGGCGGCGCACTCATCGGGTTCCGCGCATCGAGAAGATATTGCAGGCCATGGAGATCACCCGATAATTAAGATCGACTAGCCGCATTCCAAATGCAGAGGTGAGTCCCAAGTGTATGGACCCATTAAGACCTTAGGGACTTATAGCAATAATCTCTGTGCAGTTCCATTAAATTTTCATGGGAAAGTATTTTTCGACCACTACTAAACTTGCAAAGGCCTGTGGAGTTCCTAAGAGCCACAGGAAACGATGACAAGAATGGGCACGTGGCTGGTTCATAGAGTTAGCCTGCTTTTATCGATATCACCGCCATGTATGGCCAAGGTGAGAAAATTTGATAATGGATTGAAGTCAGCCCATCCGGCAAGATTACGTGGGACTCTTCTAATAGTGATATGGACTCTAAGTGGTTGTGATAACTATGGCCATGCAGGAGATGTATAATCGCACGCATATTCGAGACGGTGTCACAGGAAAGGGGAGAGTCACTTCTAAGCCAGAGCAGCCAAAGGTTTCTAATTCTTAGGTAATTCAGAGTTAATGCACTATTCGGGCTGGCGTCATCAGGTTCCATCAAGGATGTACGACTGTTATTTTTACTAAGGTCGACATATGAATGGATCGTCTCGCAGGCAAGTAGATCCTGTGGTTTCGGGACAATCCACCCTGGGCCATCGTGGGACAAGGCGGACACGCTTTATCCCTCCCACCCCCTAGTAAGGGTCAGAGGAACCAAAGATCGGGCCCCAAGGTCGATCACCACCTCCCCGCGCATGTGACAGCAGAGGCTGTGGCATGGGTCGAGGTTTACTAAGCCCACAGCCGACATTAGGATCTGTGGACACGCCCAAGCCAATACGCCACCAACCGAGCGCCAGACGGGCCCGCTATGTGGTATGTTTCTCGTTATCTCGCCATGGGCAGGCATTATTTTGGATTCTCGTGCATCAGATTCATCCATCATTCGTGATCACGTGTGAGGAACGCTTGGGAGGTCGAGACCTGGAGAAGCCCCCCGTATGTGAGCCTCCCTTAGGAACTAGGTGAGTTCGATCTGAGAGGCCTGGCTGAAGTTAGAGATCTCTAGATTCACTCACAAGTGGACCCGAGGGTCATGGACATGTCGTAGTTCGACGTCATCCTCGGGATGGATCAAGACTCAAGAAACCGAGTCACATCGACAGAGCGTAGGAGGTGTCGTCTCGTACATGGGATCTGCACTGTGGTTACTTTAGGGGACAAGCACGATGCTTTACCTAGACCGTACGATTCCGATGGCATGAACAAATAATGGGTCACAGCAAGCCTTACCCAGGACGAGCAGATAGACTCGATCTCCCTCGGGGTGGGCCCCGGGAGCATGAGATGTCTTCTTCCGCATGAGCTACTAGGATTACCTTCAGAGGGACGAGACTCAGACGGAAAGTTACACCTTCGTAGTCACCTATCTCTATATCTCGCATAGGATGGGCACCAAATGAGTCAGTAGAACTCAAGGTCCAGATACAGGAGTTACTGGACAAGGGATTCATTAGATCGAGCACTTCACAATGGGGTGCTCCGGTTTTGTTTGCAAAGAAGAAAGACAAGACCCTTCGACTATGCATTGACTATCAATAGTTGATCAAGAATCGGTATTCATTACCGAGGATTGATGACTTATTTGATCAGTTGAGATGGGCGAGAGTTTACTCCAAGATAGACCTTCGCACCGGTTACCATAAGTTGAGAGTTAGGGTAGCGGATATCCCTAAGACAAAGAGTTCGTGACGTGGTACGTGGGCACTTCGAGTTCACTGATGCCCTTCGCATTGACGAATATTTCAAATAAAGATTCATGGATCTCATGCATGTGGTATTCAACCCGATCCTCGATCAGTCATCGTGGTCTTGTGGATGACATTTCGACCACTCCATTCCGAAGATGAGCATGAGAATCATTCTTGAGGGTCAGTTACAGCCTGAGAGACCATCAGTTGTACGCTAAGTTTAGTAAGTGTGAGTTTTGGCTTACTAAGGTGAGATTCTTGGGGCACATGGTGTCGACTTCAAGCGTGTTAGTGGACCGCGAGAAGGTAGAGGTTGTGATGAGTCAGAGAGGTCGGCCGCCGAGATGTGAGTTTCTTAGGGATCAAGTGGTACTATGTGGAGGTTCTTCGAGGATTTCTCCCGACTAGCAACACCTATGACGAGACTAACCCGGAAGGAGGTCAAGTTCAAGTGGAATGACCTGTGTGAGAAGGCATTTTAGGAACTGAAGAGTAGGCTTACTTTAGCTCCTACTGATAGTCCCGAGAGCAGAGGTACATGCTGTATCAGGATGTGGCTTCGCAGCCTGACCGATGTTTTGATGCAACCAGAGGGCAGAGCTATGGTTCTCGCCAATTAAGAACCAAGAGAAAAAAATTACCCCACACACGACATGGAGTTAGCAAGCATAGTCTTCGCTTTGAAGATTCGCACCACTACTCATACGGAACACGAAGGTGTATCAGATCACAAAAGTCCGAGGTACATCTTCATTACAACTAGACCTCAAGAGGCACCAAAAAGGATGAGTTCTGTGAGGATTACGACTTACTTTGCATTACCACCTGTAAGGCAAATGTGGTAGTTGATACACTCGTCTAAGTCACTGGGAGCATTGGCCAAGATAGCTTCCCCTGAGCAGAGCATGCCGAGGACCTGGAGAGTTCCCGACTATAGTATAGCGAGCGGTGCCTGTGGCACTTGGGAGTCAGAGCTATGCCGCCCCTACTACGCAGTGATCAAGTCCTAGGCATGATGCAGATAGTGTCCATCGTGGACCATGTCAGTACGTGATTTAAGGTTGACCACCCACACGTATGGTAGTCTTCGAGCATATACGGGTAGTGGTTCCCAATCGACATATCTCGGAGAGGAGATCCTTAGGAGTTTCACGTTTAAATTTGTTTGCGGTAGCATCCGTGGCACGAGATGTATCATGGATCTTCTGGCCGCGCACACGGAGCGGGATGAAGAGACACGCCTTCTGGGACTTTGTTCGACAACGCCTACTGGTCGAGGTTAAGGTCGAAAGCACCAAAGCCGCCAGGCTACTCCGTACCCATCGAGGTGGCTGGGAGTGGAAGTGGGAGATGTCACAATGGATTTCAGACCCACTCTGCCATGGACACCGCAGGCATGGGACGCGCAGATGGGTGATTATGGATCTACCGATGAAGCCTGCACATTTTCTAGCCATGATGACGACCTTCACACCGGAGGAATTTTCATTTATTGTATATTCGAGAGATTGTCCAATACATGGGAGCGGCTAACGTCCATAGTGTCTGATAGAGGATCCCGGTGATTTACAGCACGCTTGGAAGAGTCCAAAGGCCACGGGACATAGTCACTGGGCTTAGCACTACATTTCCCATCCGGCAGACCCGATGGTCAGTCGGAGAGGACCATACAGATTTTAGAGGACATGCTACGAGCATGGTCTCTGATCATAAGGGCAGCTAGAGTGAGCACTTACCCTTAGTAGAATTCACCTACAATACGCTATCGTCGAGTATACATTCAAGACCCTATAAGGCTTTGTACGGAGGCCAGTGCCGATCACCCATTCACGGACAAAGGTGCGAGAGCTCCATCACTCAGTTCTGATTACTAGAGACACCCCTGAGAATGTGGGTTTGATACTACAGTCGCCTTTCTCTCATCGCTTCAAAGTCGGCAGACGAGCTACGCCTCGATATTACGACCTCTAAAGTTCGAGGCGGTGATCACATCTTCTCGCGATTTAAGAGATGAGCGCTGGTTAGATTCTAAACGAAGAAAGTTAAGGCCAAGATATACGGCTCTTCGAGATATTCCGAGAGGGTGGGCAGCTTATGACGGCCAC
Source organism: Tetrastigma voinierianum (assembly GCA_016808115.1). Lineage (NCBI taxonomy): Eukaryota > Viridiplantae > Streptophyta > Magnoliopsida > Vitales > Vitaceae > Tetrastigma > Tetrastigma voinierianum. The sequence goes on from JAEQBH010003314.1 coordinate 232,509, forward strand.
AAGTACTAATCGAAGTTTATCAAAGCTCCATGAGGTGTTTCCACGCTCCATGCTCCGGAAGTATACTTCACATCCAACTCATGTAGTGGATTGGGGAGAGATTACTATTGATACAGATGGGACCTTTGAGGAGGGAGGGACCAGCATGGTGATCTTGATAGCTCGGATCGTGCCTTGCGACACAAGACCGCGAGTTAGTGAAGGTGTTGTGGCAACACCGAGGAGGAGGAGGCAACGTGGGGAGCGAGGACACATGGGCCACCTATCCCTCGCTTATGACGGCCGGATGAATTTTTACTGCTAGTAATTAAATGGCTAGCCATATACATGAAATAGTGCACACGTATACGCATGCAGTGATGTGAATGTTCGTGGGAATTTCGGATGTTCTTTTAAGGGGAAGAATGTAAACCCGAGAAAATTCATCTTACGAGAAAGGGTAAACGGTAATTTCACCAAAATCCGAAATTTTTCTAAATCAATCGACAAACGATTCAATGCTGAAATTGTCTAGTGAAATTTGGGGAGTACCCAAATAATTTCGCTGAGATTCCCAAGATACGGATTCGCTTTCTTCGAGCAAGACCGAGGTAACGAGGACAAGTGACACTTGACACTTGTTTGACTCGGGCCACAATGAGCCATGTGTCAAATGGAGAGGATAGTCAAAATTCCAAGGAGAGGGCCACGTGGTCACAACTCGATAGAAAGGAAATCCAAAATTACTGATATAAGATGATAAAGGAATCCAAAGTGAGCTAATAAAAGAGTGACATGTGGCGCACGAGGCCTCCCACTTGACTTTAGACCAAACAAATCTTATGGGGAGGGAAAAAGAAAGGAAAAAAAGGAGAGGAGAGAGACGAGAGAGAAGTCTAACTTCCCTACGATCTACTCTGAGATCGGTGGGTCGGTTTTCGTCGGGCCAAGAACTAAAGATCATCTGCTCAACAAAGGCTACGCGTGGGTACCGAAAACATGAGATTTCGCCGAGGATTCAAGTGAAGAGTTCCTAAATCAGCAAGCCGGTTTGTGAAGTGCGTCCACGGACTTCCTATAGCAACTTCTACGCCCAAGAGGTAGGTCTTCCTACTTATTATTTTCACCTTAAGGGTCAAAATTCGTCCCAAGGGGGTGTTTGGTTGTATTTAGAACTATGGGACGTTGCCCTAGTTGATCCTATGCATTAGCCGGAATTTAGGACTGGTTTTCGAGTGGGAAATAAAGGGAATTTGGCATGTGTCCTTCAAAATTGTGTCACACTGAACTTGATGTTGGGGCTTTGAATTACCCAAATCGACCTCTATAGCCCGGTTATGGTTCATTTACCCTGAATCCACTTGAAAGTGGCAAGTAGTCCGGGTCCTACTGGTTTCAAGATGTTTTTCCGGCCAGCTTGTCCTGCTAGGTTTGCTCCTACTGTGTTTGTTTGGCTGGGTCTGTCCGGCTGGGTCTATTCGGCTAGGTGAAAGTCTGTCCGGCTGGGTTCAACTACTCATATGAGGCCTCCAACTTCGAACGACCATAACTTCTTCGTCCGAACTCCGTTTCGGGTGTTATTGGACTTTATGGAAAGCCCATTGAGTCAAGATTCCATCCATGTGCTTGTGGAGGACACTAGGTGAATATAAATTTTCTGAAATCTATGTTTTGCACCGGGTGTGCAGGTTGCTTGGTTGTGTCGATGTGAATAGCCGAGTTTTGACATGACCATTGCATGACATGTCGTAGGCTATTGTATTTGGATAGGAATTGCCTTGAGTTAGCCTAAGGAAGGTTGTATGACATTAATTGTTTAGTCATGAAATATATGGAACTTATATGCTTGCGATATTGATTTGCATGATAATTAACATGAAGTACAACTGATGAGAATGGTTCATGTAGTGTGCATCATACATGTAATATGAGAAATTGTAGTGGCATACTTGCATTTCATATGCACAGTAACATCGCGTCGAGTTGGGTGTGGGTGCATAGAAATGGTTAATTCACCATTCTTGGTGAATGTGTGGTGAGCTTAAAACGAACAACGTCTAATTAAGACTCACGGTGGTATAAAATGAAAAATGAAAATGAATACATACATACATACATACATATATATATATATATATATATATATATATATATATATATATATATGTACGTGTGTCAGTTGAAAGATGGGGTAGATCCCCTCAGGGTGAAAGACCCAAATTTACATGCGGTTAGACATAATCACCGGCAGTGAAAATTAGTAAAAATGTCGGAAGGCATACGATGATCCTGTGATGAGACCCCGAAAAATAACATAGACCAAATAAATAAACACACGGGATTTGATGAAATTCAAATGAATATTGGAGGTCGGTCTAATGAGTCAAGTGTTTGGGTGAGACACCAATGACTAGTTTGTCACACTTGGCATAGGCATGTGTGAGGGAGTCGGTGAGTGACTCGAGATATGGGCATGAAGACATTCCATGCATGACATACGACATTCATGTGGACACTTTCACCTGAATGTGTATGGGTTGGTTTAATCACTGCATGAACACTTAGTCGGAGAGTAACCTTTGTAGGAGATTATTACTACTGGGCTTTGCTCGACCCGTTGTGGGATCCCCCTTTCAGGTACAGGTCCAGTGCAGACAGCTAACCCGTATATGGGAGCGCATATGGGATGAGAGCTAAACTCGGCTTTGTTTTGTTTTGTTTTTGTTTTGTATTATATTCGAGCATAACCAAAATATATACACCTTTTGGGTATCAAAGGGATTGTAAAGAGACTGTGATTATAGTCTACCATATATTTTTGTATATTGTGAATTGAATATGCAGGATTAATGAGTCTCGATATATGAGACATATGAGTGTGATATCGGGGCACCTAATATCCATAGATTTCCGTGAATCAACGAGTTGTCAACGGGATCCCAGGGATATGGGGTGTCACAACATAACTCCCAGGGGTTAAGCTGAGAGTAATCATATGGGAGGAGCAGTCGTCTCCGTGCTACCACAACCCGACCTTAATTCCTTTTTGAAAACTCTCCGGGTGAACACACCACGCTTCGATGGTACTAACGTTGTAGATTGGATCTGTAGGATAGACAAGTTTTTTACTTTGCATAAGGTAGACCCAACGATGAGGATATTCGTTGTGTCCTCCCATCTTGACGGTGAACCTGTCCACTTGGTTTTTGTGGATGTTACCCAGTTAGGAAGTCTTCATCCATGAATTGTAGAGGCGACTTGGGGCCTCCATTTACGATGATCTGTTGGGTGTGATATCCAAACTGGTGTAGATCAGAACCGTCTCCCAATTCCGAGCTGAATTTGAAGGGCTTATGATGCGTATATCAAGTGTATCCGAACCTATGTTCCTTAATTTTTTTGTTTGGGGTTTGAAATCTGATATACGTAGAGAAATTTTGATGCATATACCTCTTACTTTGGTAGATGCTATAGGTCCAACTCTTTAAGGAGAGAAATGATGATTTGGTTGGTCGACATCGACGAGAGGGGTTTCGTGCTGTTGAAGGAGGTCAAAACAGAGTTGGCCTATTGGGACTTCTTACTACACCTCAGTAGGGAATTCAAGGCAGCGTAAACACTACAACTCTATCTAGACAGGTACTACCACGGGGGGAAACCAAGCTGCCTATCAAACGGTTGACTCCTGCTGAGATACAAGAAAAAGGGAAAGAGGACTCTGTTTTAGCTATGACGAGAAATACCATGTTAATCACAGGTGAAAAAATCGGGTCATGCTCTTTTTAGGTGACGAGGAGGCAGGGTTCAAAAAATCGGCCGAGTCCTGCAGACGATCGACTGATTCATAACCCAACTGGACTAGTCGAAGCCGATACCATACAGTACGAGACAGAGTGTATCGGCTAAAACCTCTAAGAAAACTCGTGGACTCCGTCGAGTTCGCTTAGATGACTGTACAATCCCAAGCAAAACGGTGAGAATACATAAAATAATCTCAAATAAAACAACCCAAAAGCAATGAAATTTAAAATAAACAATTAAAACTAAAATTACAGAGATCTCGACCGGAATTTCAAAGATTCACTAAAAAGAAACGCGAAGAATCAAGAGGAAATTAAAAAATAAAACCAACTAACCCCGAGGGAGAAGGAGAAGATGAAGCATGGTCAGATTTAACGTACACCTACGCAGCCGAACCCGACCATCGATAGGGAATCTGCCAGAGAAGACCACTCGACGATGCCTTGTAGCAAGTAGGTCTCCTCCCCTTCTTCTTCTTCCTCTTCTTCTTCCCCTTCTTCACTCTGCATTTTTTGATTTTATCGCAGCCTGCAAATAAACTAATGGATTGGTTAAAGGACTTGGTCAAAGAGCTTAACGAGAATGGGCCAAAGGCTTGATAGAAAAAAACTAATGGGCCTAAAAAATTGTTTAGAGGGTCGGTCAAAAGCATATGTGGATGGTCAAAAGATTTAACTGCATATGCTCGATTTATTAAGGAAAATGGATGGATTTGCGTATCAATGTAATTAATGATAAGATGGGAATTAGTAGATTTAATTTAAAATAATAATAATAATAAAAGTAAGAATCAATACGTATGCAGGCAATATTAAACAACTTTAAGGGCAATGTTACAATTATTAATAAACAAACAAATAAGAATTGATGAACAAATAATAATTAATATGAGAGAAATAAAGACAAAGATTTAACACAATAATTAATATGAGAGAAATAAAATAGTATTTAAACAAGAATAAAATCAAGTGCCATAATTAACACATTGATTGACTGTATGCCTGGGACTCCGTAAAGGCTAAAACAATGCTTTGACTTCGTAAAACTCGCATTTTGTATATTGCCTCCGGCCCCCATTTTTGCCCTATTTTCAACCAAAAATACATCCTAACCCCTCACAACCTCAAAAAATTTATTTATTAGTGGATAGAAATTTAATTTCAATAAGAACAATTATATATTAGGAAAATAATTTGTTTTGTTAACATTATCGCATATCTTTCACTAAATGCTTCATTAATTATTTAAATAATATTAAGTATAAAAATTTTGTTTTATTAAATTTTTAGCTTATTTAACTATATCTATTTTTCTAATAATTTATATAATATTTTAGAATTTTTAAAATATTTTAATCATCTTATTTTGCATATCGACCGATACGCGACTAATACACCGCGACCAATACGTCTCAGACCGTCCGAGTCGATGACCGATACCGCGATTTTGAACCATGCGAGGAGGTGGATGTCCAACCACAGGCAGAACAACAAATCTCAAAGGACACACCAGCAGAGGATGATTTGGAGATAAGTCTTAATATCTTCGCCAATTCAACTAATCCCCGAATATTCCGTATTATGGCTAAACATGGGACTGAGGATTTGGAAGTTTTGATTGATACAAGAAGCAACAATAACTTCATACAAGAAGCACTTGTAGAAAACTCCTGGTTGCCTCAGAAAAGCCTTTAAGAGGTTCAAGGCTTCATACGGGTGATGTGGCAGCTCCTAGCTCGATAAGAAGTATTAGGCCTAGCTTATCCTTCAATGAACCTTCAAGGTTGATCTATATGTTCCTCCCAATCCGGGATTGATGTGGTTTGGGAATACACAGCCACGGACTTTGGGGCCCAGTGTATGATCATGATGCTTTGACTATGGAATTCCAGTGGCGAGGCAAAGATGTTAAGTTAACTGGAAATACACACATCCCCACGCAAAGTTTCATTCTCACTATTGAATACAATGGTTCACGATGGCAAAGTGAGAGGGGTCTTTACACTGGTAGTAGTTGTCGAAGACGACATGACCAAGCCCACAGCGGACAACGAGATAGAAAAATTACAGCAACAAATACCAATGGAGGGGAAAGGAATAATCCAGCAGTATCAAGCAGTTTTTGAGGAGCCGAAGAACTTTCCCCCCATTCGAAACGTTGATCACCGAATTCACTTGCAGCCCGGATCTTCACCAGTGAACGTGAAGCCTTATAGGTACCCTTATTTTCAAAAGGATGTGATAGAGAAGCTCGTCCAGGAAATGTTGGAGTATGGATTTATTCTCCCCAATACTAGCCCTTAATCTTCATCGATTTTGTTGGTGAAAAAGAAAGATGGTACTTGGAGATTTTGTGTTGATTATTGCGCCTTAAATGCCTTGACTGTCATGGACCGATTCCCAATTCCAACAATTGACGAGCTATTGGATGAACTCGATGGAGCAGTAGTATTCTCCAAGTTGGATCTTTGTGCCGGATACCATCAAATCCGAATGGACAGAAGGGACATCCACAAGACTGCCTTTTGCACTCATGATGGTCACTACGAGTTTTAAGTGATTCTGTGTGGTTTGTCTAATGCACCATCCACTTTCTAGGCAGCCATGAACCAGATTTTCAAGCTTTATTTTCATCAATTCGTCATTGTATTCTTTGATGACATATTGGTGTAAAGACGGAGCTTAGAGGGACATGGCAAACATCTTCGGCTTGCATTACAATGTCTAATTGAAATTGGGTTCTATGGTTAAGGAAGCAAATGCAAATTCTTCCAGAGTACCATAGACTACCTCGATCACATTGTATCAAAGGAAGGGGTTCAAGGCGACCCATCCAAGGTGGAAGCGATGATTAGTTGGCCACAACTAAAAAAATTGAAGCAATTGAGAGGATTTTCGGGACTAACCGACTATTACAGGCGTTTTATGGCCCATTATGCATCCATTGCCGCACCGCTCACAGGATTACTCAAGAAAAATAGTTTCCATTGGGGGGAGGCAACCACTTCACGATTTGAAAAACTAGCAATCAATGATTTACATCCTTGTGCTTACCCGATTTTTCCAAGACCTTTGTAGTTGAGACGGACAATTCCAATGGCATTTCTGAAGTGTTAATGCGGTGATGGCCACCTGGTGGCGTATTTCAAACAAGAAACTTGGTCCAAGAATGATGGGAGACCAGCTTCATTTACATGAATTGCGAAAGCTGTGGAGGCGATGACTTAAGTGGAGATAATATCTCTTGGGGCATCACTTTATCATTCGAACTGATCACAAAAGTTTGTGGGATCTTCTTTCACAGGTCATTCAAACTCCAGACCAGCAGCACTATCTTCGAAAATTACTGGGATCCCAATTTACAATTGAATATAAGTCGGGTTTAGAAAATTCAGCTGCTGATGCTTTGTCACGACGAACAACACGATGCTCAGTTTGGGGCTGCTATTTCTATAGGGAAATTTTGTTTTCTAGATGAGTTGCGCCGCGAGAATGAAACGTGTGGTGACTTGCAAGAGTTAAGGAAACGAATTGTAGAAGGAAACATGGCTGACTCGGTTTTTTCTTGTCAAGGCGCACTACAAGAAGCGGAGCCTATGGCCGTGGTCATTGACCCCAAATTTAAATATGAATAATGCAGCCTTATAGCATATAGTCAGTAAACAGCATCATAAGGCGTAAGCCATAGGTACCGTGGACAAATGTTTTAGGCGAAGGTCTAATTGGTGTCTATAGCTATAGTCGGGTTTTGTCTTAGCCGACCATAGGTGTGGTCTCCAGAGCCGTGGTTTTGTTCTGACCGCGGCCATAGGGATGTTCTAAGGTGTTTATAGTCGGGGTTTTGTTCTGGCCGCGACCATAGGAGGTGTTGTAGTTGCGGCTTGGTTCTGACCGCGGCCATAGGGATTAAATTAGAATATTTTTAAAATCTTTAGATCCATTCGGCCTACAGAAAAAGGAAAACAACATTGGGAAATTCTAAAAGAGAAATGCATGAGAAAATCTGTTGAGTAGCTAAATTTCCATTCTCGTGTTTAACGGACAAGGTGACCATAACTATATTCATAGACAAATCAAAGTTTCCAACAACCAAAATAATCTCACTCACTTCTCGCATGTAGGGTGCCTTCTGAGCTCAATCGAAAGAGAAAGTAATGTAGGACTGCAAATTAAACTAGTAACAAAACTGAATCAAACAAAAACCTAAATCATAGAGTATGCTGAACCCAATCTTCCTCTTTGGTAGCTGCAACACATTCTTTGTGTTTGATCTTATCAGAGACCCAGCAAATTCCGCCATAATCAATTGAGTTAGAGGATCAGTTGATGGAGTAAGAACTGCAGCAGCCACAACAGCACCAACTACGACATATCTCCAAATTGACAGCATTTGATCTCTAGACTGCTGACAAAGCTTCATGCTCATTACAAAATGTAGAAACTGTTGAAAAGAAAAATGTCATGTTGATATTACCTCTAATACGAAAAAAATAAATATCTTTCTTCAAATTAGCGCTTACAATTGTCACATATAAAAATCTCGTATGCATTAGAAGATAAATAGAGGAATTCAAAATGTTTATAAATTTTTTATCAATTGACAAACAACTGCTTGTAACTTTGATTCACAAAAAAAAACAAGGTTCCAGCTCGACAAAGCCTTAATCCCAATTACTTAGCAAATCACCTGGATCGGAGACAGCAGTTCTTGGATTTGGAAATTAGGGACTATATTATAATCCATAGAGTCTAGATATTGATCAGTTTATGTAGATCATCTTGGACCCCTCTTATTAGAAAGAACTAAAGCGGAACCTTAAGGATTTGAGCACGGGATCCATCAAGCAAACCAAAGCCGCAAGATAGGGGAACATTGAGGTTTTTCTCGAGCTTCTCAAAAGTGATCCTCTAATCCTGGAGGAGGTTGCCCACAACCCGCAGATAATTCTCTCGCGCACATCGCAAACATGCTTGGACACCTTGATTTTGCAAATGAAGTCCTCAAGCACAAACCAATGTGGTGGAATATGTGAAAGAATCGAATCCAAAGATGTGTATACAACCCCATTCACTTAGCTGCTGCAAATGGGCATGTTAGTGTTGTGGGGATGCTCTTAGAAATTAGTCATGAACTTTGCTATCTCAGGGGAAAAGGGGGTTTAACTCCACTTCACTATGCTTCCATTAAAGGAAGAGCTGATACTATTAGTTTGCTTCTCTCCATTTCTCCACGTTGTGTTATGGAGAACTGGACAAACTCAGAAGTCTCCTTGACTTCTAAAGCATTGTTTGCCATTGGAAATGACTTGACAAACTCAGAAGTCTCCTTGAGAGATTATTTGAAGAGGCTGGGAAGGTCAAATGCTCAAAATATGGAATTTAACACAAATTTTTTTTCATACCCCTTAATTCGCTTTAATGATCACGCATAAATAAATATGTAATATGGAATTCAGAAATGAGAACTTAAATGTAAATAGATGAATTGATATAAAATGTCTTAGAAAACAAAATCATATCCACAAAAGCATAATCCTTCAAGTTAGCTGAGCTTTAAATGGTGAGATAGATTCAACATGGATATACGTTAAAGCCATTCAAACAAGATTCTTTCGCATACATCGTGGTAGTCTTCCCTTTTGAAGCCAAAGCTTGTTCAACACATATATGGGCATGCGCAACAGTTTCAACATAAGTGAAATCATACATGTTACTGCCATCGCCAATTATGAACTGCATTGTTAACATGGAACAAAAATAAACATTAGAATTTACTAAGCAGTAACCAAAAATGAATAGAGCAGTTTCAAGTTGACACCTCAGCCTAATCCCCAACAAGAAACAATGTTTTCTGTGCTAGTTCGATATCACCGTCAAGTTGTTTATATCTCCTAAAAGCATAAACCATTGATTGCAAATCGCGCCAGCCCAAAAATAATAATAATAATCTTTTTCACATCTCTTCCCATTTTTTGTTACTTCACCTACAGAAAAGCTGTATGCATTAAGCCCTGCACTAGATTTGATCTAAATCATATATATATATATATATATATATATATATATATTCAATAAGAACAAGTAACACATTTTCATGTATCTTGGGGTATATATATATTCAATAAGAATAAGTAACACGCTTTCATGTATCTTGTTTACTCCCATAAGACTGCTTAATGACCATCTTATTTAAAATGACACATTTGCATCTAGAATGTAATGAGTCATCCCTTGCTCGACCTAGAAACTCTGCTCCAATTCTTGGGAACTGAATATTAGGAGTTTTCATGTTTTTACTGATCTTAACTATAGAAATTATGTATAGACCATAGCTCCATAGGCTATATAAGCTGAAATTCCTAATTTAAAAACTAATTCAAGCAATCAAAGTAGAATAATCACAATACTACCCATCATGGTGTATACGCTTCTTCAGCAGTACATTCGAATTGTGAAGTTGGGTTGGAGAGTGCAAGAATCAAAGGTTTCTACAAGCAAGCCAAACCATGCAAGTTAATTTCATATTCTTCAGTTAGATGGTATGATGTATATTTGTGATAGATAGAGATAGGACCTCATTGAAGGTTGTCATAGCCTCAACCTTCAAGATTTTAAAAGGTCTCTTAAGAAAACAAAAGGAAACCACAATGTGAGACTAAAAAATGGAAATTTAGAAATACCAAAGAAATAACATACAGAAAATAGCTAATTTGGATGAAATCCAAACATAAATCAACAACTGAATGCGTGGTGGTTCAACCATCAAAATTCATTGTCTGAAAAATGAAGATAAAGTTAGAAATGGGAGAGGAGATGAAAATGGTAAAGTATTAATTCGAGAACAAAAAACTTCAAATACTAGGAAACCCTAGAAAACCATATGATAGGTGAGAAAATCAGAGAGTGAAATCATAAAAAAATGATAATCGATTGAAAGAATAATGTTTACATCAAAGGAAAATACCAAACCTCTACCCCAAGCATCAATTGTCTCCATTATTGATAAATAAAATCGATTTGAGTTTTGTTTTATCAGACTTCCACCATATTCGAGAAAGAATCAAAGATTCGGACGACTTACATTTTAAATTTTAAACCAACTGGCCCGATCGGGAGAAATCGTTAGCGTTTCCACTCGTGCACCGAAATTGAAGGATGAGAGCAACTTTATCTTCTCGCTTAAAACAGCCTAAATCCTTCATTCGTCGATCCATGTAAAACTATGTCCTCAACGATAATTTTCCGTGACGGGCAAGTAGTTGCATGGATCTACCACGATTCATCACCGACGGAGTATGTGCTGGTACGAATTTGATCGACGACGAAATAATGTAACACAAAGAAGACGCAATCCGATGAAGTCAGAACCGATGAGAAAGCCGCATCCGCACTCAATGAGCTACTGGCGCCCACCTCGAATCCTCATCCACGACAATTCAGTTATACTGAGACAAGTCGACCTAAGCCAAGTGACGTAGAAGGAGGAGTATGAGCATCGGGGCTTCATTCCGCCAGTCTAGGGCAATAAAAATAGCCATTTAGGAGATTGCCCTCAAGTGGATAGTTTTTTTCAATCGGGCTATCGTTGTTCATCGAGGAGTCATATAGAGAAAGGGTAAATATTTAGGCACAATATGGCACCGCCAAAAACCATGTGTCTATCGTGAGATCTATGGTAGCTGCCTTTCAAATTGATACAATCATAAGATTGTATGGTCACGCCACTAAATTTCCCCGACTAAAAGTTCCCAAATTCTTCATAGTCATGGCTACTTCATTTCTCCAACTAAAAGATTGAAAATATGGGCTTACTATAAATTTAATGACCCCAGCTTAAAAATCCAGTCACTATAGCTCATATTTGTTGTAGTGACGACATGCTGTTTCATAAGGGCAGGTTGTATCTTAGTAAGAACTCCAAGTTGAAAGCCAAAATGCTACAAGAGTTTCATGAATCCATCACTGGGGGTCACGCAGGGGTAGAGAGGACTTTTATGAGGTTGAGTATAAACTTTTATTGCGACGGAATGCGGAAGGAAGTCAAAGACTTTGTTGAGAGGTGTGTAACTTGTCAAACTATCAAGTATTCGGCCACTGTCCCGTGTGGATTACTACAACAATTAGAAGTTCCGGAAAGAGTATGGGAAGATTTGGCCTTGGATTTCATTGTGGGGTTGCCAAACTCGAAAGGAAACACAACCATTATTGTGGTAGTTGACAAATTCACCAAATATGCCCATTTTGGGGCTCTTTCAACTGATTATACAACCACCAAGGTTGCAGAGCTTTTCTGCAAAATGGTCATCAAATTGCACGGATTGCCTCACACTATTATCTCTAACAAAGACCTTATTTTTACCAGCCAATTTTGGAAGAAGTTGTTTGAGATGATGGGCACTCAACTGAAGATGAGTTTTGCATACCACCCTATAGACCCTCAATTTTGTTCCTCAACACTTGCATTTATTCTATAGGTGTCACACTCACCCATCGTTCTCATATGGCACCGTTATGCCCCTTTTAGGCTTAGTCAGTCTCTGAGCCTCGAGTGGGCTTGTATGTGGTCTATTGAGTGCATATGTAGTTCACTTCGGAGTGTCATTGTGGATTCCTTTTTTTTAGTTATTGGCATGGTGCCATAGGAAGGGCCTCCCCCGAGGTTTTAGCTCAATCGGAGTTTATTGGAGTATGTCGAATTAGGACCACTTAGGCTTGTTTCGATCATATCTCCCTCATTCGAACTCGGAATCGTGTACCATTTTTATGGACTCCTTGTTCTCCAAGGAATATTCTGTCAAAATTTCAAAAATTTTCCCAACCGGCTCGACCGGTCCTCAAAGTTTCAGTTTAGGCAGAATTCATTGAAGCATGTCTGAATTTAAAGCATTTAGGCTTATTTTGATCATATCTCCCTCATCCGAACTTGAAATCATGCACCGTTTCTTTTGTTAGATTCCTTACTCATTGAAGAATTTTCTAACAAAATTTGAGAATTTTTTATCAACTGGATCGACCGGTTGGGAATCGACTCAGCCGGTTTGACGAATTTAAATTAAAGTTCATTATTGGAGCAGGTTCGAATTTGGAGCACCTGAGCTTGTTTTGGTCATATCTCCCTCATTTGATCTCGGAATTGCACTTCGTTTTTTGCCCTTATTCTTACAATATTTTTTTCAAATTTCAATTTTTTTTCTCAATGGCCGACCGATTGCATCCAGCCTCAATCCTGCTTCTTTGAGCTAGTTTGTGCATAACACTATTTTTGGTAATTTTGGAGCCCAAATCCTACATGGATCAGGCCCATAAGCTCCAAATCGATCTTAGGCAGTATTTTGGGTCCATTTTGGGCTTTTTCTTGTGTTTCTTGCAGCCCACCATGAATCCATATGGATCCTTGGTGGTGAAGCAAGATGAAAACTTACTGGAGTCAGCTTGCATGGGGAATTGGTGAGGAGAGTTATTGGGGAGTATGGTTTTGAGGCTGAAGGAGCTCTTTCCAAAGTTTGAAGGTGGAAAACACCAGGTGGGCTCAGATGCTTAGGTTGGAATTAGTATAAAATGAGGAAAAAAATCAGAGTGTAGTCACCTTTTTTGCACTTTTTCTAGGGGAGACTCTGTTTCGGGACTTTTCTGGTTTCTGGGGAGAAGGTGTCTTTTGATTTAAGAAGCAGAGGTAAGACCTAGATCCTTGCTCCACTCTATTTCATATCTTATTCCCTATGTTCTGATCCTTGAATAAAATATATCTCTTGCTTGGCTGGCCCAAGCACAATTTGTTGGGTAAGGCAATGGTCCATGGGACCAAGATTTTAATTTGGTAAGAAGGCTCATTAGCCTTCTGTGCTTATTTCATTTTGATTATCTCATGAGACCTTCAAGGTCTGCACAATTATGATAACTATGGGACTTCCATGGGTGTCATTCCTTTGAATTGAATGGTATTGTTTTCATGCTCATACTGGGGGAAGGTTCAACAGGTGCTACTGGGTAGCCCCGGTTTTAGAAAACACATCGGATTGTTTGGTTCAGTTCTCACTCATTCGAAGTTGGAATTGTACACCATTTGTTTTGTTGGATTCCTTACTCTGTGAGGAATGTTTTGTAAAATTTAGAACTGTTCTCGACAAGCTCGACCGGTTGGGGAACCAGATCAGCCGGTTCATTAGGTTATATTTTCAGGAACAACAGTTAGGGTACTTTGCATTGTTTTGGTCAGTTCTCACTCATTCGGAGTCAGAATTGTAGAACGTTTATTTTGTTGGATTCCTTACTCTATGAGGAATGTTTTGACAAATTTGAGAATTGTTCTCAACCAGATCAACTGGTTGGGGAACTGGATTAACTGGTTCTGTTAGACAACCTCGGTTTTAGGAACACGTTGCTTTGTTTCAGTTGGTTCTCACTCGTTCGGGCTCGGAATTGAACGTCGTTTTTTTTTATTGTTGAATTCCTTACTCTTTGAAGAATTTTCTAAAGGTTTCAGAATTTTTCTCAACCGGTTCCCAGCCGGTTCTGCACTACAACTCACTAACTTTATCATCTATGAGGAACACCTTGGCTTGTTTCAATTGGTTCTCACTCCTTTGGGCTCATAATTGAGCATCGTTGCTTTTTTTAGATTCCTTATTCATTGAGGAGTTTTATGACAAAATTTGGGAATTTTACGCAACCTGCTCAACTAGTTGGGAACTGGTTTAACCTGTTCTACAAAAGGACTGTGGGCACCCCTCAATTTTGGTTTTTTTTTTTCGAGCCCGAATCCATCGAGGCTCAAACCCATTTTCTATGGGGCACTTAGGGGCCATCTTAAAGGTTTGAGTTAGTGTGGGCCCATTTTGGAGTTATGGGCGTTGTGGTCTAGGTAAGTCTAGTTTGATTTGTATGACATTTGGGGAGTCACTTACCTCGTTTCAACCAACTTTCCTCCTCTTTGGTGGAAAATTTAATGCTTGATTCTGAATACATGTTGTATGGTTGACTCACCCTTTGCTGCAATGCATGGCTATGGACCATAGGTACACACTTTGATTTAGGATTGCAAAATTCATATGCATGCATGGTGCTTAATCTTGAATGCTTGTTATGTGTTTATGTGTGTTGTACTAATCTCTTCTACAACGCATGGCTTGGGACCTCAGGTACGTACTATTTTCTTTAACTGGTTGAGTTTATATGCATGCTAGATACCGAGTTGGTTTGTGTGATTCATATCATCTACATAGCCTAAGGTCAATCAATCTTTTACCCATATGCACCCATGTACCCAATTCATTAGTAGAGATCGAAGTTCCAGTTTTTGTAGAGGGGTGCTACTTCGCACGAGGTCGTTCTAATATGTGTCGATCCCTGCACTTAAATTCAGTTTTCGTTGACTGCTTTTTCTTGACTTTAGTCAATGAGGGGTTTTTTGTTCTTACTTCATTTTCCCCATTTTAAAAAACTAAAAATAAAAAGTAAGTGGAGATTCCAAACAAAACCATTCCTCACTAGGGACGGATTTTCCGAAGCTCGAAAATCAACTCTTTTTTTTTTTTCTATTAATAGTGAGTCACGCTGGCCCGTGGATCGAGTAAGGTCCACAAATTAGCGAATCCACTGGGGATCGAACCCAGAATCTCTGGTTTCATAAGAGGCCTGCTTGGAACTTGAGTCAGTATATCGAGCACATAGGTTCATTGACCAAGACTCTTAGGCTACACAAAAGACTGATGATCACTTACTCCGTTGGTATTTCCGCATACTGCGGGTTTGTTTATGCTTGTGTGTTCGCCTGTTGGATTCTTGCATGCTTGCTCATGGTTGATTGGTACCTAGCTATATGTTTCTGATTAGCATAGATGGTTAGTTTGTGGGTAGATTCTGTGGTAGGCTAGCTCTTTGCGCATGACTGTTTGCTGCATGGCTACCCTTTCTCTTGCATGACTGCTTGATTTATTTGTGTTTGTGGGGCGCGCTTGTATCCCCTTGTTTCCGAATCACTAGTCTTGGTCGATTATTCTCACACTGCTTGAGTTGCTTGGGGAGTCATTCCCAATCGCTTTGCCTTCACTCAAGCTAAGAGTTTGGGAGTGTGGTTTACTGTGAGGAGCTATATCGATGTTTGGGAGCACTATGGAGATGACGGATATCCGAACAATGAAGACTTGTATAGTCCTGAGCTGGATTTCATGGATACATGCATGGCCAATGTGTCATCTTGATTGTTGATTAGGATCTTAGGTTACGTATCCCGTATAGGTACAGTCATCTAGCTTTTAGGGCTTGCCTTTTCCCGTTGTCAGCTTTTGAGACACATTACCCCTAAGGTATCACCATGTTAGAATCCCGCTCTTACCTGTGAAGCCATATATTAGTTTAGCTGTTGACATCACATGTCAGTTCATTCTCTCGGAGGATTTTAGTCATACATTATTGGTTTGATTTCGTGGATTGGAGCAGCTACTGGACGACATACCCTTTCCTTTGAAGGATCAAGATCGAGACCAACTTGGGTTCCTGAGCTTGGATCCGAATCGGAGGTAGACTTGTTAGAGGATCAGATTCACACAGTCAATTAGAGCAGATATCATATCATAGAGATATGGACCCTCGGTACGCTATTGTTGACCAGTTGGCTGAGATTACAGATACCATGGCATCTCTCTTGGATGCCATATTGGGACTAAGATAGAGAATTTATGGGCATCAGGCCTAACCATTGCCGATTTCGAGGAGCACCCCGCATGACTCTACTGCACCTCCACCACCACTATTTGGACCCACTATATCGCAGGACTATACACCTCCACCTCCACCACCACCACTTGCTCACCAAATTCTCACTGGCCCGGAGCATTTGTATCGCGACGATCGGGATCGGTGACCACACCACACTCGTGAGTGGCCCATGCACCCGATTATTGATGACACCCGTGCCAAGATCGATAGGATTGCTGCAGGATCAGCCCTTGCATGTTTATGATGGAGTTATAAGTTGGGACGAATATGGTGACCTTCCAGCGGCAACCTTGCTAGTTGAGTTCCTCATGCCGGACATTGAGAGATACACGGTATAGGGTGCCCCCGTATTCAGTTGTAGTTATACAACATTGTTATGCGGGCATAGACTAGATAAGGCACAAATGATTATGTTATTCCCTCTGTCACTAAGTGGTGTCGTTTAGCGTTGGTTTGCCTCATTAGACCTTTCGAGACGTAGGACACACGAAATGACTCTGGGGATGTAGAGCTTATCGCATAAAGATTCTTTAATACCGCAGCGGGACGATCCTCGGCGGGAGTTGAGACCTCGTGCAGAGACGGATGAGTTAGTCATCATTTATCTCCGCTGAGGGAGAAGATAGCATAGATTATAGATGTAATTCCTCAAAACGCGATTACGATCAAGATGACATGCTGCAGCTTTCACCATTTGCTAGGCATCTCACGGGCTTTCCAATAGCATGCATTTCGATCATTGGTTCAGCGTGCTTTACGGATTGAGATATCTAGAGGATCATGGGTAGACTCTTTCCCTCTAGATTCAAAGGGGAAGAAGCCGAGGTCAGCCCCGCATCATCGATATCGGGTGCTATCGGGTACATCGGTTTCACTGTGTTTTCACGTCGACCACAAACTCATAAACAGTCTGCAGAGATTCCTTACCATATGGTACAACAAGATCGGTACATACCAGTTGTTCCCTATAGGCCGACAAGGCCTACTTATCTACATCCACCACCATAGCCAGTATATGCTACACAGGTACCTCAAAGGCCACCTATACAATACTATCAGCAGTATAAAGCACCGCCTCCACCGAGGCCGGCTAGGCAGTTTACACAACTCGAGATGCCACTAAGCCAAGCATTTCAGAGATTGGTTGAAGTGGGTTTGATTGCTCCACTACCATCGAGACCACCACCACATCCTACCCTACCGTGATTCCAGATGACTCACTATGCCACTATTGGAGTAGAGCGTTCATGATACAAACAAATTTCAGCGATGCCAGACGCCATTCAGACTTTGATTGATCAAAATTTGGGTTGATTCGGGGTGCCCCGTAGTGACTACGCATCCGCCTCCCACTACGACTCTGTGAGTTGTACCTCTATCTACAAGTGGTGTACATTCAATTGAGTTTTCGGGATACGAGATATTCATGATGGGATGGAGAGACTCCACAGTCGATCAGTTTATACACAAACTCAGATTTTAGTGGATACACCTCTGGCCAGCAGATCCCTAGGCCATTCAGACTTATCCCATATGAGGTACCTAGACATACTTCAATTTCACTTGTATACTTGCGTCATGTTTCGCCCATGACACCCTTCTTCATTCCGCTTCCTGCAGAGTATGGACCTATCTGGCGTGGATGTTCAAATTGTTACACGGCGAGGTAGTCGTGCCTCCACCCATTGACAGGTCATTTGTCGCACAAATAGAGAGGATTTTAGAGAGGATGATGAGATTCTACGCGCCTACGCTACACAGTTTGTATATCCATCCTGAGCCCACGCCTCATCCATTACTCATAAAGATGCATTGATCAGAGCACTTAGTCATATTAGAGTTGACACTGCCACTACCTCTGAGGGGCTTATTCACTTTCTAACAATCGATAGAGCTACATGCATTGCGTTTTTTGATGATGATTTACCACCCGAGGGGTTAGATCATGTTCGACCCTTATTCATTGATGTTGCTTATTCAGCCGTCGGTGTCGCCTTATCCTACTAGGATAACGGCCAAACAACGTTCATTCCATTAGTTACTATCATTGCACTCGATTTTCGCCACTAATTTTCGCCTTCATGCACTGCAGCTCGCGGATGAGAATTTGAGGATGCGATGTAAGGCACACTTAGTACACATGTCATGATCGGGGCCAATTAGATACTCATACTATTTCAAAGTTTTGGTGATTCAGCCATCCTTTAACATGCTTCGCCACCCTTAGATTCATGAGGCTGTGATATACCATCTTCCCTTCACGAAGTCAAGTTCATACAATGAGGGGCACATTATCACGATATTAGCCTACCGTAGATACCATATTTCTTCCGAGCCATGTTGCATATAAGCCAACAAGGAGGGATGACCAACATTTGACCGCTTACTGATGAGGTCTGTAAGAAAGTAGCTGAGAGATGACACAGAGATCCGGTGCCTATGTCTTTCGATCAGCACAGCAACACTTTGGTACTTAGTATGATGAGACATGTCCTATATGCCCGGGCTTCGGGGTCGGGTCGCTAGCAAGGACCGTATGGTTTACTTTACGCTTGATCATGACATTCTATGGGTTAGGTTAATTCTAAAGAGACAATGCATGTCACATGGCGCACAGGCCGAGATTGTGCGAGGGCTCACTATTCGGTTGCATTCGATTATCCCCTCCACCCGTATACCTCATTAGTCGACTACTTTATTAGAGAATCAGAGCATTCACCCCGCATAGGGGGTACTGATCATGATTTAGAGATAGATGGGATCCAAGGCATCCAACAAGCCTTGGGACAAATGTGTTTTAGTTTTGAGACTATTGAGGCACCTGGTGCCATGATAGTCGTTATGACCCATCACTAAAGTCAGCTAGTGCGGTTCTTCATGCAGCCCCAAGGAGGTCCTTGACTATGACCTATCTATGGATCGGGGATGATAATCGATGCGGAGTGACTTTCCCGACACTTACATAGACGAGACGTGACATGACCAGATAGGCCGTGACCGACGTAGTAGAATTTCACACGAGCCTCATTTTGCTTTTGACATGTTTGGAGTTTCTGCTATTGATTTTGGGGATGTGATGCTTTATGATTTCTACGCTGATGCAATGGACATGATTGGAACTGGCCACATTCTGGATGTAGCCCCACCTGGGCCTCGCTTTGTTTTTTATATGTTTGGGATTTCTATGCTAGAGATAAATGATGACGATGGACTTATTGCTACTGATATTATTCATAATACTGTTTCTGTTAAGGGAGCGTCTGATTTTGTGGACCCACTTATTTCTTTTGACACTATGTTCGAGTTTGTCACCCGCTTTGATGATATTTGTCATGGTAATAATGATAATGAAAGTACTGGTGCATTTACCCGTGTCACAACATTTTCCTTGACATACCCACTAGCACCCGCAACACATATATATGATGCTGATGATGGAGACACGATGACCCACTAGGTGGCCAATGTGCAGCAGGATTCCCCATACGCAGGATGTGAGTTACACCCATTACTTGTAGCACGGAATTGAAAGATTTTGGGGCACTAGATCAACTAAAGGAGATTAGGATTGGCTCTTCCCTATCTCTTGATGAGAGGAGTAGATTGATTGACCCTGCTCAGGTCATACTTGGATATATTTGCATGGTAATATGAGGACATGCCAAGCCTTGACTCTATAAAGGGAAAGATCACCGCCCATTCTACCACATAAAGAAGGGGTTTTAAATTATGGGTGACTACACCCTCAATAGAGTTTGCAGGTTAAGAAAGAAATTCAGAAGCAACTTAGTGTTGGCTTCTTATCAGTGGTTGAGTATCCTAAGTGGCTGGTTAATGTCGTCCCTATTCCCAAAAAGGATGGCAAGGTTAGAGTTTGTGTAAACTTTCGTGATCTGAACAAAGCCAGCCCTAAGGATTATTTTCCCCTCCCACACATTGATATGTTGGTTGACAGCACTGCAAGACATTCGATGTTGTCCTTCATGGATGGATTTTCTAGGTATAATCAGATTATGATGGCTCTAGAGGATATGGAGAAGACTTCTTTCATTACTAAGTGGGGTACTCTATCGCACGGGATATGCCATTCGGGTCAAGAATGCAAGTGAGCCACTATCGAGAGTCGCTACTACTCTGTTCCATGACATGATGCACAGAGATGTCGAGGTATATGTGGATGACATGATAGTGAAGTCCCAAGACAGGGCAGATCACTTGGTAGCCTTACAGAGGTTCTTTGTGATGGCTCGCGCCCCCGTACCTGACTCGACCTGGAGGCTGAACCGGATCTAGGACGCGGTCCTCTTTTCGAATCCAATTCCTTTTTCTTTTGTCAGTAAAACACATTTCCAATGCTCATTTTTTAAAGGATATTTATTTTTATGAAAATGTATTTGTATATACTAATTCAACTTAAAGGGGGCCCATCATTTTGTTTTCAATACACATTTTCCATTAAATATGACATTACATGCCCATTTGGTCAATTTACCACCTTTATACATTACGACATTATAAGTCGTTTTCAATACCAAAATATTTACAAAACAAAATCAGAGTTTGTACAAAAAGTGTCAAATATATTTCATGAATGCAGGGTCGGAGCTTTAATCCAATTCCATGAGGCCTTGATGTTGACTCTGAATGGCTGCGGTCTTTTCCTTCGTACCTGTTCACTCGGTACTTGCGTGATGATAAAACAACACGCTAATCATTTTCATGCCTAGTGGTTCTATACAGTTCTTCATTTCAGTTTAAGTAAATCATGCATTTTTCTAAATCGATGTCTTTGTATAATTTTTTCATTGACTAATGCGGTACAAAACATATATGTATATTTTCATTTCGTATACATTCAAATTACAATTCATTGGTCATTTCAATCATGAAGTTTCATATGCAATAAATCATTCAAACACAAATAATTCATTTCACAATTTTCTTTTCATTTTGCCCGTAAGTGAATTTAACCTATGCTTTCGGTACACAAGATAACGAATCACCGGCTACCTGCCCTCCGGGCTGTAGGCCGGGTATAAAAAAGTTTTATAACACAAGCATTTATCTCATCGGGCGCTTGATTAGTTATTAAAATCAATTCGTGAACATTACTGATACTGTCTCGCTGGCTACGGATCGGAGTGACACATCATTACGTCAAAGATCGTTTCATTCGAATTTCTTATCGTATACCAATCTATCCTTAACTCGACCTAATCTGCTAACTTTCTATTAAGGGCGCTCAAATCATTCATAGCAATTTACAATAGTGTATATACATTTATATCCAAATACTCGGTTTCCAATATTCATGCAATTTTTCATGTGCAATTCATTTCATAATCAGTTGTATCAAATCAATTTAAAACAAATAAATATGCAATTTATTGCAATTCATTTCAATAAATCCACTTATTTCATAATCATTCAAACATTTTAGAAATAGAGAGAGAAGTGGAGAACAAAACAATTCATTTATGACTCAAACGGAGCTCACATGCATATTCATATAAAACCTTTTAGATTTTTTTTGTAAAACAAAACACAAAACCGAAACAAGGAAAGAAGTGCGAAAAACAAACCAAAAAAGGTTGTTGCTCTTCGATTCCTATTCTCATAATCCCGTTATTGGGTCAAGCTTCCTCGTCACCAACCCCTAATCCATCACAAATATGTCACTATCAAAGAACAATCAAAAAAAAAAAAAAATCAATTGTGCATTCTAGGATTTTTGGTTAGGGTTGATGTCTACCCAATACACCTTCACTTGCAAAAATTTTTGGAGACACATGAGCAAAAATTTTCTCATGATTTCTATAATAAAATGATATCTCTATGAGTATATTTTCAGTAGGAATTGGAATTATCTCATTTGGATCACCCAAACTCAAGTTACGACATTTTAATGTCAAACTAGTCGGTATGTCCAGCTCACTCGGTTACCTACTGTTATTCTCGATTTAAGGGGTCTTAACTTCATAAATTGGTAATGGTTTATTCTACTAATTTGAAGCTATGGTTCTAAGGTTTCCTCTCCAATTGGAATCATCCAATTTGGATCACCAAAACTCAAGTTATTGCATTTTACATCTAGACTACTCCAATTTGCAAAGCAGAATCAGATTGTTCTTGCACATAGCTCCACTTTGACGGATTTCTGTGCGGGGTTACAAATTGCATACAATTCCTTCAAGTAAATTATTTCCCTAGAAGTATAGTTTATCCATAATTTTGAATAACTCAATTTGGATGAGTGAAACTCAACTTACGGCTAAAACACCACAACTACACCCAAAACAGAGCATACCCATTAGCTACCTGAAACTTACCTTTAAGCCCATATTTAGGAGCTTTAAAGCTACAATTTTCACCTAGTCCCTTCTATATATTTTTAGCTCTAGCTCTTATGGACACTTTAATTGGAATCATTCATTTGGATGGGTTTTGGCAACTTATGGCCAAAACAAAAACAGGGGTTTTGAAAGTTTTGTGTGTGGTTTGAAACTTCATCTCAACATGCTAATAAATTCTGTCTGCTATGAGTCTGACTCTATACACCGTGAAATCACCCAACTACACAACCTACAGAAACGAACTACAACCTTTCAGTACTTTATACCACATTTGAAAGTTTATTCTGCTTAAACACTGAAATGCGAGAAGAAAGAGGTTGGGGTTTATTTTCTATACCTTAAATCTTGATTCTCTTTCCTTTATTCTTCCTCAACTTCTTCCACAATCCTTTTGTCCCTTGATTACACTTTGAAAATCAAATCTCTCTCTTCTTCTCTCAATCGGAATCTTTCAGCCTTTCTCCCTCTTTCCTTTTACTAAATATGAAAATGGCGTTTGCAATGCAAATTTGTGAGTCTTAACTAAAATATTTCATAGGCCTTGTTTAGGCGTAAATTCCTATTTTCCATTTTCTCATTTAACTCTTCATTTCACTTTATTTCCTTTCTATTTCATTTTCAACATTTACCTCCTATCTATTTTACTGACCCTTCCTCATTTTGACATTTTTTACTAAATTTATTTGAGTACTCTCAAAATTTCCAAGTTTCTATCATTTTCTGATTTAACCGTTTAAAACGAAAAAATATTTAAATTTATTTTACATCACAGACATGTTGCACTCGTATTGGAGTAATTTGGCGTGTTACAACTCTCCCCTCCTTAAAATTTAGATAAAAATTACCTTCAGTGGAGTTGAGGTGTTGTTGCAGTGTAATACCAGCGCTTTCCCATCTTCAGCTTCTCGGTCTGCAACGGTTTCATGAAACACTTTGACTAATGGAGTGCAAGCATTTCCTAATTCTTCTTCTCTGGGCAAGATCTCCTCTGGTTTCATCTTCATACGTCAAATTCGGTTTAAGCTCAATCGTCTCAAAAGAGACTACATGGGTGGTTACAACCTGTGTATCTCAACATGTGCATGCGACAATGAATTTTCCAACTCTGGATAAGCTAATACTCTTTATGCCCCTTGAACCCACTGTCTATCTAATATGTGGCTGATGAACCTGGGAATCAACCTTTTCCCCAAACCTCATTACCTTCTTCCAAGGCGATACTTTCAAACATTTTTTTTTCGCGATCTCATATCCCGAAAAGATCCTTTCTTCTCCATCTCGGCGGTAAGTTTTTGTCTCTGTCACTTGGCTGCGCTCAATCTTTCTTTGTCATTTTCACTTTTCCTCGGTTTCTTGGATCAAATCGTGCCAATTATCTTCTTCTGCACTTCAACTCGGTTCCTTTGTGGTGTGCATTTTCTTCCATGGAGATCCTCATAGGTGTCATTCCCGATACTCATTGAAGCTATTATTTGTATGAAATTCAAGCTAGAGGAATGTGTCTATCGACTACCCATACAGTCGATTACACAACTTCTTAGCATATCTTCCAACACTTAGATCACTTTTTCCGATTGTCCATCCGTCACACTGAGTGAGCGTTGTGCTAAAATTCGATCGAGTGCGGAGCTCTTGACTATCCCAATCTCGAGGTAAATATGTCTCTATGCGAGAGGATCGATGTTGAATCGATGCTTAGAACTATTTCCCTTATGTAAAGCTCTACCGGCAGTCAGTGAATAGTCGGTTCTCCTTTGAGTAGGAAGTGAGCTGACTTAAGTCGATTAGTGCCACGACCACAGCGAGTCATCTTTCTTTCTGTCATTGGTAACTTGGCCACAAAAATCCATTGCCTAGATTGGTCCATTTCCATTCGGGTAGCTTTAGTAGTGCGTAACAATCTCGGGGCCTTGATGTTTGGCTTCCTTTCTGACACCATACACTTGGTCTGATTTGAAGCGTCTCTTTCATTACGGACCACCAATATGAAGTCTTTAAATCCTGATACAATTTTGTGCTACCAGGATGCATAGCAAAAGATCCACTATGTGCCTCTTTGAGAATGGATTTCTTCAACTCATCATCATTGGGTGCACAAACCCGATCTCTATAATACACAAATCTATCCTTGTTCACTGTAAATTCAGTTTCTTTCTCCTCTCTACTCTGATTTACAATTGTGGAAATTTTCTCATCATTCTTTTATGCCTCTAACACTCGATTCAACAAATCGGTTTGCTATCGAATTCAGCTCTTGTGCCGTCGTTTGACGATGAAAAATGAGCATTCGGCTAGGCGTTTATGCGACTTTCTACTTAGAGCATCTGCTGCCATTGGCCTTCTCGGGATGATAATCGATCCACCTGATCATAATCATTATTAATTCCATCCATCTACGTTGTGTCTCGAGTTAAGCTCTCTTTGCGAGGGGCAAATGCCAGACTTTTGTGATCGGTGTAGATAAAACACTTTTCTCCGTAAAGATAGTGTCCTCCATATTTTCAATCACGAACACAATGGCGACGATTCACGTCATGCATAGGGTAGTTCTTTTCATGTGGCTATAAACGCGCGAAGCATAAGCTACCGCTACCCTCTTGCGCGTAAGGACATCAAGTCGTTTAATGACATCACTAAAATCTATTCTTTACCATAGGTCGGTTGAGTAAGAACCGGTGCCTCGGTTAAGAATGCTTTCAAATTTTCAATGCTAGCTTGACACTTTTCACTCCACTCAAATCTCACATTCTTTTGGAGCAATCTTGTCATCGGGGCCACAGTCATTGAAAACCCCTTAACGAACTTTCTGTAGTAACCTACCAATCTCAGGAAACTACGCACTTCCGTGACATTTCTCGATGGTTTTCATTCAATAATCACCTCTATCTTCCTTGGATCCACTCGAGATTCCCTTCCCCGGAATCTGATGTCGAAAGGACACATCTCGACCAAAATTCACATTTTTTCTTAGTTTTGCATAGAGCGGGTTCCTTTCTCGGGTTTCTAGCACTACCGAAGAGTCGCGTATCATGATCTTCTCGATCCTTCCATCACCTGAGGATGTCGTCAATAAACACCGACAAATGCGATCTACATACGATTGGAACCACGATTCATTAAGTCCATAGCCTGTTGGAGCATTTGTCGACCAACTGACTCTGAACTCATAATGTCATACCACGTTCATCTTAGTCTTATGCACATCGCATTCTCTTAATCCTTAGCCCGATGTTCCTAGATCATAAGTCGATCTTGAAAAAGACACTTGCACCTTTATTTGGTCGAACAAGTCATCTATCTGGGTACTTGAATATTTGTTCTTCAGCGTCATCATATTCGATTGCCTATAGTCAACACACAACCCTAAGTGTACCATCTTTCTTAACAAAAAACCTTGGAGCTCCCCATGGTGATACACTCGGACGAATAAATCCCTTCTCTATGACTCTTTGGCCCAAAACGATTAACTTAGCTCATTTGGAGCAAGTTACATGCGGTGTAATGGATGTCGGGAGTGCACCGGAACAACGTCAATTCTGAGCTGATCTCTCTCTGCTGGGGCAGTCTAGCAACTCCTCCAGGAGCACGTACGGATAATCCTTTATGTAGGGATGTCGGAGTAAGCTAGGCTCTCTTGCCTTTTCGTATCAATCATACGCCCAGTAGGCTCACACCCTTTTCAAACCATCGTTCTAGCAATGATAGGCGGATATCACATCGGAGGAGAGGTGGTTCGACCTGTGATAAAGATACTTCCTCGCCCCTCGATGTCCTTAAGGTCACTCTCTTCATTCTACAATCAACTATCACTTGGTGTCGGTACAATCAATCCATCCCCAATATCACATCAAACTCTTTAAATGACAACTTGATCAAATCTCCCGGAAACTCATACTCTCGTATTCTAATGGGACAATCCCTATAGACTCTATTCACAACGAAATTATTGGGGCCTGAACTTTCCATGCTTACCTATTAAGGCCGGCAAGTTCACGCCGAAATCCACGTCATCCTTTGCTCCCTTGAAATGCAATGCATGTCATAAACAATTTCAAAATCATTTTGTAGAACCACCTAAACCTGGGCTCTGATACCACTAAAAATGTGACGTCTCGCCCCATACTCGACCCGACCTAGGTTGATCCTGAAAATATTAGAGTCATACTTGACATGCCTACCCCGAGGATTGAGAGAGAGATCAGAGGCTTTCTAGGCAGATTACAGTATATCAACCGTTTCATTGCTAAACTGATAGACATATGTTAGCCTATCTTAGTCTTCGGGAAGAACCGACCTCTGATTTGGAATGATGATTGCCAACGTGCTTTTGAGAAGATTAGGGAGTGTCTCCTTTCTCCTCCAGTTTTAGTGCCTCTGTACTTTTTTTTTTTTTTTTTTTAGGCGCCCTTTGCTTTTGTATTTGTCGGTTACAGACACTTGGCATGGGATTGCACGTTATCTTAGCTCGATGATTCAGGGAAGGGGTGAGCCATCTATTATCTGAGTAAGAGGATGCTAGAATATGAGTGCAGATACATTATGATTAAGCGCCTCTGTTTGGCATTGGTTTGTGCCACTAGGAGATGAGACATTATGTGACAAAGTATTCCATATTTTTAGTCTCACAATTGGATCCATTGAGGTATACGTTTTGATAGGCTGTCATTGAAGTAGGCTCATGAGATGGTTAATCTTTAATGAGTTTGATACGTGGCCTTACCCCCAAAACCGGTCAGTTGACTGCAGTTAGCCGCGGAATGCTCGTGAATGTCGGAGGCGACGGATATTTTCACAATCGGGCGAGAATCTCCTTTTTGCGGGAGCTCTACCCAAATACAAAACCTGCATAAAACCTATCCCAAACAGTCCAATGTAACAGTCTATGATTAAAACGGTCACTTGGGCCCATAAACCAATATTCATAACAATGTATAATCTATATCCAATAGTTCTAAGAGTTCAAATATTTTTACTCTTATACAACCCATATATTAAAATTAGAGAATTCTAATACATGTTTAAAATGATCAAAACCACAACCCGGCTTTCTTCTAATCCTCAGTCTCTAGGGCCAGTCGTCCCTCGCACGCTCCACATGCACAGTAAAATAATATCCCTCGACGGGGTGAGCTAATGCTTCGATGGTGGAATGTCGCCCAAGTGAAACACTCTCCACACAAGTGCGGTGCAATGTTCCAAAATAAACACACATTCAGAAAATGCATGATCCTACTTGAATGTCTAACTCATCATCTTGTACGAGTCCTCACCCAGAGCTCCTCAGCTCGCCTAAACCTTGTATGAGAATTATTATTTTGTTTGTGGACAACCCTCCGATGTATATATATCAATTGGGTCATCTCCGACGATTGATATTATGTGTGGACTACCCTCCGATGTCTATCAATTGGGTCGTCTCCGACGATTGATATTTTGGATTTGGACACCCTCAGGAGTAATTAACATTTTAGACAACCCTCCCGAACCATTTCTCTAGACTCATCTCAGCGCACTCACTCCATCGTCCTAGGGTGCTCCCGATTGCATATGGAATGCGTGATGACAATTCGAGTTCTGATACATGTCGCGTGAAATATATAAACATGCATATATTCACATAAAATTCAATCGCTTGTCGTATTTATGTAATTACGCATTTCATCACATCAAATTAGCTCACATGAAATTTAATGATCAAACCACGAACAATTCGACTTAAATCACTTTCGACCAAACACATTAATTCCTGAAATTTATTTTGTAGACATAGTCTCGGGAATAGTGAAACCCTCGTTTACTATTCCCAGAAAATCACCAATCATCGGTTCACTTTATGAACCCGGGTTTCACGGCCATTTCCGGCCTCATTCCAATCAATACATGATTTATTTCATAATTTTCATAATTAACCAACCAAACAGCCCCTAAAATAGTTACAGGCTGCCCCATGGCTCCCAAAAATTATATCAATTCGGTCTCAAGTTTTGGGACCGATCAATATTTCCGTTGGCTTATCTCGTGAAACATTGAAAAACACTTAAATAAAGTGTAAAACCCAGTAGAGGAGAAACCCACACCTCACGGAGTTTGTCGAGAAGCTTCCTCCAGGAAATCTCAGTGTCCGCGCTGTGGCCGCTCAGTGTAGACGACTTCATGCTTGTCGAAGGCTGAAGCGGTCGGATTGCAGATCTTCTGGGAGAAGCTTCACTCTCTCTCTCTAAAAAAAACTCCATTTTTGCTTCTGCATCTTTTCTCTTTTTCAATTCACGTTTTGCTTTGTTTTGGAAGGAAGGAGACAAACACTATTTGTGTTTTGTCTTTTTCTAACTTAAACAATTCAAAAATGACGTTTATGTCCTTCTTTTCCCAATTTTGATGATGACGCTATCTGGTAGTGGTTTTTATCGTTTACTCTCTTCATGTCATTTTATGGCACATGAGTGCGTATTATATATTATTTCGTCGTCGAAAATCGTTTACGACCTTGAAATCACGATGCCTCGAAGCGTGCCAACTCTTGATTGTCTCGAGTGACGGAAGTGGCGTGCTAGCTAGATTTCGCGAGACGATTCCAATGGTGAAATCCGTTTCGTCATCAGAGATCTAGAGAATAAATTTCAGATTTTTAACTAAAATTACAATTTTGTAACCGAAATTACGATTTTGCCATTTTTCCAAAAATTGGAATTTCTCGGGTCTTACATATTCAGTATGTCACACATAAATCAGTAAAGGGAAGCGTTGTTGCAGATCATCTGGATTCTTTGCTTGTATCCGATGACAGACCGATTGATGATGATTTCCCTGATGAGCAATTTGTTTCCGTGACCAATATCGTATGATGGCAGTTGTACTTTTATGGTGCTCCCAATCAGTCGGGGTTTGGCATTGGTATCCTATTGATATCACCTCAAGGTGATCATATTCCCATATTAGTTCGATTGACATTCTCTGATCATCATCGGTTGACGAATAATATAGTTGAGTATGAGGCTTGCATTACAGGCCTAAAGACTGCACTTGATCTTGGAGTTAGACAGTTGGAGATCCACCGGGATTCCAACTTGGTTATTCAGCAGACTCAAGGAATTTGGAGGACTTGAGATGAGAAGCTAAAGCCCTACCATGCTTACTTAGATTTGTTGGTTGATAGGTTTGATAAGTTTAGATATACATCACGCGCGAATGAGAATCGGTTGCGGATGAGTTAGCCACCTTGGCAATGTAATTAGCAGAGATTCCGGGGAGTATTTGTCGCGACCATTGTTGATCGAGACTAAGTCTGCACTAACTTACTGTTGTTTGATTGGAGATATTGATGATCAAGATGAGCTACTCTAATACCACGATATTTATCAGTTTCTATCATATGGCGCTTACCCAGTGTCTGCCTCGCCCAAGGATAAGAGAGCATTGAGACATTTGGCCGCCAAATTTGTTTTTTGTGGGGATGCATTGTATAGGAGATTGCCCGATGGCATGTTGTTATTATGCGGACCTTTGCACATGGTCAGTGATGAGAGGTTTATTCGGGGAGTTTGTGGCCCGCGCATGGGAGGTCGTATCTTTAGCGGGTAAAATCATGAGGGGCCCGACCCAACTTTGGTTGACTATGGAGACCAGTTATTTGCCGGTTGTACGGAGATGTCAGTGTCGGAAGCACGGAGTTGACAAACCACTTTTGGTTGCATGCTCACGTCCCCTTGGCCATTTTTAATGGGGTATTGATATTATTAGGAATATCTAGCCCAGAGTTCGATGGGCATATGAGTACACATTTAAGTTGCCATTGACTATTTCACGAGTGGGTATTTGCTTCCTATGTTAGATTGACATTATAGCGGTGGCCAAATTCATCAGATCGCACATTATTTGCCGATATGGGGTCCCTCACGGTGATTTATGATAGGGAAGTCTGTTCGAGGGGCGAGGTGGACACGTTGATTGAAATTATGGCATTCCAACATTACGGATCGATGCGCATATGGGCCACGGACTAATGGGGCGATTGAGGCCGCAAAAGAATATCAAGAGGATTTTGAGAAAGATGGATTGGGAAACTGCAGGTTGGTGAGCTCCCTTTCGCATTGTGGGCTTATCGTACATCTTTTCGTACCTTTACTGGAGCTACCTCATATTCTTTGGTGTATGGTATGGAGGCAGTGCTACTAGAGTAGCAGATATCCGAGGCCGAGTGGACCTAGTCTCGTTATGATCATTTTGGATCTTAGCCTTTTGGATGAGAGGAGATTGAGGGCAACAGATCATTTTCAAGCCTATCAGAGGAAGATGACCTGTGCATTCAGAAAAATGGTCAAGCCTAGTCAGTTTAAAAAAGGCAACCTAGTCTTGAAAGTCCTAAGGGGGTTGATTATTAACCCTAGAGGCAAGTTTAGACCGACTTGGAGTGGGCCATATGTTATTCGAGATTTAACCCAAGAGGAGCACTGGCCGATGACCTAAACTGAATCGGCCTCATGGAGCCACCAACGTGGATCGCCTAAAGAAGTTTTATGCATGAGATCAGCGGTCGTGAGGATCGGTGGCCATCACTTCGAGTAGCCATATTCCCTATTGCACACCCATACAATGATATATCTTATTGCTAGCCCTTTGAGCCTTACGTAGTTTATTATGGCCCTTTTTTTCATTTAGCCTTGCATACCTTTTCTGACCTGGGTTGGGGACCTACCCATATGCGCTTTGTATTTATTAATTGGATCTGTGAGCATTGTGACCATTGTGTCATTCTTCGTTTGTTCTTTCGTATCACACTGCTTCTTTCTTCTATTTTGCATCTTCACTTTGTTTGCCTTTGAGTTTTGTTTCTATCATCTTGTTTCTTTTCACTTTTATTTTCCCTTACGTGATGATGACACGCTCATGTTCTGGAGCTACAGGTTAGTCTAATCACACCCTTCGTTCCACCCTTAAGGTTTTATCCAAGAGTCTTACTTCAGGGACCATTCTTTAGCCTCTGGGGATTTGAGATTCATCAAGTTAGATCACAGGCTAGTGTGGCATTCATCTTACTTTGTTGGTTGTTCGGTGCAAAACAAAAAATAAATAAATAAATAAAGGAAAAATAAAAAGAATGAAGAAAAATAAAAGAAAAGAGTTACGTTCATTCAATATTCACTTCAATGGTATCTAGGATTAGCGTGGTTTGATGGTGGTATTATGGCTTGATCATCAGAAGTCATTTTGGATTGAGGGACTTATTTTTCTTCTGAAAGGTAAATGAGAGCATTGTATGATCATTTTCTCACCATGGATCTGGGCGACACATTGGGAGTGAGGTTTGGGTTTCTTTGGTATCCTGAATCATTATCTACATCACCATTCCTATCTTATGGTGACTTGCCTCGATTTAGCATCCTCGGGATGCGTGGTTCGTCATCATCACTCATTACTACACTTGTATCCCAATCTTGCTTCCTTTCTTCTACATCCCTACTTTCTTCATCCTCATCGATCGCCGCCTTCGCTTCATGAATGACGGTCTTTGGTGTACATCACCGCTGCTCAAGATCACTCACTTATGTGTCGGGTCGAGTCACTTTGCTCACATGATTGTCCAAAGGTCAAATACACAATTGAGTAATAATTGCCAAAGAAATCCTTAAGACCTTCAAGTCACACTTGCCTACATTTTGCATGAATAGGTGCTTTAATCGCTGTTTCATTCTTGTAGCCAAAGTTATTCAGTCTAATGCATAATCAGATATGATTTATGTCTTGAAGCAAATATGGATCATCGAGATGATGTAAGCAACCGATTGGTGAGTTTCTAGCAGCAACATGGCCGAAAGCACCAACATGTACCTGGCACACCTTCAACATGTACCCCAAGACACCCATGCGTAAAAGTGGCGTGAGGAGCAACCCGCACCGATACACCACTAACTCCTGCACTGCACACCTGTGTGAAAACCGGAATTGACAGAATTGATCCTAATGTGCAAGGGCATGCTCATTATTCAACTATCAATGAAGTGGGATCACAATGAAAAAGGGGTATGTGCCATAGGATACAAGGAGAAGGCATCTTTGATTCCCAGTTTAGGCTTACATAGAGGAAGAGTTCTTCCATAAGTGGGAGGTGAAGTTTTATAGATTGTGGTCAAGACTTTATTTCTCCGAGACTTTTTATTCAAGAACATGTAATCTTTCAAGAGGGAACATACATCTCTGCTTTCATTCTCAGGTATTTTATATTTTTCTATTCCTAGGTTTTGCAATTGAATTCTCTCGATTTTCAACGTTTTTTATGAATAAATTCCTCTTCAATTATGATTTCCTTTATAATTTCCATGGGGTCTCTAAACTTCTATGTCAGGGGTCTCTACTAAGAGAAACTCACCCCGATCAAAGTATGCCTCTCTCAATCTCTTTATACTTCAATGGATCAGGTGGATGTTATTCACTTGTAGAAACTTTGTAAAAAACCTTAGTCAAGATCTTCTGACAACGTGTGAACGAGATCCTCTAGACACGCTGCGGCTTGGAATACAAATGCAAGCTAAGCGTCTGAATTAATTGGGAACAAGTGTTTATCATCTTCCGATCATTCTTCATTCTAAAAGAGCATTTAAAGACAAATCTTTCCATCAAAGACCATTTATCAATGGTCTTAGATGAGACTAAAATTATGAGGTGGGAAGTACGTGATCATTAGTGAGCGGAAACTCTAATCCCAAAGAATCATCTTTCATTCTAAAACAGTCAATTTAATCAATCCAAATCAACCAACCACAACCCCATAAATTCCTTTTCAATTACACACCTGAGAATAGCTCCTACTGATCAACTTATCTCGCATCCACTCCCCTCGGTGGAGATGACCTTGACTCCACAGCATTACAATGCGATTCACCTTAATTCTACGCTGGGAATAATTCAAAGATACTAACAAGAACGAAGCATCCAACACGGATACGGTGCCACATAGGGCTTAGTATCATCTATCGGGTATTTGGGCCTCGCTTCCATCATTTCAATCACCTTTCACCCCTGGCCTACATTACGGTCCGAGTCATAAGACCACCCTAAGGCCACGAGATCGTGTTTGCTTCGACGCATTTTATACGGACAGGTTCCGTCTACCGACAGTACGTATCGTCGTATAAGTCTCTCGTTTCGGGAATATCGAGGGTCACATATCGCTTTCCATTCAATTGCTCTCGCTCTCAAAGTCCATGATCGATACGTGATGATATAGAGTTGGGACTATTGATGGCGCCTTAGCTTGATGCTTTAACACGTTCATACTAGGCATACCCCCATCCTTTCATGCTAGCTTTGGCTCTTACACATGTACACAGGCAGTCCATTTCGCCTAAAGACGTTTTGGGGATTAGAATTTGAGTAAGCCTCGTATTCAACTTGGTTTTTCATACAATAGAGCACATTTGAGAGCTAACCGGGGATCAGATTCACGGTATTCATTAACCCAACAGGGATGTGCATACTGGGGCATTCCCCCCATTCATCGTCGCTCGCTTAAAATGCAATGATTGGTTTTCAAAAGTGATGTACTTCCGATTTTCATCGATACTGAGCTTTAGATGTACATGGGCATACCCCCTCACGTCTGTTGGTGGATATTGGATGTTATGGATTAGTGAGGAGGGCTTTTTCTTAGGAATGAATGTTTGTAATATTTCAAGCTTTATGACTTTGACTTTATGTACAATGGTGGGTTTCTAACATGGTATTGATGCCTTAGACTGGGGCATAACCCCTTCTTTACGCCTCGACAATGCCTCATCCTCGTTTCGGGTTCTCCAAAGATCACCCCCGGATTCGAACTCCTTCTTTGTTTCAGTTCTATGGCATCAAGGGCCTGATTCAACTGGGCTCATTTTGTTTCTGTGCCATCCCAAGATCGCGCCCAGATTCTCATCCCTTCCTCACAGTTCTCCGGCATTGCGCCCTGATTCCTGCTCCTTGTTTTGATTCAAGCTATGGGTACCGGTCTCGACCGATCCCTTCCTTTGTTTCCCTCGATTCTAACATCGCGCTGATTCTGCACCTCTTCCTTTGTTTCGTGCCCTCCGACATCGCACCCAGATTTGATCCCTTGATTTTGTTTCAGGTTCTCCGGCATCGCCCTCGGATTCGAATCCCTTCTTTTGTTTCTAGTTCTCCGGCATCGCCCTAGGATTCAAATCCCTTTTTTATTTCAGGTTCTCTGGCATTATGCTCGAATTCGATCCCTTCATTTTGTTTCGAGTTCTCTAGCATCGCACTCGGATTTGATCCCTTCCTTTTGTTTCGAGTTCTCTAGCATCGAGCCCGGACTTGATCCCTTCCTTTGAGCTCAAGCCCTCCTAAGATCGTGCTTTGTATCTCCGTCCTTTATTTTGATTCAGTGTTCTCAGATCGTGCCCCATTCGATCCCTTCCTTTTGTTTTGGGGCCTCCGCACCGCCCGTATCTAACCCTCTTCCTTTCTTTGCTCTACTAGAGTATCCCCACGGATTCGATCCCTTTTTTTTTTTCTGTCTCCCTCCGGCATCACGCCAGATCTCGATCCCTTCCTTGTTTTGGCTCCTGCATCATGTCTGGACTCATCCTTTCCTTTGTTTCCCCGGTTCTCCCAAGATTGCACTCGCATTCGATCCCTTCGTTTTGTTTCGGGTTCTCCGACATCGTGCCCAAATTCAATCCCTTTTTTATGTCGGGTTCTCCAAAAGATTGTGCCCGACCGATCCTTATTTTTGGCTCTAGTTCTCCCATCGTGCTCGACCGATCTTTATTTTTATTTTTTATTTCCCCTAGTTCTCCAAAGATCGTGTCATTCGATCCCTTCTTTTTCTTTAGGTTCCTCCCAAGATTTGCTCGATTTCATTATCTTTTCCTGCATCGTGTCCAAATTTTCCTCATCTTCCTCGGCATCATGACCAAGCATCGCTTATCTTTTCCGACATCGCGTCCGGCTTTCTCTTATCTTTTCTGACATCATGTCGGGATCACTCATCTTCCCAGGCATCATGCTCGGGTTTCTCTTAGTCCTTCAGTCGTGGCGACTCAATTCCATTAAGCCTTCAGTACTAGGTAAGGGGGTAAAATTGTTGGTCATCTAGGTTCTTCACTAGAATTTGCTCTACTCTGCATCGCTTGCACTTCGGCACTCACTGCATTCACTCGTTCATTCACTCTACTAAAAAGGCATATTCAGACACCCTACTTCATTCCTTAGCATCATAAGGTTATCCTATGAGTGAAACACACTCACCCATCAAGCCTCATATGGCAATCGTTAGGGCCCCTTAGCTTGGGTCAGGTCTCCCAGCCTCAAAAAGCTTATATGTGGTCCATTAAGTGTGTATGTAGTTCACTCGAAAGTGTCATCATGGCTTCCTTTTTTAGTTATCGTATCAGGTCATAGAAAGAAGTGCACTCCCGAGAGGTTTTGTAGCTCTGAATGAGCTTACAATAGAGTATGTAGAATTAGGACCACTTGGGCTTGTTTTGATCATATCTCCCTCATCCGAACTCGGAATCGAGCATCATTTTTTTTATGGACTCCTTTTTCTCCAATGAATATTCTATCAAAATTTCAAAAATTTCCCAACCCGCTCAACTGGTCCTCAAAGTTTCACTTTAGGCAGAACTCATTGAAGCATGTCTGAATTCGGAGCACTTGGGCTTGTTTCAATCATATCTCCCTCATTCGAACTCAAAATCATGCACCGTTTATTTTTCTGGATTCCCTACTCATTAAAGAATTCTTTGAAAAAAATTTAGACTTTAACCGGACGATCAAGCAGTCCCACTACCGGTTGGGAACCGCTCAAATGTTGAACCTGGCCGCCGGCTGGGGAACCCGCTCGCCAGCCAATTCGACAGATTTCAATTAAAGTTCATTATTGAAGTAGGTTCGAATTCGGAGCACCCAATCTTGTTTTGGTCATATCTCCCTCATCTAAACTCGGAATCTCACTTCATTTTTTTGTTGGATTCCTTATTCTTCAAGGAAAATTATGTCAAATTTATAAAAAAAATTTCAGCTAGCTCGACTGGTTGGCATCCGGTTCAACCGGTTCTTCTAGCCAACTTGTGTATAACACTGTTTTTGGTAATTTTGGAGCCCAAATCCTACATGGATCGGACCCAAACCTAGATCTGCCTCTCTTCGGGGCGATTGGGTCCATTCAGCTTCGCTTCAAGATTGCAACCCACCATGAACTAGCTATGGATCCTCGGGTGAAGTAAGCAAGATGAAAACTTAATAGAGTCAGCTTGCATGGGGAATTGGTGAGGAGAGTTATTGGGGAGTATGGTTTCGAGGCCGAAGGAGTTCTTTCTAGAGTTTTAAGGTGGAAAACACCAAGTGGGCCTTATGCTTTGGTCGGAATCACAAGATAAAAGGAGGAAAATCGAGTTTAGTCACCTCTTTTGCACTTTTCTCGGCGGTGGTAATTCTATCTAGGATTTTTTCGGTTTTTGGGTAGGAGGTGTCTTTTGATTTAAGAAGCATAGGTAAGACCTAGATCCTTGCTCCACTCTATTTCATATCTTATTCCCTATGCTCTGATCCTTGAATAAAATATACCTCTTGCTTTGCTAGCCCAAGCATAGTTTGTTGGGTAAGGCAATGGTCCATGAGACCAAGATTTCAGTTTGGTAAGAAGGCTCATTGGCCTTCTGTGATATTTCATTTTGATTATCTCATGAGACCTTCAGGGTCTACACAGTTATGATAACTATGGGACTTCCATGGGTGTCATTCATTTGAATTGAATGGTACAATTTTCATACTCATACTGGGGGAAGGTTCAACAAGTTCTACTTGGCAAACCTGTGCTCTTAGAAACACATCTGACATTCTGCTCGCTTCTCACTCATTCGAGTCGCAGATTGTACAATCGCTTTTGTTTTTTGGATTCCTTACTCTATGAGGAATGTTATGAAAAATTTTTAGAACTATTCTTGACAAGCTCAACCGGTTGGGGAATCGGATCAGCCGGTTCATTAGGTTATGTTTTTAGGAACATCAGTTAGGGTACTTTGCATTGTTTTGGTCAATTCTCACTCATTCGGAGTCGGAATTGTACACCGTTTGTTTTTTTGAATTCCTTACTCTGTGAGGAATGTTTTAAAAAATTTTGAGAACTTTTTTCAACCAGATCAACCGGTTGGGGAACCGGATTAATCGTGACCAATAGTTCTCGCTAGGCAAAATTTCTGCTTTTAGGAACACGTTGCTTTCGCTTCAATTGGAGCCACTGTCCGGGCCTCGAATTGAGCAATCGTTTTTTTTTTGTTTTGTTTTTTAATTTCTTACTTTATGAATCTTTCTAACACAAGGTTTCAAAATTTTCTCAACCTAGCTGAACTTTCCGCACTCATGCTCACTAACTCTACCATCTATGAGAAATTAATTCTTATTTGTTTTAATTGGTTCTCACTCATCCAGGCTAGTAATTGAGCACCGTTGCTTTTGTTA
The DNA here is from genome assembly GCA_016808115.1 of Tetrastigma voinierianum. Taxonomy (NCBI): domain Eukaryota; kingdom Viridiplantae; phylum Streptophyta; class Magnoliopsida; order Vitales; family Vitaceae; genus Tetrastigma; species Tetrastigma voinierianum. The sequence goes on from JAEQBH010003314.1 coordinate 270,811, forward strand.
GATTCCTTATTCATTGAGGAATTTTTTGAAAAAATTTGATAATTTTACTCAACCGGCTGAACTAGTTGAGAACCAGTTCAACCTGTTTTGCAAAAGGACTATTAGCACCCCTCAATTTTGGCTTTTTTTTGGAGCCCGAATCCATTGAGGCTCAAACCCATTTGCTATGGGGCACTTGGGGGCCATATTAAAGATTTGAGTTAGTGTGGGCCCATTTTGGAGTTATGGGCGTTGTGGTCTAGGTAAGTTTAGTTTGATTTGTATGACGCTAGTGAGCTCACTTACCCTGCTTTCTAACCCATCTTTCCTCCTCTTGGTGAAAATTTTAATGCTTGATTCTCGTCACATGTCAGGATGGTTAACTCACCCTTGCCGCAAAGGTGCGGCTGGGGGACCATAAGTACGCACTTTGATTTAGTATTGCAGAATTCATATGCATCCATGGTGCTTAATCTTGAATGCTTGTTATGTGTTTATGTGTGGTGGATTAATCTCTTCTACAGGCATGGCTTGGGACCTTAGGTACGTACCATTTTCTTTGACTGGTTGAGTTTATATGCATGCTAGATACCGAGTTGGTTTGTGTGATTCATATCATCTACATAGCCTAAGGTCAATCGATCTTTGACACATCATTCTCCCCATTTTAAAAAAATAAAAATAAAAAGTAAGTGGCGACTCCAAACAAAACCGTTCCTCACTAGGGACAGATTTTCCAAAGCTCGAAAATCAACTCTTTTTTTTCTATTAATAGTGAGTCGCACCAGCCCTTGGATCGGGTAGGGTCCACACACCCGCAAACCGATGAGCAAATGGAGGTGTTAAACCGATATTTGGAGCAATATTTGAGAGCGTTCACCGCCAACAATCCTAAGCATTGGAGTTCATACTTGACCTATGTTGAATATCATGATAACACTAGCCATCATCCTGCCATTAGAATGAGCCCATTTCAGGCGTTGTATGGTCGTCCCCCTCCAACAATTCCCACATATGTACAAGGCTCTACAAATGTGCAAGCAGTGGATGTTTCATTCTCCACTCAGGATGCATTACTGCAGTATCTCAAACATAACTTAATACAGGTTCGGAACCGCATGAAACTTATGGCTGACAGAAAACGAAGAGATGTAGAGTTCCAAGTGGGAGAGTGATAGGTGTGAATCTTGTTAGCATTTGTAGTATGATTTTTCATATATTTATGTAACCCAAATGCTAGATTCACACCTATATTCTTAAAGATTACTCTAATCCCCCATTTGCTTATGTTTTGCAGGAATGGAAAGTAAAGCAAGCAAAGAAGAGGGCAAAAAGAGCAAGAAATGAAAGCCTGCCTAGAAGCACTGGTTTGCCGAGGCAAAGCTAAAGACAAAGAATTCAAGAGGCCCTGCTCCGCTACGCGGGCACTTCCCGAGGCCAAGGCCTCTACCACAGCGGAGGCATTGATCGAAGCCCTTCTCGCCTGTGCGAAGAATGCCCAAGCCAGCATAAACGTCACATTTTTTTTCCCATTTTGGAGTCCAATTTCCATTTATATATAAACATGTATTTGAGACATTTCTAGGGTTCCTGCTTGAGAGGGAACACTTTAGCTTCCTTCCTCCTTCTTCTTGAGCCAATTTTTTAGGGTTTTAGTTTTTGTTCATTTCCACTTTGTTTTGGAGCTGATATTGAAGATCTGGCTCATTAGAGTAGCTCTTGCAACGGTGGTGTAGAGTTGGAGACGATTTTCATCTCTCATATGTTTTGTATCTCTAAACTCTACTCTATTTGTTAATCTTTCATGATTATGTTTGTTTTAAATATGATTTTGTTGAATTCCTTGGTTGTAATGAGTGGCTAAACATCCTCTAGGGTTGATTGTGGAAGTTGATGTTTGGTTTATATATATTTTAGAATGGTTTTGTGAATTCATGCTTATGAGGATGTTAGTTGGTGTAGTTTTTAGGATTGTTACGGTTTTAACTAATTAACTCATACTGAGAGTTGGGTCTTCGATCCCCACCATAGGGCATCCATGGTGACGCTTGGATTATGCCCTAAAATATGGTCTCGGGTTTCTTAAGGTATGAATTAGTTAATTGAAACACTAATTAACCTAATCAAAGAAGTCTAGGAAATTATGAATGCCTAATACTAAATCGATTTCATTAAGAGTAGCACCATCTTAGTATTATGGGAGGATCGTATGGACCAAGAGGTGATTCATCTGAGCATAGTCCATGTAATTCTATTGTATGGATCGAGAGGTGACCAATAAGATTCAGGAGGAAAGAACTACCTTAGAAAAGTATTGCATTTAATGACCTAGATGGACTAAAAGGAGAATAGGGAGTTGGTGTGAGAAATTGAGGGGAGACACGAAAGTGTAAACTTCATATCATATTCCTTGGACATGCATAAGTGTACGTTCACTTAATCAACGCTTAATGCATATAAACCATAAATGCATCAATGGAGACAATCAACCTTAGAATCTTTCCTTGAGTTACATCCTTGATATCACTTAATTCTTTGTGAGTGGACATTGATAATACCCTACTTTGCTTTATTTTATTTTGTTTTTAAAACCTTTTTCCACCCACCCTATAGTCTCTCAAATAATAAACGACTTTAGTAGCCGGAGTACTCAATCCTAGCTAAAACCTCACCTTCCCCGTGGGATCGATATCTGGACTTGTTAGTCCACTGTATTACTTGTGCGACCCGTGTGCTTGCGGATAATTGCTATCTAGTTTTTGGTGTTACTGTCGAGGACTAAATAACACAGTCTTTGATAGCTACGCCAATTTTTGAACAGAGAGCTAGTGTTGGTTAAATTGCAACCTTACCGGCAATCAATTGTCTCAAGGCGTGTCTAAATTCAAAAATTTATCGTCGTTACTTTGGACCATTTCAAATCATGGCTTGGGCAAGGCCTATGGCTTACACCTTAGATTTACCACCTAGGAGTCGAATTCATCCTACCTTCCATGTCTCTCTACTTAAGAAGTTCAAGGGTGACGACCCAACAAATAGCTATTCCCTTCCAGACTTTAGCAAAGCAAATCGACCGTTACTCATTACACCTTTCATTGCAATCCTAGAGTTTCCTCTGCTGGCAACCTGATAAAAAACACACTTGCAAAAGTTCCAATGTAAAAGATAAGCACCCATAAGACGTCCAAAGCAAGATTTCACGCTCCTTTAAACTAAACACGCCAACATCTTTATCATTGAATCTCTCAAAACCTCATCTTGATAATAAAATAATAATAATGAAAAATAAAACATAGAGTCATGGGCCAATGTTTGAAGAACACAGTCAAGATTTCTCTCTCAAGCTTGAGGACTTAACCTGATTCCTTCTCCATCAACTTGATATATTAGAATTTTTTCAAAATTTATTTTGAAGGAGTTCTTAACCACAATAGTGTCTTGTTACAACTTGAGTGGGTTGATGGTATAAGAAAATGTAAGAATAATGCCTCAAGAGCCGCCTTCAAATGCCTGGGTCTGAATTAACTGTTTCAGAATAACTAAAGACGCTGGTTATGGGAATTTTAGCCTTATATTTGGGTCCACTAGAGCATAAGACTTCACCCACCACTACAATATCTCTCATAACAGCTTTATGATATCGGGCATTTTAATGGCCAAATGGGACAAAGAAATAAATTCACCCTAATTTTTGACAGATAATATAAATATTCCCTCCCCACTTATCTGGCTTAAACTGAGCTATGAAAACCAAAGAACATTTTCAATGTAATCTGAATTTAACACGCCCAAAATCATATACTTCATAATATCTAATAACTGGCTAGATCATAATGCGGAAGGAAGGCTAACACATAATCACATGTCATGTTTCTTCCTGTACCAGCACATCATTGAACTTGTTTCAATATCCAAATTCATAATGCCACACTTATTTCATGTCTGAGTCAAAGAGTCACTTTATCATCACAATACAAAACGTGTCCAATGAAAACAAGAATAAATTAAAAAGAAACTTGATACGTTAAATATCAATTATATAAACACCACTAGTTGATCAGATATTACGATCGTTCTAAAAAAGGTCCCCATTCCATAATAAGCAGTTTCGGCGGCGGCGCCTGGTGTAACCCTGAAGTTTCGCACCGGATCGCTCAAATCGGCACAGCGTGGTCCAAGGACGCTTCAACCACACTAAGGTCGCTTTCTGAATTTTCTCAACAACTCGGGCCATTTTAAACTGGTCGCGTTTAATCCGCACTGAGGTGGCTCGCCGGCCTCGTAGGTTAGAAAACGCCATGTTATCAGCCATATTCTCAAAGTTTGAATAGAGCTCACACCACCAAGCTCCACAAAATCAACTATAAAGAAGATGACTGAAGTCAAAACAAGCAATAACCCACCCATCGTGACAAAGGTTAATGGGACAGCGCCACCTTCCCAATGATATGCTCCAGCCAAAGCAGAAATACAAAGACAAACCTGAGTTGACTTGGTTAACATATCAAAACCAACACACTGTGAACTGAGTAACTAATAAACTGAATGTTCAGATCTTGAGGTGGCACAAAAAACTCGTTATCCATGGCAATTTTCACTGTTCCTTCCAGCAGCGGCCTGGCACCACTTACTACTCTGTCACTCGGGCTGATGTGGTGCACACCCACATCACATCTGCACATGGGCCCTCAAAACCCCACTGCAATGAGATCCTTTCTCAGAGGAAATCCAGACTCCTTCAGATTCCATCTCAAGATCCCTGGATGCTGGCCAAACACTCTGCTTCTACCAAGACAACCACAGAAAAAAAAAAAAAAAGCAGAGAGAGGAGCCTCTCAAGCTGCCCTAATAAAACTCAAGATCACTGCTAAGGGCAAACAGAACAATCCACATAAAAAAGAGCCAAATATAAACTCAGCCCCACTTAATCCTTCACAAATAACACACCACTCAACAATGTTCTCTTTGAACTAAGATGTAATGGGTATGGATTAAACCTGGAATATAAATTAATGTCCCAGTTTCAGCCAAGAAACTAAAATGACTTTTTTTAATCTGTAAACTAGGTTCATTTCTTCAGAAACTCTGCTGAATTAAAGGTGTGATAATCTCATCCAAATCTGTTTCTGGTGAATCTAGCTACATCCATTTAGCTAAATCTAAATCAAAATGAGCTTTCATGAAAAGCCATGATTTATTCTGCTTAACTTTCTTAACTGAAAGGCCATTCTGTGATCTGAAGCACCTTCCTTGAGTTAAAACCAGCCATACTAAAACCAGTCAAATGCCTCTGATATTCCTCCGTTTCTCTTGTTTCGCCCACGCTTTTCATTCTTAAAAGAATCATTTACAAATTAATTTTAAGTTTCAAGTAAACCTATGTTTGGAAGTAACTAACAGAACTTATCACCGTTATGTTTCAAGTAGATTTCAATCCTTCTAATATCTAATAGTTTCCATCCATTTACTAGAATCATCACTTTCCATGGCTTTAGAAAACGAAATTGATCCTTCTTTTGTCCAATATCAAAATCGTATTCCTCAAATACACCACATAATCATCCTGTAATGGCGTGTCTCCCTTCTCTTTGAGACTCTCAAAGGTGCTCTTTGTGGTGGCTCTGGCAACATTTTTAATGGCAATATTTTCCGGTCGTATCAACCATCTCTTTTATGTTGCCTTATTTTCTCAACTTGTCAACGTGCTTCAGGGACACACCTCTTAAGGTAAAAAGTGGTGGGATATCCACTCTTATCTCTCCTCAACATCTACCTTCTCGTTCATTACTCCCAATTAATTTCGCCATTCTCTAAGAACTGCATTACCGGTTTCAACTATTCTCAATAATCAAGAAAGACAATAAAATCAGACTCTTCTCTATTTATCCGATAGCCAATGTAGTCCAGATAATGCTCGAATCAAGCTTTTCATGTAGGTTATAGATTTCGCCTCCGTCGGACAAAAACCCCATATATGTATATGTCTCAAGCTAGGTTTCCTACCAGTCCATAACTCGAAAGGAGTTTTTGGAACTGCCTTACTAGGAACTCTCGCTCAAGATATGCGATTATGTTTTTAAGGCTTCACCCCACAATGAAATGTACGTAAGAGTAACTCATCATACCTCCTAATCCATTTCATTCATATGACCACGCTTTCGCCAAATACTCATTCTCGGGCTGCATGACGTATTGTGTACCCATAACGAATGCCATTGTAAGACCCGAGAAAATCCCACCTTCGAAAAAGAGTAAATGGTCATTTCTAAAATCAAATTCTTTCTAGATCCCCGGACGTCGAAACCGATTCTCACCGCTTGAATCGCCTCGGCCGAAACTACCTACCACGTCGACTCCAAAACAAATGACTTGCACGTTTTTCAGGCACCAGCATCTAAGCCAGAAAATCCACATGTGAGGTGACAAAAGTCACCTATAACATGTACTCATGTGACACATGTTATATGAGTAGAGAGATGATGGAAATGGACGGCCTAGATAGTGCCAAGTGTCAAAAATCTAAGAGAAGGGACACATAGGGAATTATAAAATTGTTAAATTGAAAAAGACAAAAATGCAATAGTGTCATCCTCTTCCTTTTGAAATACAAAGCCAAAACATGTAGGAGCAGGAGGAGATGCAGTGGCTATGGATTTTTGATTTTTTTTTAGAGAGAGAGCACCTTCTAGGATTCTGGGTCAATCTGGATCACTGGTTTCTAGGACTTTAACAAGAAGGAAAGCTGCTCTACGCCGGCGAGACCACGCTGTGGCACCAATTTGCGGAGTTCCGACAAGTCCAAAAGGTAGGGATCTTTCCTACTTATGCTTATTTTCAAGCAAGAACCAGATGTAAATGGTTAGGAATGTTCTGAGACTTGTTTTAGCCGTAAACTCGATCTCAAAAGCTTTGAACCGAGTGGAGAAAATTCCTATTTGAGTGATCGTGAACAGTAACCCGAGGGTTTTACTGTTCACATGAATAGTGTTCACGAAATATTTTTGAGTGAAAATATGTTTGGTTGAGTGATTTAAAATTTGAATCGCCAAGATTGCTAATGTACTCCAATGTGCCACTTCAAAGTGCACTGAATGAGAATTTGCATAACATGCTTTATGATTTAATTATGTTAATATATATGCATGCGAATATATTAGTGGTTGAATGTTAAATTATACCATGCATTCCATATGCATTGGGCACCTTAGAATATTAGGAGTAAGTGCATGACATGAAATTGAAAGTTAAATGAAAATGTTTTAGAAAGGAATTTCGACTTTAAGATTTTCCTGCACTATGTTGGGAGATGGGTTCACCATATCGTCTGAGGAGCCTATGAATTGTTTCGGAAGGTTCTCCAACACATTTGCCTCGGAGGGTAATCCGATATTTTTACCGAAACTCGATAGTGTGTTTTCAAGAACAAAAAGCTTTTGTTTTGAAAACTGATTATTTTACTCGCATGTTGGCTTAGGCATGTGTGAGGGAGTCGGTGAGGACTCGGCACACGGGATCGGGCATGTAGACATTCGAGTGAGTCTCATGAAATGCTTACAGATCGCTAAGTCCTACCTAGACTTGTCCATCGCAAATCTCCTCCAAAGAAGTTCTACCTAGGACTTGAAGTTCTACCTAAGAGGATCTCCTGTTCTCCGGGTGCTTTCCCTTTGCTCTCAATAAACTCGAAACTCGTCACTTCACCCACATCCACATTGCTTCATATTGGCTTCCCGAGCTTACATTCGTGGCACTTTAATAGCTTTCTAACCTCGAAAGACCCGCACAAATCTAAAAACACGTAAGAGATTAGAAGTACTGCTTCATGCCAAATGTGAGTACATTGTGATTTAAATGTTAGATTCCGTTATAATTATCACCAATTGTGTATTCATCACACCCCCATCCCCGCATCTCGGCTAGTCCCCAGCAAGATTTAGATCTAACTACCCACTAGGTATGAAAACAAGGGCGCCTAGCATAATCAAGTTTTGCAAAAATCTCAAAATAGCACTTATGGAGTAGAGCATTTCACCCGCGTTAGTATGCACCAGCATGACTCAATTGCCCAACCACATTCTTACACAATGAACATTATAACACGTTAACACAAATTTGGTTATTCAAAGAAGGATTATAGTTTAAGTATGTAAGGTACTATGCTTATAGTGAACTCAGAATGATCAAAATAAGGTAAGCAATCATATAAAATAGAACATGTAACCACTATGCATAAAGTCAAAAGGAACGTAAAAACATGTCTAATCAAAATATTCTTATCATTGTAATGACCATGGGTGTAATGAAAGTAGTGTTGGGAAAATCAAAACGTGTCGCATTAACATGGTTAGTTCCACACCCGACCGCCAACACCACTCTAGAACGCTTCCAACACAACCACGCGAAGGTCTTCCCCATCCTCATCAAGAGAATGCGTCCCGTCCACACAATCGTCCAATTCATCCGATTCTCCCTAAACTCGGAGAGGTAGCATCCGCCATCGCCGGCTCTCCCGAAAGATGTGGCCTCAAGTCCTGAGAGACGCCGGTCTAACGCTTCTCGTCTCCCAAGGATGCACTCAACCATCCCTTGATCAGCCGCTCCATCCTCTTCAAAGGCGATGTGCTCATAGGTGCTGGAACTGTGGAAGAAATGGTCCCGGTAGGAGGGGCTGAAGGCACTGAGGACTGTGGTCTAGTGGAGGCTGCTCGGCTCTTCGCCAAAGTCTTAGTCGTGATCTGCTCCTGCCGAGGTATCACCCTTTTTTCTTTAACTGTTCCCCTCATCCCCGCTTCTTCTACCATACTAGTCACAAGTGAGGAACGGATCTAGCTTGAACGCGATGTAGAAACTCTCTCATCGCGCACCATATGACTAGCATAATCACTAAGTTTTCCACTATAACCCTCGTATAACAACCTAACTCGTTTTTGACTGGGAGACTTTTCACAACCATTCGGCCAAACACGATTGTGGATGATCTTGTTCATCAGGGCGTATTCCGGCTTTAACTTTCCAGGAACAAATTCTTGTCTCATAAATCCATTCATGGGTACAGGACGGGTGCACATAGCCTCAGTGAATAGCTGGGCATCGAAATCAGTAATGGCCCTGAGTGGATATGGCCGGTCCGACACGTCAGGGCGAATATAGTGTAAGGTATGTTATCGAGTCAGAGTGACACGTAAGTCGCTCTCCCATCAATCGAAGTTTCCAATACCAGTCAACCTCGCTGATTTTCCTTCAAATTGGAGTAGAACTCCCGAACTACCGAAGGTAAATATCCGCGATCCCTAGAGTGCACGAAGTGCATATTTTGTTCCTGGATAATTACCCTGATGGGATGCAAATATAAGAATGTTTCCAAATTGACACCCCTCTCGCATCGGAAACCTCTATTCGCCATTAACTGAACCCATTTCTCGTGCTCACCCTCAGAATCTTCGGTAAACATAGCCTCTATTTCTTCATCGACACTCTCAGATAAATCCTCACTTTCCGGGTTATGATATAGCCCCAAGTTTCCTTTCTTTCTCTTTTTCACCGGGTCGCGGCATCTGGGCTTTCTTCTTCACCGTCGTTCCATAGAGGACCCTGGCTCTCCCCTTCCTATATTCTTCGAACGTGCCATGGAGATGGCAATGATAGCAATAACGGCCCACATGGCCCAAATAAATCATCATATCCCGCACCCTGCCTCCTCGACCACCGGGTCGCTCCTATGTACATCTAATAGTAGTCTCCTGCTCATATGGAAAGCATAGCCTCCCATCCAACAATCATAGAATAATAGCAGCAAAATCCAACCACAAAGGTCCATATATAGCCGAAAAGAGATCAACAATGCTAATGGGGAGTCAGGAAGCTTACCACGTGCGACCGACCGTGGGGGTAACCAACTGAACTGGAACCGAAACCCTAGCAGAGCGACGAGCTGGAGTGTGACTCTAGAGGAACACACTCGCTAGCTCTTCTTGTTGCGGACAAAAAGCAAAAAGGAATATGAAGAGGTGCCAAGATTTTCAAAGCCAAAACCCTTCTCTCCTACTCTCTGCTTCGATCCTACCCATAGACTTTAAGTTCTACCCTAGAAAATTTAGCCACTGCCCACTTTTTTGTTAAGTTCTTAAATTCTGTAGGACTTTAAGTTCTACCTTCCAGAGACTTACCCTCAAACCGATTTTTCTTCTTTCTTTTTTTGAATATATATATAAATTAATATATATATATATAGGTATATATATATATATATATATATATATATATATATATATATATATATATATATATATATATATATATATATATATTTTTTCACTTTTGGGATGGTGGTGCCGCTATACATCTTCGAATCTGCCTAACCCGCTCTTTCATCCGTGTTTTTCCCGCATGTTTATTTTCTCTTGCTCAAATTCCATAACCGATCTGCATTTGTAGACTTCTAAGATCGCATTCATTCTGATATCTTCAAACTCTCCATGAGAATCATCATTGCTCCATGAATCCGATTCCTAAGATTCTAAGGTTCAATGAAAACTAATAACTGAAGTTTCAAAATGGTGGTATCAAGACACTACAGGTCCAATGTATACAACATACTTTTAATCATTTTCCACTATACACTCCAGAAGATCATGATAAAGAAAAATAATGATCACTTAAAATGATACAATTGGAAACAATCACAGGCAAGATCGGGGAAATTTTTGGCCATAAGTCCGTGTGGTTCGGGGGTGGAGAAGTAAAGTAGGTAGAATGCAAGGGGAAACAATAACGTAATAATGATAAGTCTTGTTAAGATGCACACGCAATAAGATGATGGAGAGTATATGAGATCAAACTGGGCATGTACAAAGGCATGTAAAACATAATACTCCAAAGACGCTAAATTTTGAAAAATTTGACCATCATATAATTATGATAGCTATACATTCAACCTGTAATAATTCACTCCCACAATAGTAAAACAAGCATTGTCCCCAATGTATCAACTAAGGCACCCCCACAAATGTAATTCTTGAGGGATCACAAAACAATAAAATGCAAATTATTTATTTTTTCTATGTTATTGAAAAGCAAAGAACTAACTAATTAAGTAAACAATAAAATAGAAAAAAGAATAAAAATAAAAAACTATTTACAACAATTTATGAGACCGAGGTTACTTTGATGGGAGTTTCACAGAGGCTGCCCTACCAAACACCATTACAAGTGTGCTCAGAGGAGAATGTCAAGAATGGTTTGAGGTTACTTATCACCTCAAGGAGTCTCATTGTCAGGATTTTCACTTCACTACTTCCGTATGGATGTTCCCACCTCGACATGAAAGGGCCAACCACCTGAGAGCTGAGTCAGGAATATGCAATTCCAATCCAATAAAGAAGATTTCTTCGATTGGGTTCAAAGTTTTCCTGTAATAGACTTGAGCCGTGAATAACTTGAGCGCTCCTTGTAAATTCTGTTTGTTATTTATCTCTCCGCAAACAGTTCATTTAATCGCAATAAACGCCGCCACCGCTTAGTTAGATCGTAATTAAAGTTCGACAAATTTCAAAGAAGTCTTGCAGTTCCATCTTCATCGGGCAAATGCGGCAAGTTTACATAAACCAGCCTATGGTGAGATATACCAAGAACAGTTTTAAAGGCAAGATTTATGAGTTCAAAGAGTACTTCATAAGACTGAGTAACGAATCTTTTCATTCGGCAACCGTCTTTCTTAAAATGTGTTTTATCTCCTATTAGATAGAATACCGACCATTGTCCAGGTGGTAAGTCATGGATGATTTTGGCTGTGCACTCCATATTTCTTTAATGATTTTCTTGATCTGATTGCAAAAGGAGTCCAACATCACTAATAATTTACTCGAGTATGCCCAAACCGAGAAAATATGTTCCTTATAAATTTCAAAACAACTATGGGTCAGCTGGTTCTTTGCTAGAATCGTCTAACCCACTAACAGAATAACAAGATAATAAAATGTGCAGATAGCTGTTTAGTGGAAAAGGTCCATGAATAATAATCCAACAATCAAAAAATCTCAATGATTAGAATCGTAAGAGCACCATGTTTCGCTTTGTGACCCTCCTAGTCACGGGCATCGGTTACATAGTTTGGTGAATCAAAACAATCTTTAAATAGAGTGGCCAATAACCTACTTTAAAAATCTGTTCCACTGTTTCGCGAGGGAAATGTCCCTCCGCAGGCTTCGTAATGGCAAAAAGTTAAAACTGCACTGCCATCATTAGGTACACATCTCCTCATTATTTGACTGACAAAGATTTAAATAGATATGGATCAATGCAAACATATTTTAATATCTCACAAGAATTTCTTTTTCTGTGAAGTCCATCGAGCTCGGGAATCGCTGACTATAATTCACTATGTCAAAGATACCGCATGATAAGAGCAAAGAGTTGTTCATCAGAAAGCTATCACCTATGGTGCCATGGGAGTCGATTATGGAACTAATCGGTGATATGGTCAAAGAAACCATATTCTCGAATTTCCTTTATCTTTAATGGTCAAAGTCTAATTTCTGATATAAAAATCCACCTAGTTAACCTTGGCTCAGATCCCCGCTAGAGAGCAAGCACTTCCAAAGCCGCATGATCTCAGAAATGGTCACAGGGAGTCAACAATGATATGACCTGAATTTTTCTGTGAGCAAAGACAACTCATAGGAAACTCTTTTCCCTGTGGAATGCAAATGCCCGGCAGAGTCTAGTATCTCACCGGGCAGTAAATGACAAAAGCCTTTTTTTCTCTCCCTCCCACCCTAACATGTTCCTATGGTATAATCACTAGCATCGCAGACATGATCTGCAAATGGAGGTCCCAATTAGAGACCTACGACGCAGCGGTGACACTAGCATGTTTTCGAAGAAGAAAAGCAGAGTCACAAGCTTGTGACCATGTGAAAGGGACATCTTTAGCGAGCAAAGTACATAAGGGCCTGCTATGCACTAAAATCTTACAAACTCAAAACTGATGGCCCAAGAACACCTTATGTCTCTAACACACTCAGATGGGAGGTTGGAAAATCAGCTCAACTGGGCCTTATCAACTTTGGATTCCATCTTTGATACAATGTGGCCTAAGACAATTCCTTGTGGTTACAAGGAAGCATTCCCAATTCCTTAACACAAAGATTTTTCTCTGGCACCCTCCAAAACCCATGAATTTCAAACAGCCCCGAACTTAGTCACTGTAAAACCTATAAATCATCCATGAAGATTTCAACATGATTTCTATCATGTCACTCAAGATTCCCATCATGCATCGCTGGAATGTTCCTGTGCATTGCATAGTCCAAAGGGCATTTTCCTAAAGGCGAAGGTACCAAAAGGGCAAGTGAATGTAGTTTTTTCTTGATCTTCCAAAGCTATCTCAATTTGATTGTACCCTGAGTACCCATCAAGAAAACAATAAAATTCATGCCCTGCAACTCTCTCTAGCATTTGATCAACAAACGTAAGAGGAAAATGGTCTTTCCTAGTACCTGCATTAAGCTTCCTATAGTCTATGCACACTCTCCATCCCGGGGCTGACACGAGGGAATGAGCTCGCATTTTCTTTACTGGGTAACCATCGCGGACTCTCGACTTTAGGAACTACCCGTGTCGACTAACCTAATTTACTATCCGCAATAGTGGCAAATAACCCCTACATCCACAAGAGCTTTAAAACTTCCTTCACCACTTTCATTATCGGGTTCAATCGTCTCTGTGGTTACCTAGAAGGTTTAACGTCCACTTCTATGAATTTATGTGCATCAGGGCCGATTCCCTTAATATCCTAATTGTCCAAATTTTTAAAGCACTCGGTTTTCAATATTATTTCAAAAAGTTGAGTTTGAAATAATTTCGAAGGAGGAAGATATGATTACTGAAAAGTGTCATGCTCCCCTAAGAATGCATATATTTAAGATGTGTTGGTAGTTAGTTTTAGCCTGCTTAGGGGTGGCTTCTCCTCCGAAGGCAATGTGTCCTCTCCTCATTTGGTGGCAAAGGTTCAAATTTAGGTACCTTGAATCTTTAACAAATACATCTTTATGCTCACTATAGATGGAGAAATCCTCGACCCCAAAGTGGTCACTTCCTCATCCCAATCTCTGGGCCGACCTGCATATGACTTAAGAGGATCATCATGTGAGACATTATCCAGGTATTTTTGTACCACGGAGTCAATCATATTAATTTCACACGTGTCTTCTTCATCCCCCATTCCTTTGATTACATTGAAAATATTCAGATTAACAATATGTTCCCAAATGAAAAAGTCATTAGGCTTCCCTACAATGTATAATGGCATTAGCAATGCCAAGAATGGTCGACTGGGCACCACTGAACTCAGTTCTCACGGGCCACAGCCGAGTGTCAAGCACCACAAAATCGACAGAAGTAAAATTTGTCCACTCGACCAAGACATCCTTCACTATTCCCTGTGAATTTTGACACTACTACACCAATTGAGGGTGATATCGGGTTGGCCTCTAATTCTCCAACCCTTAGGTCCACATATACCGAGTAAGGCAACAGATTAACACTTGCCCCAAGTCCACTAAAGCATGCCCTAAACTTAATTTCCAACTACTATAGAAATAGTAGACTACCCGGGTCTTTATTTTTGGGGGCAAGTTGTTCAATTAGGGACGAGATTGTTCACCATGAATGCCTCCTTGTTGACACCTAGTTTCCTTTTACCGTGCACAAGTCCTTTCAATAGTATGATGGGATTTGCTTAATGGCCTCTAACAAGGGAATGTTCAGCTTTCACCCGCTTGAACAACTCATAAATTTCAGCATGGTTATTCACTTCTTTGGTGCTCTTAGCCTATGAGGGTAGTGGAGCCGGGAGGGATATGGTTAGACTTATCTTCCTCTTGGTTGCTTATCTTTGTCATTTGTATTAGGACATGAGGTGTGTCTCGATTTTTTTTAATCTTTCCATGGTAATCCACTATGAGACTCTTGTGATGGTTCCTTGGTTGGAATAGTTTTGTCGATCATCTTACCACTCCTCGAAGGGTAGTGACCGCCTTACAATGCCTCAAAGGCATTCCTCACCGGAACCCAAACTTCCTATTAATCGTTTTGACCTATGGGTTTTGGATGGGTTGTGATGGAAGTTTCCCCTTTTTCTCACAAGGTTACCTATGGGATGAGGTTAACTCGTTATCCGGGATCTCACATCATTCAGAGCGCCTGAATTCCGTGTTTGTAGCCTGGCCGGGTTTGTACGAACTGTGGTGACTATGTCCTCCATACTTCTTATGTGGAGGCTGGTAAGGCCGTGAGTTTTGACCCTTGTCTTGATGATGACCTTGATCGAATTTCCTTGAAATCTCGTGGGGCCTCGATTCGAAATGGAGTGGAATGGAATTTGGAAAACCTTGGTTTGGATAGTGAGGGCCTCGTTGTTAAGGTGTTAGGTGGCCTCCCTCATTTCTCCAAATAAAATTAGGATGCTTACCCCCAACCAGATTGTATGTTCTTTAGTATGGGAGTTGGAAAGGTTTCCTTTGGTAGTTAAGGGCGTCGTTTGTCTAATTTGAATGGCTCCCTTAACTTTGAGGAAGATTTATGGGCGCTTAATGGTCGAGTGTGTGGTCACGCATATAAATGCATGGTTCCTCCACTCTAGGTCCAAGTGCACGAGGGTATTTTGAGGTACACTAGTTACCTCGTTCACCTCTTCATCTCTATGGCCTCACTTCTTGTCAAATTGGCAATCTTGGCCTCGCAACTCATCATCTCTCTTAGGTGGTGATCTCCCACACCAAAGAAAAAAGTATGCATTTTTAGCAAAGTGTCTAAAGAAGTGTTTGTCTCCCAAGTTCGAGCATTCTCTGCTATAGTGTCAAAAAGTTGAATTGCCTCCCCGGGCACTCTTTTCATAAAATTTCCCGCACACATCATTCGGGATGTACCGCTTATTACCTAGAGATAATCCTGATGAAAGTATGCACAAATTTGTCCAACATCTAACCCATGATGAGGGATAGCATGGAGGAGATCCTTATATCTTTCCCATACCGCTGCAAAGGGTTCACCTGGCTTTTCAGAAAAGTTCTGAATTGCTCGCATGAGGGCATTAGTACGTGCAGGAGGGAAAAACTTATTGAGGAATTCATTCCGCATGTTTTCCCACGTAAAGATCGAATTAGGTGCAAGTGGAATAACCGCATTTTGGCTTTCTCCTTTAAAGAAAAAGGAAATAAGACCAAACAAGATAATGCAGAGGGGAACCTAAGGGAGGAATGCACTGCAGACATCCTCAAAATCCCTCATGAATGAGTAAGGATTCTCAGATTCGAACCCTTGGTATACAAGTAGAAGACTCGATCATTCGACTTCATCAGAATCGGGTTGGCCCCATCAGCGCGAATACAAGAATTCCCCTTGTGGTGGTCCTCCGAGGTCATGCACTTCTCGAAGGGTTCTTTTCTACATCGGGCAAATGGTGCTGTGAGGAACTCTATATTGATTGTTGAAGGTTACCATTTCCTCCTATCACTCGGTTTATCAGAATGTAGCATTGGCCCCATGTCTGCAGGCTCATGTAGTCCTCGCGATTCTCAGATTATCCATCGAGGTAAATGTTATCTGAGACACTTGGCTTATAATGGATTTCTCAAGGTTTTTAGGGATACAATAATTAATCTGAGCCGTTGCTAGCCCAGATTGACATGCACTACACTTACTGGTCCAAGAAACACTTATCGAGATTTCTCAACAAAAACAAAACAAAATAAAAGAAAACGGAGAACGTGACCGGATGGCAATGCAATTGCAAATTACCTCTAGCCTCTTCGTATCAACTGGTTATCGCATCTCGCTAGAACGGCATGCGCCAAAATGCTTCATTCCGGGACAAGATGCCTAATTCTATTCCTGCCGTAGGAATTATAGTCAGTCTAGCATTGTAATACTGGAATCCACAGTCATCTCCATAGGGAGTGGTCTCGATTCTGCTGATCAATAGAGCTATTCTCCACTAAAAGTATGATTAAAGAAAACTCGTAGTGTGTTGTGTCGCTTGATCAATGGTTGATCGTTTGAATGTTTTAAATAGAAAGACAATTGCTTGATTTTGGGTGGTTCCACTCACTTCGAATGTGTAAGTCCCACTCTTATTTATAAACTCATCTAGGTCTCATTGATAAATTGGTCTTCGATGGAGGATTTATCTTTAAATGCTTTTGGAAAAAAAAGATGATCAAGTACTAAACACTTGCTCAATTGAACGAACCCTAGTCAGCATTATGATCACACAACGTGTACCGGAAATATCTCGTTAACACGTTGTCAAGAATTTATCCAACTAAGGATTTAAAACCTTTCTACACAAGTGATCAATATTACACAATCCATTGAAAATCAAGAGAGTAATTGAGGGATTTTACCTTGATCGGGGTGAGTTTCCCCCGTATGATCCCAAACAGTTAGGGTTTAGAACTCCATAAATTATGATGAACAATTAAAGACGGTTAATCCATTAAACATAAAAACAAAGATTTTGCTGTTTGACTGACTTGTAAAACTCCGAGAATAGAAAATATGGAATGCTAAGATTTAAAGCACAAATATTGATGCTAAAAGATTACAAACTCTTGAATCCGAAACTTTAAAAGAATGGAAATTTGAACTGGATCTGTTGTAAGTACCACTAAAAAAATGGAGAAAAACTTTAAAAACCTAAACCCTAGAAGTGAAGAACTCAAAACTCAAGAGAAAACTAAAAGACTGCAAGGATCCTCTAATACTTAGTCCTCCTCCTTTATATTCCCTTCCAAAGTGATTTTCCATTTCGTTCAAGCATTTAAAGTGCCTCTCACGTCCTGATTGAATTCTCGACACCCCGCAGTCTCCATAGAAAGTTCCTACCTAAGTAGGACTTTAAGCTCCCACCTAAGGGACTTGCTTACCCGCCAATTTTCCAGCAAGCTCCCACCGATAGGACTCGGGGTTCTACCCCAGAGGACTTATCCACCGCCAAATCTCCAACAGGTTCTACCCAGACTCAAGTTCCACCTGGCAGGGACTTGTCCTCTCGGGTGGCTTCCTCGCTCTCAATGGGTTCCCGAACTTCACACCCTCTCACCCACATCCACATTGCTTCATATTGGCTTCTCGAGCTTACATCCTTGTGCACTTACGTTTTAAACCTGAAAGACCTGCACAAATCTAAAAACACAGAAGAGATTAGAAGTACCTGTTCTTATGCCAAATGTGAGTACATTGTGATTTAAATGTGTTAGATTCCGTTATAATTATCACTCAATTGTGTATTCATCATTTGTCATGCATGTGCACTTAGGTGGGGAGTAACCCATGAAATTACATCGCTTCGCTTGCCCCCGTCGAGGATCATTTCCGTGCACAGGAACGACGGGAAGGCGCACCACCGGAGGCCGTGTGTTTAGAAGAAAGCCATATTGTGGCTTTGGTATTGATTTTGTATAACATGTATTAGAATTGTAAATTTTAATATATGTTGAATTAAGAGTAATGTAAAAACTCTTGAACCATGATATATATTTTGTTGGGATATTTATATTGTGAGTATTGATGCAGGGGCCCAAGTGACCATTATTTTTACTCATTTTTATTCATTTGGACCCTGTGTGGTCATTGTAAACTTGTTTGGGACAGGTTGCTGCAGAGCTCCCGTATAAAGGAGACCCTGCCCGATTGTGAGGGTGTCGGGTTACCCGACATTCACGAGTATTCCAGGTTGACTGGTCATTAACTGACACCCCGCTTGGGCGCTACAGCCATGCTTTTCAAGGAATTTGGTAAAAGGACCGTGGATTTTGTCCCGATTCATCATATCTCGCTATAATATTCACCGCCTCGATCTGATCTCACAATTTTAATCTTTTTATCTAATTGTCTCTCGACCTCTGTTATGAACATCTCGAAGATGTCAATGGCCTAAGACTTTTCATGCAATTAGATAAACATAACCATAACGAGATAGATCATCTATAAAGGTGATAAAATACTTCTCTCCTGTAAAACATGGAACAGAGAGTGGTCCACAACATTCAGATGAATTATCTCAAGGAGCCATTACTTGTGGCACCTTTCTTTGTATGTTTAGTTTGCTTTCCCTTTATGCAATCCACGCATACATGAAAATCAGTGAAGTCAAGATTTTGTAAAATCCCTTCCTTCACTAATTTCTCAATTCTTTCCTTAGAGATGTGCCCTAGTCTTCTGTGCCATAAGATTGAAGAATTTTCATTAATTAAGCCACGTTTTGAACTAACATTTGAATGCAGGGTCATCAAAGCTTGTGCAAATTCATGATTCAAGGAAATTTTATATAAACCATCACATAAAATACCGTAACTAACTCGTAATGCACTTAACATCGTAAACTTAATTGTCCAGAACTCGACAAAATGTAATATCCAAAGAGCATCTAATTTGACAAGGAAACTAAATTCAGAGATAGAAAGTACATAAAAAGTGTTTAAAAGATTCATCCGATGACCCGCTCCTACAGTAAGCGACAGTACCAACAAATTCACTCTAACCTTGAGACGGTTTCCATATAGTAGAGGAACTTTTCACTTTCCTTCGCTTCCCCGTTATAAGGAATCCCTCGCATTAAATTATCACATGAAAGCCAGGTCTTTAATCAATCCACCAAGTATTTGGAAGGAACTTCTCGCGAGATCGATTCATAAACATACAAAGAAAGATTTATACCTCTTTTCGAACCGCCTCGCGCTTGATACAGTCCTTCACATGCCCTTTCTTGCCACAAAAGTAGCAACTTACCGTGAATTTTCCATCATGACTCGCTACTTCCCCGTGTCCACTTTCTTTCGTGGAAGTTCTTTCCTCAATTTACCTTTCTTCTTCATGACTCATGAGTTACAACAAAGAGCAAGATTTACGTCTCTTCCTTGTCTTTAATCTCACTTCCTCTTGTATACATTTACTGGTGAGCTCATTCAAGTTCCATTGATCACTGTTAGTATTATAGTGGATTTTGAATGGAGCAAACTGTGATGGAAGTGAGTTAAGGACAAACTGTACCAAGAAGGACTCATCCATACTCCATGCCTAGTGCCTTCCGTTTCATACTTTTCAGTCATGTTTAAAATATGTTGTCAATACCTTTCCCCCCGACCATCATATTTCATGGTGGTCAATTCAGCACTCAATGTGCTTCGTAAGGGACTTAGACAAATACGCTTGAAGCGCTCCTCAACAGATTTCAGAAATTCCGAGGCAAACTCGGTTTGAGGGAGAGAGGTCTTGATATTATTGGCAATTGTGGGACCCCTTTCCCGGCCCAACCAGACCCATTTTGGCTTATCCGAACCGAGTCTGGGATGCCACTAAAATCACTCAATCACTCAAAATCATATATATCTTCGCTTAAGCTGACATAAATCGCGTTCCATAAACATTTAACAAAATACATTTACAGTGAAGGCATTCAAGCCTTTTCAAAATGATTTAAAAAATGTATGTCTGTGAGTCCAAATTGTTTTTAAGCAAAATATCAATATCCAAAAGAAAACATGGAATGAATGCAGACATGCTCCGAGCATAACTAAATTTCCTTCTTATGACTCGACGCCCTCGATCTGGGTCCGTCGATCACTATCTATCACTCAGTACCTGCGCATTGGTAAAACAATACGCTAAGCATTTTCATTCTTAGTGGTTCTATACAAATCCATTCCTCAGTTTCGGTTTAAATCGAATCATGTAATTTAACAATTCAACACTTTCAAACCATTATGGATGATCAATATAAATACAATACATATACTTGTTTTATATACAATCAGTTATGGTTCATTGCTCATCCCAAAAATACACTTTCATATTCAATACTGTCTTCAAATCAATTGAATTATGCTCACAAATCAATTATGTTCTCGCACCAATTCAATTCAAAATCAATTCGCTTATGCCCTTAACGAATTTAACCCATGCCTTCGAAGTATATAGGATATCAGAAGCCATCGGGTCGGTCCCGCCTGGCCGCAGCCGCAGATCAAATAGTTTTATAACACGCACGGTCCCTCCGGGCTGCCGGATCGGTTATAAACAATCAAATAGTGAACACTACCGACATTGTCCCATTGGCCGCCGATCTGAGTGACACATCAATACAATAGTTCCCAGCGATCGCTTATTCGAATTTCATTGGTATACCAATCTATCCTTAATACGAACTAAATGGTTAACATTCTATTAAGGGCATTCAAATCTTTATAGCAAAAATATAGTACAATATGTACGCTTGTATAAACAATTTATTTTCAATAATCATGCAATTTTTATATGCAACCATTTCACAATCACTTTTCTCAAATCAATTAAATCAATTCAATATGCTTTTAGAACAAACATGCAAAAACTTGAAACGAGGAATAGGAGTCCGTAGAACAAACCCAAAATCTTTACACTTTGATTCCAACTTTGAATTCAATCTCGCTTGATTTTCCTCCGTCGCCCTATTCCAAACCATTAAAGAACAATATTATTCGTGTGTACTAGTAGTTTTGGTTAGGATTGATTTTCGGAGTTTAGTATGAGTTCCAATTTCAACAAGCTATATATAGATGGATTCTAGACTCAATGGTCTTTCCATAGAGTCTAAGAACACCCAAAACGGAGTTCGGACGAAGGAGTTATGACCTCCTGAAGTTGGAGGTCATACGTAGTCACACCCAGCCGAGCTGACTGTCTAAGCTGACTTGACCTCGGTAAACTCAGTATGACACCTCGGTATGACATATTCTATCCTCCTTAGGCATATGAATGAATTATTGACTCAATGGGCTTTCCATAGATTCCAAGAAAACCCGAAACGGAGTTCGGATGAAGAAGTTATGACCTTCCGGTTGAGGTCACGAGTCACACCCAGCCGAGCTGACTGATTGAGCTGACCTGACCTCGGTAAACTCGGTCTGACACCTCGCTCTGACATATTCTATCCTCCTTAGGCATATGAATATATTCTTGACTCTATGTGCTTTCCATATAGTTCAAGAACACTCAAAATGGAGTTCGTACGAAGAAGTTATGACCTTCCGAAGTTGTGGGTCATACGTAGTCACACCCACTGAAATGATCGATCGACTGACCTCGACTCGTAAACTCGGTCTGACACCTGGTCTGACATATTCTATCCTCCTAGGCATATGGATGAATTTTTGACTCAATGATCTTTCCATGTAATTAACACCCGACCGGGAGCTTCACACGGCGGAGTTATGACCTTCCTGGGTTGAGTGTCATACGAGTCAACTCCGTACGAGCCGACTTAGCCGGGTCTCAATACTTGTTACAATGAGGTCCGGCCGACTTCTACTCAACGAGGTCTATCGATCCTCTCCAGGATGAGGTCTGCTGTCCTCTCCTGGATGAGGTCTGCTAACCTCCACAAGATGAGGCCCCAAGCGAATTCCTCTTCAGATGAGGTCCCGTTAACCTCCATCGCATGAGGTCCGGCCGAATTCTCCACTACATGAGGTCTCTGGCCGACCTTCGCAGATGAGGTCCGCTGACCCCATGCACGACCTCAATAAAAGGACCATAACTAATCTAAATAGGTCCAAAATTGAGAAAATTAAAGTCTAACATCAATTTCATTGATGTACAATTTACTAGGAAGGACTCACTACCAAATTCCTTCACTTCATACCCAAAAATTAGCCTCTAAGAACCGGCGATGCCAAGACTACCACAATGTGGCAGCTTCTCATGATTTAAAATACAACCAAACATTCCCCTAAGGCAAAATAACCACCACACAACCCTTAGGGTAGAAAATAACCAAAGTAGGAGAAGACCTACCTCTTTGAGTTTGTCGAAACTCCCCGATTCCGGTCTCTACTTGCAGCTCTTGTCACAAGGAAGGACTTTCCTCTGCTTCTCACGGAGACCTATGGTCCGATCGTCGTAGTGGGGCTCCAGAGAGAAGGTAGAGCCTCTCTCTCTAACTCTCCCTTTTCTCTGTTTTTCCTTTTCTTTTGGATCACCCTTAATCGTACTTTAAAAAGGAGGAAGCTTCCTCCCTCTTTCCTACATGCCATGTCCTTTCCTGATTTTCTTTCTTTTTCTTTTATTTCTTTTTATATTTAGGTCCCTCCATTTCTCTAGTATTCTTCATTTAAGTCTCCTATTATTTTCCCCTTGCTCATTTATTTCTCCTAATTTCACTTACCCTTAGGTCCCCATTTTACAATTTCCATATTTTCTCTTTTTCACTTGGGTTTATTCCCAGATTCAATAATCATTTAATCAATATTCATCTAACAATTCCTTAAAATACCTAAGTCAGTCTAATTATACCCGAATATATAATAAATTTTATTATAAAATTTAGGGTATTTTCGGGGCGTTGCAACTCTCCCCCACTTAAAAATTTCGCCCTCGAATTACTCTTAGTCAAATAGTTGCGATACCGGGCCGTGACGTTTCCTCACTTTCCCAAGTAGCTTCTTCGGTCTTGTGGTTCCTCCACAACACTTTGATTAGCGGAATCTTCTTGTTCCGTAATTCTTTCACTTCACGAGCAAAAATCTCTACTGGCTCTTCTTCATACGTCAAATCTGGCCTCAACTCAATTGTCTCCGAAGAGACTACATGTGACGGGTCTAATCAGTACCTCCGTAGCATGGACACATGAAATACATTATGGATCTTTTCCAAGTCCGGAGGTAATGCTAATCTATATGCTACTGGACCCACTTTTTCAATCACTTCATAGGGACCAATAAATCTAGGGCTCAACTTGCCCTTTTTCCCAAATCTCATCACCTTCTTCCAAGGCAACACTTTCAAAAACACTTTTCGCCGACTTACATCGAATATCTTTTCTTTCATGTCTGGTGATATGATTTCCTCTGCTCATCGCTGGCCACCTTCAATCTTTCTCTAATCATTTTCACTTTTTCTTCGGGCCTTCAGGACAAGCCTGGGGCCAATCACTTTCTTTCACTCACTTCGTCCAACACAACAAGCAGTTCTACATTTTCTCCCATATAAAGCCTCATACACGCCATTCCACTTGATTATTGGAAACTGTCATGGTAATAATAAATTCAACTAAAGCAATGTGTCGATCCTAACTACCCTTAAGGTCGACACACAACTCCTTAACATATCTCCGTAATCCGATCACTTCGCATTGTCCATCCGTTTGTGGGTAGAACGATGTACCGAATTCGGGCCGAGTGCCTGCCTCGCACTTTTCCCAAAATTCGGCAAACCCCTGATCTCTGGCCTCGAAATAATGATACAGAATCATGTAACCGAACTATTTCTTGGTATACAACTCTGCTAGCTTGTCAAATGAATAGTCGATTTCACCGTAGGGAAGTGAGCTTAACTCTGGCTGACCTGCCTACTACGACCCAACCGAAATACGCTTCTCCCTCACAATGTAACCCAACCATAAAATCCATGGTGATTCGATCTCATTTCCATTCCAAGATCTCCGATAGGGCTGCAATCCCGAAGGAACTTCGATGCTCGCTACCTTTGACACACCAAACACTTACAAATTCGACACATCTCTTTTCATTCCGAACACCGTAACGACATTTTTAAATCTCGACATCTGTGCTACCGGATGGATATAAAAAGGTCCACTCCATGTACCTCAAGTATGGATTTCAAATCATTAAGGCCAGTACACAACCCGATCCTTATAATACAAAACCCATTGCTCACTCGTGAACCCGCGCTTTACCATTTCCAACTGATTTTATGGCGCGAATTTTCATCTTTCTTCAGTAAGTTCCTAGCACTCGATTCAACAAACTCGTCTCGCTATCAACTCGCCACTACGCATTCATCACATAATGACAATTGGGCATTCAACTTCAAGCATTCGCTGACTTTCTACTCAAAGCGTCGACCACTACATCGCCTTTCCCCGCGATAATCAATCACGCGCCATAATCTTTATCATTCCATCCATCTTCGTTGTCTCGTTGCTTTCGCCGTGAGGGCAACACTTAAGACTCTTATGATCAGTGTAGATGAAACACTTATCTCCATACAAATAATGTCTCCAAATTTTCGCCAAGAAATACAATTGCGCTTAATCAAATCAGGCGTGGGTAGTTCTTTTTACGCGGCTCAATCGGTCTTAAAGCATAGCTACCACTTACCCTCTCGCGATTAGGGACATATCCAAGTCCATTTAGCGACGCATCACTAAAAATCACAAATTCTCTACCGCAGCTCCATGAATAAGAACCCGAGCCCTGCTAAGAATGCCTTCAACTTATCAAAACTTTTGACATTGTTCACTCCATTCATTCTTACATTTTCTCGAGCAATTCACATCTGGGGCTGCAGCCATAGAATACCCCTTAACTTAATCTTCGTAGTATCCCGCTAGTCCTGTGAAACTACGCGCACTGCACATTTCTTGGTGGCTTCCATTCAACAACCACTTCTATTTTCTTTGGATCTACTCGGATTCCTTCTTTCGATACTATGTGCCCAAGAAAGGACACTTCATTCTTCCAAAACTCACACTTGCTCAATTTCGCATACAACTGCTCTTTTCTCAAAGTCTCTAACACTACTTGAAGGTGTGTATCATGACTTTCTCGATCTTTTGAATACACAAGAATGTCGTCTATAAACACTACGACAAACTGATCCACATACGGTCGGAAAACACGATTCATTAGGTCCATGAAAGCCGCTGGAGCATTTGTCAATCCAAACGGCATTACAAGGAACTCATAATGTCTATATCGCATCCTAAACGCCGTCTTATGCACATCGACATCTTTAATTCTCAACTGATGATACCTAGATCGCAAGTCAATCTTCGAAAAGATACTTCGACCTTTCAATCGGGTCAAACAAATCATCAATTTCGGGGTAACGATACTTATTCTTTACTGCTAACTTGTTCAGCTTGTTCTGTAATCAATACATAAATGGCGGTACCATCTTTCTTTAACAAAGCACGGAGCTTCCCATGGTGATACACTTGGTCTAATAAACCCTTTTTCTAGTAGTTCTTGCACTGCAATTTCAATTCCTTTAAATTTCAAGGAGTTTACATGGATGGTGTAATGGATGCCGGTGGCACCCGTACAACGCCAATAGCAAACCCAATCTCCCTATGTGGGGCAACTCGGTAACTCTTCCGAAACACGTCCGTAGTGTCGCTAACAAAGAGGGATATCTGATACACTAGGCCTTGCCTTACCGTATAAATCACCTAAGCCAAGTAGTTTCACATCTTTCCGCATCATCGTTTCCTAGCAGTTGGTCGCGATATCACATTAGATAGGTGAATTGACCTCTCACCGATGAAAGTTACTTCATCTTCATTCGGTGTTCTTAAGGTTACTATTTTCATTCTACAATCGACTATTGCTTGATGTCGGGACAACCAGTCCATCCCCAATATCACATCAAACTCCCTAAATGATAACTCAATCAAATCTCCTAACACCATACTGTGATTTTGATGGGACAATCCATACACTCGCTCACAATAACATTCATGGTCGAATGTTCGTCACCAAGATGTCATACCGGTTTCACCTACCTGCAATTTACCCAAGTTGGGTATGTTCCGCAAATATACGAGCTGGTCGACCGGGGTCAATCAATGCATGTACAAGAGTATCAAAGATCTGGAAATTACCAGCCATCACACTGGAGCCGGTATTTCCACGCTTCACATATGTCGAATGAGCACATATATCTTTGCCTGGCTTCAAAAAAGCTCTGCGGTCCCTTGTCTCGAACACTATGATGCAACACTCTGGCTACCAGGCCACTAAAGCCAAATCCCTGGGCTCAATGAATAACGAGCTCTAAACAATCTCTGCTCTATACTTTAGATCCACAAATCAAACAAGCACCTGTAGTCTCCAACATTCTCCTTTGCGATTTCTCCCACAATGGAGCAATGGGAGCAAATTGCCTGTATGACCTCCCAAAGGTGACTCGCAACCGATGGTGCCGAGCAGTATTCCTACCAGCCTGAGTCAGGTCGACCGAACCCCGTGGTCCCCCGAATTTCTTCCTTATTGTTGTTGGCACTGGAATCGACCGTGATTTTTCTTCCTATCTTTTATCCTTCTCTCTCTTCCTCTTTCTTACTCTTTCCACATTCAATGCACATGTCACAATTTCGAGAAATCCTCATGGCAAAATGCTGTACACGGGGCTCGACATGGTCACAAGGCCGCCTTTCAAACTCCACGACACTTTTCTCTTCCTCACTCATTAAGTATCTCTGGAGCATACTTGCTCAACCGTGAATTTTTGATATTCCACACACTCATCCGTCTTTGCTTCGTGACATGAAACTCCCGCCCCATGTTGTTCGGGATAAATGCGACCACAGGAAGCCTAACTCATCTAAGAAGAACTCCCATGTAACTCTCTCTGATGGTGCGGTCCTGGTCACGGAAACCCACCACTGATAAGCCTCATCCTATAGTAATGAGGTCGCACATTCCAACTTCTCTTCAGTTGTGCAATGTATTTGCACAAGCATTCGCTCTGGCTCTTCTCGAGCCAATTTTCCATAAGAAGGCCCATCCTCTTCTTTCCCATAAAATCTACTGTGTCGGTACCTTGCCACTTTCCTCAATGGCTAATCGCTTGAGCAATTGCACCGGTTGCCCAGCTTCTTTGCAATGCCTGTCTAGCCGCCGGAGGATACCCATAAGACTCCCGCCATAACTTGTTTCGTTCATTCATTGGTAGGGCATGGATGCTTGCCCACCTTTCACACTAGCAGGACTGCCCTGGTCATCCTCGACCCTTAGGGAAGCCGAACCGTCCATGCTTATCCTATTAAGACCAGCAAGATCCGCGTCAGAGTCATGTCATCCTTTATATGCAATGAAATACATGTTATACACAATTTCAAAATCATTTACAAACAATTTCAAAATCATTTTGTAGAACCGCCTAAACCTAGGCTCTGATACCAATAAAGATGTGGGACCCCTTTCCCGGCCAGACCCGTTATGGTGGATCCGAACCGAGTCTGGGATGCCACTAAAATCACTTAAAATCATATCTTTGCGGAAGCGATTACAAAATTGGGTAAGCCCATAAACATTTAACAAAATACATTTACAGTGAAGGCATTCAAGCCTTTTCAAAATTATTTACAAAAATAGATGTTCAGAGTTCAAATTGTTTTTACAAAATATCAACATCCAAAAGAAAACATGGAATGAATGCACATGTCGGAGCATACTCCGAAATTTCCTTCTTTATGACTCGACGCTCCTCGATCTCGGGGTCCGCTCGATCACTATCTATCACATGGTACCAAGGCATTGGTAAACAACACGCTAAGCATTTCAGCGCTTAGTGGTTCTATACAATCCATTCCTCGCCGGCTTAAATCGAATCATGCAATTTAACAATTCAACACTTTCAAACCATTATGATGATCAATATAAATGTACAATTACATATAATTGTTTTATATACAATCGCTATGGTTCAATGGATCATCCTAAAATAAACTTTCATAGCCCAATATTTCGTAATTCAAATCAATTCAATTATGCTCACAACACCCGGGCTCGCTCGCATCCAATTCAATTCGAAAATCAATCTACAGCCAATCAATTCAGCTTATTTCAACTAATTTAACTTATGTCTTCGATATACAGAATATCAGAGTCATCTGGCATCGCCCCGGCCGGGCTACGTGTGCTCCAGACAAACGGTTTTATAACATGCGACGGGTCCGCTAGGGTCACGACCGGTTATAAACAATCAAATAGTGAACACTATACCATATGGTCTCACGTCATTGACGGAGTGACACATCAATAATAGTCAATAGTTCGCGATCTTTGTATTTGACCCTATTGGTATACCAATCTATCATATCACAGAACTAAGCGGTTAACATTCTATTAGGCGTTCAAATCTTCTGCAAAATATAGTACAATATATGCGTTTATAAATGATTTATTTTCAATAATCATGCAATTTTTATATGCAACCATTTCACAATCACTTTTCTCAAATCAATTAAATCAATTCAATATGCTTTTAGAACAAACATGCAAAAACTTGAAACGAGGAATAGGAGTAGGTAGAACAAAACCAAAATCTTTGAACTTTGATTCCAATCCTTGGAATCTCAATCTCAGTTTGGTTTTTCCTCCCTCGTCGATCCATGTTATTCAAAACCATTAAGAACAATATTGACCGTGTGTACTAGTAGTTTTGTTTAAGATTGATTTTCGGGTTTAATATGATTTCCAATTTCAACAAGCTATATATATATAGTTCTTGACTCCAATGGGCTTTCCATAGAGTCCCGAACACCTGGCAGTTACAGACCTGAAGGAGTTATGACCTCCGAAGTTGGAGGTCATACGTAGTCACACCAGTAAGTATTTGTCTAAAAGCTGACCTAAACTAGGTAAACTCGGTCTGACACCTCTTTCAGGAATATTCTATCCTCCTCAGGCATATGAATGAATTCTTGACTCAATGGGCTTTCCATAAGTCGAAAACCAGAAAGCAGGAGGTTGGGATGAAGAAGTTATGACCTTAGAAGTTGGAGGTCATGTAGTCACACCCGGCCCGGTGATTGATAAGGCGACCTCGGTAAACTCGGTCTGACACCTCGCTCTGACATATTCTATCCTCCTCAGGCATATGAATGTATTCTTGACTCTATGTGCTTTCCATATAGTTCAAGAACACTCAAAATGGAGTTCGTACGAAGAAGTTATGACCTTCCGAAGTTGTGGGTCGTCGTGAGTCACACCCGACCGGTGTGACGACGACCTCAGTAAGAAACTCGGTCACGGCACCTTAGTCTGACATATTCTATCCTCCTCAGGCATATGGATGAATTTTTGACTCAATGATCTTTCCATAGAGTCCAAGAACACCTGAATCGGAGTTCGGACGAAGGAGTTATGACCTTCCGAAGTTGGAGGTCGTAAAGCTGATCGCCTCGGACAGGCGGCCAGGCAGTGCAGCGACCTCTACATAATGAGGTCTGGCCGGCCTCCTCTTGGAAATGAGGTCTCACCGGCCTCTCGGATGGGTTGCTGTCCTCTCTGGATGAGGTCACGCTGGCCTCCCGGGGATGAGGTCGTTGAGCCTGCCGGGATGGTCTGGCCGGCCTCCATTGCATGGTCTGTCGGCCTCCCTTTACATGGTCTGGCGACCTGCACTTGGGGATAGTGCGCGGCCTCTCTGAGAAATGACCTCAATAAAAGGACCATAACTTGGTTTCTGAGGAGGTCCAAATTGAAATTCAAAGAGCCTAACATCAAGTTCATTGATGTGTACAATTTACTAGAAGGACTCACTACCAAATTTCTTTCACTTCATACCCAAAAATCAGCTCTAAGGTCCGGTTAGCGAGCACTACCACAATGTGGCAGCTTCTCATGATTTAAAATACAACCAAACATTCCCCTAAGGCAAGATAACCACCACCTGCTTGCTTAGGGTAGAAAATAACGAGTAGGAAGACTGCCTCCTAGAGTTTGTAAAACTCCGGATTCCGGTCTCTACTTGCCGACTCTTGTCTGCGAGGAAGGACTTTCCCTCTTTGCCATTGGGAGACCTATGGTCAGATCGTCAGAAAATCACAGAGAAGGTACGGCCTCTCTCTCAACTCTCATACCTCTAATTTTTCTTCTTTGGATCTTTATAATCGTACTTTAAAAATGAGGAAGCTTCCTCCCTCTTTCTTACATGCCACATGTCCTTTCCTTGATTTTTTTCTTCTTTTTCTTTATTTCTTTTTATATTTAGGTCCCTCCATTTCTCTATTATTCAATTTATTCTTCATTTAAGTCTCCTATTATTTTCCCCTTACTCATTTATTTCTCCTAATTTCACTTAAACATATAAACTTACTTACAATTGACCCTTAGGTCCCTATTTTACAATTTCCATATTTTCTCTTTTTCACTTGGGTTTATTTCGATTCAATAATCATTTAATCAATATTCATCTAACAATTCAGGAAAAATACCCCGAGTTAGCTCAATTATACGGGAATATATAATAAATTTTATTATAAAAATTCTAGGGTATTTTAGAGCGTTCTGACAATAGTCATTCTCTCCACAGCATCACTCTTAAGTCACATTTGGATCTTGCAGGGCTTTTGATTGTCCACTTTGCTCAGAATAACATCATCCGTAGCTTGAGGTTTATCCATTATTAAAAGCAAGGTCAGATCCAATGTGATGAGGTGAACTCTTTTTCATACCATTCGAGAAAAGTTCGGCCCATCAACAGTCATTCGGATGCAAGAGAGTGTAATGAAATTAGAGGCTGTACAAAATAGAACAATGCTCACAATAAAGTCAAGTATAAAATAAATAGCAATGAACTATTGATATCATTAAAATTCTCCTTTGGGTAAATTTTAACATATCATTCACTGAGGGAACTTAAAAGACTTTACTATTTTGTGTCATTTATATGTACCTTTGGGTATCTATTTTACCTTTCTCTAAGCAACACAAAAATGACCATTAATTAATTAAATTGACTCTCCTTTGGGTTAGTATTCTCTGATATTAAAATTTATAAGTCTCCTTTATTCCTTTTATGCAATCCGATAAATCTGAAGACTCTTAATTTAAGTTACTTTGGCAACTATCTAGTTAGTTCTCCTTACATTATAAATTGTCATTTGAATAAAATTTCACAGATGAAATTAATTCTTTTAATTGAGTTAAAAAATCAAAGGAAATAGTATCTTTAATAATCATCTTATTCAATAATCAATCATAATAAAATCAAAGAAATCGTAATTCAGTGATAATTGCGAGTTCGAATCAGGGATATTGGACTTGTCTTAAAGAAATTCGTTTTCATATTCAAATAAGTGATAATGATAATCGGCTATCGATCTTTGTGATTTATATTTCTCGCTATTGAAGCTTCTAATGCGGGTATGCGAGCACGCACGAAGCGACCCGTGATGGCTCCACGAAAATGCCGATAATGCCCGAACCGGCGCCCCTCACGAAGCATTGATCCGATCGGCGTTGCAAAGAAAAATAAAAAATCTTCCTTCTAGGCGTTGAGGCGTCTTTATTTTGTTTAATTAATTTTTTTTTTTTTTAGTGAGCGGAGTGTCGAAGATAAATCAAACTTTATAAAGCGATGATTTGAATAAATTCAATGGCTCGATACCATTTGTTAAGATTTAATACGAAGTCAGCTTACACAATATTCGGATCGTTGAATTTAAAAGCTGCGTCTTTGATAATAAAATATGATAATAAAATATAATATAGATTACATATCGTTTGAAGAAACAGCATATTGTGAGAGATTCAGCGAGTTTATGAATGCTTAAATCATTGATACTCTTATCGTATCGAACTTTTGTCCTTGCTTGAAATTATTTTATAATTGATGGAAGAGTTCATAACAGCGCATGAAGGGTTTATATAGCTTTATTATTGATAGGAGAAGAGAGTGGAAATATCTGGCGATTCAAAAAACCGTTACAAACGTGTAATTCGAAAAGCTGTTAACATAATAAATTATATTTATTATAATTTCTACAGCTTCAATCGAGGGTAAATATCTTGCCTTGATTTAAAAATATTGGGTATTCTTGGTGAAAATTTAAATCTGAGGTTAGTGGGCCACCCACTTAATTGTAATGTGAAAATAACATCTTGTGGATTTTGCCCAAACTCTATAATGTACCAAACCTTGAGGACAAGGTCAGTTTCGATAAGGGGGGAGTGATAGTTGGGCTGGGCTTGGGCTGATTGATACCAGAATTCAAGAGCAGCTTAAGGAATGGGACAATGCTGAAACCCATGAAGAGAACAACCTAAAAAAAAAAGCCAGATCTTGGGGTCATTTTAGTAACAAGGGCAACATAAGAAATGAAAGATATAAGAAGGATCAAGAAGCAGGGGGTCAATGTGGGATGCGGAGCTAGGGCACGTAAGCCTTCAAGTTGGCTTGAAGGATTTGAGCTGAACAAAAAACGTTGAGAGATTCTACTTCCCCAAGCGGTTTTGATTTTTATGTTATGGATTTTTTGTTGGTTATTTCTTTTCTTGCTGTGTTGTTTTGGTTGGGAGTCGAGGGGGGCTGTTAAGGGGAAAATCCATGTTTGTGTTTTTGGGAGCAAAAAGTTGAAGTTTTCTTTGAGGAGTCTTGCATTGACTTTAAGAGTGCCTTAATTTTCCATTGTATCATGAACTGTCAATGCAAAACCACGAGTAAACTAACCATCAGTAATATGACTATCCGTCGCAACAAGTCGACGACAAAACATACTACAATAGGTTAGTGACAAACAATACAAAAAAAACAGACAAACTCAAATCGATGTGAAAGAAAACCACTTTATTTAGGAAAGAAAACGATGGAAAATGTGATTTCAGATTAAGAATGAATAAAAAATCACCCCTCCTCTCTGACGAATAAGAAAGACAGAGAGGGGCCTTCATCTCAATCTTATACTACATTATGATATATAAACCGTAATTTAAAGTAATCTTTGGAATAATTGTCTACTGTTTAGAGTGTTCAAATTTTGATTTCAAGTACATTATCAAATTAGTGTGTGTACTTCTAAATGAATATTTATGAAGTTCATTTATAGTGATTTGCTTGCTCTATGTTGTAGTTTATCTCTTTGTTTGTCAAGTTATGTAAGAATTCTTTATTCTTTCATGTTATATTTGATTCCTAGAAATTACTCAAAAATGAAAAAAAATGTTAAGGAAATTTTTTATATATATATTTGACGGTCTTATGAAAAATTTTAAAAGAAAATCAAATACAAATAAACTTAGTTTCCTTCATTTTGTTTAATTTTCCATTTTTCCTTTCTATTTTCTATCCATTGCATTTTCCTTCAAGTATTTTGAGAACTAGCCATCGCCTAAAAGTATATTTATTATTTTTCTTTGGAAAGAAAAAAATCATATCCAACTAAATAGTCTAAATTAACTTACTATATAATATATGGCATATTAAAATTATTATGTCAATTGGTATATATGAAAATCCATCATATTTTTTTAAAGAAAAAATGATTTTATTGTATCAAATTTGTAATAGATCAATAGATCTAAGATACAAATTGCTAAAAACCATAAATAATAAAACAATATCTAGGTTAATAGCACAATAAATCGACATAAAATCCTGGTTGAGAAGTTTTTTTTTTTAAATATCTTATTGGGACATGTTCTTGGAAAAGAATATAATATTCGTTTTTTTTCTTTAAAGGTTGTGGATATGGTTGTTAGAACCGTGGGTATGATTGTGGACGAAGAAAAAATTTGGAATTAAAATATATTTGGAAAATTGTTTGTTATCTAAAGCATCCTTGAAAAGGGGATATGGTTTCTGGATTTCCTTGGACTTTGTACACGGCAGGCTACGAATAAATAAATAAAATTCATTTTTTAGTATTAAAAAAAAACAAAGGGGGATGTGTTCTTCGAATAAAATAATAATAATAATATGAGGTTAAATATGCCTTAATGTATAATTTACCTCAAAGTGTTGTTGTCTAGGTGATTAAAGTTCTTATTATGTTTGCTTAAGACCAAAGTTCAAGTCTTGTTGTAGTCCTCTATATTGCAATTTATTTTTTATTTAGACTTGGTGTCTAATACAAAAAAAAAAGGGTAAATTTTTTATAAAAATTTCGTATCACATGGTCGAGTATATGTTACTCATTAATTAAATTAAAACTAATATGAGGGAAGAGTGACTACTGATGAGTTTAACCCAATGACTCACAATGAGGTTTAACCTAATGACCATTAGATTTAAGAGTGACTACTCTATCATCCAAGGTAAATGACTTCTTATGATATGACAATTAAAAAAAAAGACATTATGTATAGTTCAATCATTGAACTTTATAGTTTCAAGATGGATGATTAGTTCTTTTTCTGCTTGTTATCTTTTTATTTCTTGTGCATAAAAAAATGGTTGAATATTTGATATGTAAAAGATAATATAAATAATTATATTTTACATTGTTAGTCCAAGAATACTTCTAATTGAGGTTTTTATAATAACAAATCATGTTTATTGGTTACTAATTGTTAAAATTCAGTTTAGTGATATGTTGAAATTGATCAAGCATAAAATGAAGATGTTCCAAGCTTAAGATAACAATAATGTATTTGTCGGCAAAAGTAGGTTAAACCGAATCAAAACCAAGATTTCAAATCGGCCCGACAAGTAACTTGAGACTCCGGCTCAAGCATCAAGTGGAGATTTTGTAAGCTTAGGAATCCTTGTAAGGTGATAACATTGGTGCACTTAGGATATTATCATTTATCATGCATCACTTACAAACTCAATTTTTAACCCAAAAATTACATATCCTTTGAAACTCAAGTTCGAGCATACAACCTTAGGTTTTATAATCCTAAAAAGTGTTTCAATGAAACATTTAAGGTTTAAAAGTGTTTTAAATACAAAATACATGATTTTGAGCATAAAGAGGGTCGATCGGCGAGGCGAGCCTCAGTGGTCGGAGATGATTGTGGTTCCACCGATTGAATCGGTCAGCCGTTGGGGTGGAAGAGTTGTGAAACTTCGACAGTTGATCTGTTAGCTCATCTAAAGAACCGCGATTGGTAGACCGGTTGGTGAAAGATTAAGCCGGGTTCATCGAATGGTCAAATTCCAGCGGCTATAATTTGCGGTAACTGAAGTGCATTGGCGAAGCGGTCAGTCTATTATGTGAAAGCGGTTGACGAGTTGGGCAGCGGTAAAAAGTCGACTATACTCGCGATAATATACGATTGCGCGACAACTAGTTTTTAAGAAGCGATCCAGCCCAGGTTGGTAGCTTATTTTGCTACCGTGTTCCCACTCTATAAATAGTGTTATGAATCATTTAATGATAATGAGACTTATTGCATTTATTCTCTCAATCATCATTTCTCTTGCTAATCAATTCTCAATCTAAGATTCTTGATGCATTCATTCGTTTGCATGTTACCAGAAGTCTTGGCCTTTGTATTAAATCGCCAGGCAGAGTTGTATTTGATCCATCTGGAGAGCTAGAGAGAGAAAGTCTCATTGAGTATTAAAGAAGGCTTCAGATGTGTATAGCTTGAATGATTTGTGAAGTGTCAATTGGAGCCAAAATCTAAGTGTAAAAGAAAGAAGTTTGAGTTGGAGCTTGAAACTCTTCAAGTGTGTATAACTTAAAGGATTTGTGAAGTGCCCATTGGAGCCAAAATCAAAGTGTAAAAGGAAGAAGCTCGGGTTGGAGCTTGAAACTAGTGGAACCTTCACCGGTTGAAAATCGAGAAAAAGTGGACGTAGGTAAGGGTGTGCCGAACCACTATAAATCCGAGTTTTCACTTTCTATTCTTATCTCTTTACTTATTTGTTGTTATTGAATTAAGTTGAAGATTTCTTATTGTTTTGTAAAAAGTTTTTGAGAAAACCAATTCACCACCCCTCATCTTGGTTAGATTGCTAAGTCATATTCAACTTTCAATTGGTTTAAGAGTTTGGCCTCTAGTTTTCAAGACTTAATCGTCTAAGAGGAAAATGACTAACACTAAAACTAAAACTAGCTCAAGCCTTTTTCAAGCTGAAAGTTTTCCCATCAACAAACTTCCTTTCTTTGTCGGGTCTGATTATCAATTTTGGAAAAATAAAAATGACTTGATATTTGCAATCTCTTGATTTTGAAGTTTGGAAAACAATCCCGTAGTTACACCTTCCCTACAAAAAATGTTTATGGAAATAAAATCCAAAAACCTATTAACAAATATGATGATGAAGAAAATAGAGAATTTCTGTAACGCCCTAACCCCATAACTATGGCAAGTGAGGGGACGCCACATAGAGCTGAGACCTATAAACTCGCCTTTTGCAAATAATTGAGAACACCTTAAGCAAAATGTCAAAAATAACATAATTATACTTTAAAAGTCTGAATTATAAAAATTCAAGACTACAAAATATATAACCAAGTAAAACTACCACCATAGTGATGTTTACAGAGTGTTGTACATATGCTTGAGTCTCAAAAAAAAATTTACTTGTATCAATACAAGTTTCACTATAAAAAAAAAATATTACACAACCACTTCTATTACAAAAAGAATAGGGTCCTACACGGGGGGCTCCTAAGGCTGTGTTGGCCTTGATGAAATCGGGATGTCCCTGACAACTTCTGCAGCACCTACATGGATTAAACACCCATGTTAAGCTTATAACTTCGTGAGGAAAATACATAAAAACAAAACCACTTATAACTATTCTCAAATACAGTAAACAAGCGTGCAATATTATTTCAGGTAATTACATTTAATCATTTTCATGCTTATTAGGTTCATAAAAATATATATATACACATGTATGTATCCTTTGTAGGTCATCATATTCATCTCTCTCATAGCAATACATATCATATAGTTGAGACGAAGGTACTAAATTTTACTACAGTGCAGTGCAGTATCTTTGATGCATCATAAATTCTTATTTATCATAACATACTGATCCTTATTCATTGTATTTTTTCATATAAATGTTTATGCGCATAGACTAGTAAAGATGAATAACACATGCAGTCTTGTACGAGTACAACACAAAGTGTCGGCTTGATCATAAGTGTCCTTAACCTTGTCGGGTGTCGAAGAACTAAATATGGCCTTCGTGAGTACTAATCGGGAGTCTTAGGAAGCACTAAGCGGGAAGCGATAGTAGCACTATTCGAGAGTCCATTAGCACTAGTCACGGCCCCATTCATTATCCGGTCTTAGCAGGACAGCGCAATTATATGTGATTCAGAACATTTACAGAGGTCTAACCTCATTCCTATTATTTTCCAAGTCAATTCTTATGATCGTAATTTCTTCATACAAATCAACATGTTCAAATCGCAACTATCATGTATTAACAATGCATTTTTGCCAAAGAGGTCAAATTATGGGAAATGTTCTTCCCACCTAGAAACATATCTTTTTCACCTTCACTTGCACAATTTTCTGGAACTGAGCAGGACATATTACCCCAAACTTCTTCATGAAAGTTGTAATTCTATGAGTCTTTTTTATTAGAAGTGGAATCATCTCATTTGATCATTATAACCTTCTTAATGTCCAAATACAAAGAACCTACCCATGTTAAGAAATCAAAACTGTATCTTCGCCAGGTCTCAAAACGAGGGGACTTAAGTTCGAATTGCTTCCATGAACCTTGCATTTTTGTAGGTATACCTCTTAGGGTTCTTTCCCAACTATAATTATCCAATTTGGAGGTCAGGAGGCCAATTTATGGCGATCTGAAAAGCAGTTTTGAAATTTTGACAACACCTCCCCTATAATTCTATCATATTCATTTTACACAAAATGGTCCTTAGAAAAGGACACTCCCAACACAATTTTGAAATAATTTCTTCATGAAAGTTATTCTCCAAGAAGTCTAGATTACACAAAAATTTGAAACACTCAATTTGGATAAGTAAAACTCAACTTATGACCCAAACACCAAGACTATACCAAAATCAAAAGATAAACCCAGAAGCTTACCTTTAAGCTCATATACGGGTTCCAGAATTTGCTAGGAACCATAGGGGCCGAATTTTATTACACTTCCTTCTTGGGAGTTATTCTACAAGAAGTCTAGATTACACAGAAATTGGAATCACTTAATTTTTAAGGTCTAATGGCCAAGTTAATTAATAAAGTAGAGATGAAAAAGAAACAGGACAACACCTCGAGCCCTTATGAACCACCTTTCATTTTCACACCAAACTCCCTCACATTGAGGATCAGAAACAAACAAAATAAACAAACACAAAATAGAAGAAGGAAATCCTAAACCTTAACCAAATTTCAAACCCTAAATCAAAATATACCCATAGATGGAGGAAGTTAGGATTTTCCTAACCTTAAAGCTTCAAAGCTTTCCTTTTTAGCTTTTCTCTTCCTTTTTCTCTTCTTCTTCTTTCTTCTCTCTTTCTTCTCCCTTCTCTTCTTCCAAACCGTGCCCTAGCTCCCCCTTAAGCCAAAATGAGAACTCCCTTGTTCTATGAGACAAAATGTGGTCTTATCCCTTTTTGTTATAAGGCCATGTTTGGTAAAAATCTCATTTTTGGCTTAAGTTTTTCTATTTTGCTATTTAGTCCTCAAAGTCCATTCTATTTGCTAATCACTTATCATTATTCCATAATAGCGTATAATCTTCTTACATAATTTTCTTTGAGTCCTTATTTTGTAATTGACCATTATACCCTTGACTCTTGGATAAATTCCGAGTTTATCATTTTTCACTCATAGCATTTAAATTCCGGAAAAATACAAAAGTCTTACTTTTATTATACCTCTAAACTGTAATAAACTATTAGGGTATAATTTGGGGTGTTACAATTTCAATTAAACTCAATAGCTATTTGTTTTCTTGTATGTGCTATGGATAGAACTTAATATAATAAAATTTGTCAATGCAAAATGGCTAAGGAGGTTTGGAGGATACTCGAGTACCCGTAGAAGGAACTTGACCAAGTCAAAATTCTAAAGTTAGAATTCTTGTTAATGATTAGCAGTATTTCAAAATAAAACCGAATGAATCTATTGTTGAGATGTTTACTAGGTTCACAGATGTTGTAAATGGACTTGAAGGCTTGGGAAATAGGATAAATGAAGAAGATAAGGTGTAACACCCCGAAATATACCCTAACAGTTTTTGAACATGTTTAGGGTATAATAAAAGTAAAAGTGTAATTATTCGAAATAAAATAAAGATAAAAAGAAAATAAGCAAGAACTTGGAATTAATATAACAGTTAAGGGTAAATTAATAAATTACCAATTCATGACCAAAGTGCATGTATAATAAGTTCATATGCCAAAGTAGGATTTTGATAAATTGAATAGAGAATAAAGGCGAGAAGTGAGGAAAAAGCGTAATAAAGAAAGATATTAGAATAAAATAAGGAAGAAAATTGTGGAAGAGACAAGTGGCTTGAAGGAAAGGGAGAGATTTCACCAGCCAGAGAAGTGAAATAAAAGGGGATAAGATCAAATAAGGGATAAGGCGAAAAATAATATCTCATTTTGGTGCTTTGGAGAAAAGATAGAGCAAAAGCGGATAAGAGAAGAGAGAAGAGAAGGAGGAAGAAGAAGAAGAAGAAGAAAAGAAAAAGAAAAAGAGAAGAGAGGAAAAGAGAAGAGAAGATCACAGGTATGGAACTAGGATTTTGTATAGAAAAGTATGGAAATATGGTTTTGTATGGAACTATGATTTTGTATAGAAAAGTATGGAACTACTGAATTTGAGTATAGTTTTGTATGGAAACTATGGGAGTATGGAAGTCTAGTTTTGGTCTAGAACGTTTAGATACATGGTTTAGAACCCTCTATCTTGTATATGGTTTGGGTTTGGGAACTCCTAAACTCATTTCGTGACGGGTTGAGTTGAGAAGAATTCTAAAGCTCCTAGATATGTGTTTTGGGAAGGGTCTAGTTGCAAGTTGAACCCAGAAAATTCCCTATTTTTGATCATATGCAGTAGCCTGACCTTAGAACGTGTTTTTGGGTCAGAAATAAAGAGAATTTGGCAGTAATCCCTTCAGGTAAATTGTAGCCACATCAATGAACTTGATGTTAGGCTTTTGAATTTCTCAATTCGGACCCCTTTAGACAAAGTTATGGTCCTTTTACTGAGGTCAGTTCAGCTAGATCTGGTCGGGTCAGTTTGTCCAGTTCGGGTCAACTAGCCGGACCTTAGAACAGGTTTTTGGGTCAGAAATAAAGAGAATTTGGCAGTAGAATCTTGAGAGTGTATCCGCATCGGTGAAGCTTGATGTTAGGATTTTGAATTTCCGGTCGGACCTATGCAGCGAGTTATGGTAACTACTTTGCGAGCAGTCAAATGGTGAGAGTCGGCCATAAGTCGTTCGGAAGATTCCGGCGAGACCTCGTGCGGCGAAGGTGATGTTATCATGCGGCGAGAGAGAGTCGGCATACCTCATGCAGCAGTCAGCATACCTCATCTGTAGAGTCGATGAAGCCGCCGTCTG
Source organism: Tetrastigma voinierianum (assembly GCA_016808115.1). Classification (NCBI taxonomy): domain Eukaryota; kingdom Viridiplantae; phylum Streptophyta; class Magnoliopsida; order Vitales; family Vitaceae; genus Tetrastigma; species Tetrastigma voinierianum. The sequence goes on from JAEQBH010003314.1 coordinate 311,812, forward strand.
AAAACTCGGCTTCGTCTGTGACTCGGCTCGTCATGTAGAGCTCGGCTCGTCATGTAGGCTTCGGCTTCGTCGAGTTCGAATCGGCCCGTCGAGGGATTTGGCTACGTATGACTCCGACTTCGGAGGTCGTATCTCGCCGTCGAACTCGGTCGGGTGCTTTGGGCTACATGGAAAGCCCGTTGGAGTCAAGGCATTCATATACCTGAGGAGGATATTAGGTGTCAGACCGGGTGTTAGAACAAGCTCAACCAGGTCATTTCGGCTCGACGATTCAGGTCGGCTCGGCCCGGGTTGGCTACGTATGACCTCCAGCGGAAGGTCCTTAGCTCCTTCGTCGACTCGATTTAGGTGTTCTTGGACTCTATGGAAGCCATTGAGTCAGAATACTAATATTCCTGAGGAGGATAATAGATGTCGAGACCGAGGTGTTAGATCCGAGCTCGTCCAGGTCAGGTCAGCTCGTCGATTCGAGTCGGCTCGTGCGGGTTGACTCGCATGACCTCGACTTGAGGAAGGTCATAACTCCCTTCATCCGAACTCCAATTCGGGTGTTCTAGCCCCGGACTCTAACAAATCCCATTGAGTCAAGAATGCATTAATATGAGGAGGATGAAGGTGTCAGACCAAGGTGATAGATCGAGCTACGTCGAGTCGAGGTCAGCTCGTCGATTCGAGATTTGATTACGTTTGACCTCCAACTTGAGGTCGTATCTCGCCGTTTGAACTTCAGATTTGGTTGTTCTTGGACTCTATGGAAAGCCCGTGAGTCGAGAATACATTCATATGCCTGAGGATGATGTGGTTGTAAGACTGAGGTGTTAGATTGAGCTCGTCCAGGTCCAGGTCATTCGTCGGTCGAATCATTTCGTGCGGGTTGACTACGCATGACCTCCAACTTCGGAAGGTCATAACTCCTTTGTCCGAACTCCGATTCGGGTGTTCTTGGACTCTATGGAAAGCCCATTGAGTCAAGAATACATTGATATGCCTGAGGAGGATAGAAGGTGTCAGACCAAGGTGATAGATCGAGCTCGTCCAATTCAGGATTTGATTACGTTTGACCTCGACTTGAAGGTCATAACTCGCCGTCGAACTCCAGGTCGGGTGTTCTTGGACTCTATGGAAAGCCCATTGAGTCAAGAATACATTCATATGCCTGAGGAGGATATTATATGTCAGACCAAGGTGTTAGATTGAGCTCGTCCAAGTCAGGTCAGCTCGTCAGTTCAAGTCAGCTCATCTGGGTTGACTACGCATGACCTCCAACTTCGGAAGGTCATAACTTCTTCATCTGGACTCCGATTTGGGTGTTCTTGGACTCTATGGAAAGCCCATTGAGTCAAGAATACATTGATATGCCTGAGGAGGATAGAAGGTGTCAGACCGAGGTGATAGATCTAGCTCATCCAGGTCAGGTCAGCTTATCCCGATTCAGGGATTTGATTACGTTTGACCTCTAACTTCGGAAGGTCATATCTCAGCCGTTTGAGCTGGAGTCGGGTGTTCTTGGACTCTATGGAAACCCGTTGATTAAGAATACGTTCATATGCTTGAGAGGATATTAGATGTCAGGCAGAGGTGTTATATCAAGCTCGTCGGGTGGGTTGGCTCGTCGGTTCGAAATTAGGCTCATGCGGGTTGACTATGGCCTCGACCGGAAGGTCATATCTCCTTCGTTTGAACTCAGGTCGGGTGTTCTTGGACTCTATGGAAAGCCCATTGAGTCAAGAATACATTGATATGCCTAAGGAGGATGTGGGTGTCAGGCCAGGGTGATAGATCGAGCTCATCCAGGTCAGGTCAGCTCGTCCAGTTCAGGATTTGAGTACGTTTGACCTCGACTTGGAAGGTCATAACTCGTTCGTCATTTCCGGTCAGTGTTCTTGGGCTCTATGGAAAGCTTGAATTGGAATCAAGAATACAGCCATACATGAAATATGATAAAGTGGAACTAATATTAGGTCCAGAGAAATAAGGAAAACGATGCGAGATATGATAATCATGGTATATAAATGCATAATATAAGATAGATACAAGTATAAGATAGATAAAAGTACAAGTACATGTATAAGTACCTCCCAGTATAGAGTATAAGTTCTGTAACTCCTACGGGAGATAGAATGAGTCCTAATAAAGTACATGAAAATATAAGTTAACAAGATATAAGATATTCTAGTAGGTACATGATAATAAGCATGTATGAATATAAGAATAGTAAATAAATGCATGATGATACAGAGTTATATGCAAATGTTATAGGCTAATATATGAGATGAAAATATGATAGAACATGATATGAATACAAGAATGAAGAAATGGAATATGAATAGTTAAACTTATGAGCAGAAATGTGATATGGAATAGACATATATGAAATGATATACATGTATTGTAAAGAAGAAATAGGAGAATGGTGATATGAAGGCTACGAGATATGAAGCAGAACACGAATTAAAGTAATGATAGTATATATTGCATATCTTGTGTAAATTATATGTATGGAACATATATAAGCATGGAGTATATGACAAGTATAGAATGTGAAAAAATGCAAAGTTAAGAATAAATGATTGTATATATCTCACATATGATTACCGAATGACAATAATGATTCGGTAATATGAGATATATACTGAACATGAGATAAAATGGATTAATGCATTTGAACCTAGTAGAGGATAGATAGGCATGCACATTAGGAAGAATAAGTTTGCGACATACGTATGCGAGATATCGAGGCTGGTTTGGGTGCGATGACGTAGATCACTGTTTGGATCGCGGTGGCCCCGAAAGGATCGCCTGACCCATGACCTCGTGGACCAACATTTCATACGTTAGTCTGGCGCAACCCGGTATAAATGGACCACTATTTCATATAGTGAGTATAGCGCCTTCGGGCCCTCATGGACCTTTGTTCGTCTGATGAGTATAAGCATGCAAGTGCATAAATGGTTTCAGCATCCACTTAAGGTTTATGCGGGCATAAACGTAAAACAAATTAAATGTAGAATATATGACGCGACAAGGAAGCGCTGCTTTATCGATGATAGTATGACAAGTATACAAATCTGAGAAAGCGAAGTGTCAATGTAGCGAAAGTATATGAACAAGTATAGTACATGAAAGAGAAAGTAATGCGAAGGAGTATACTTGGGGAGAAAGCGGTATGTGAAAACGATTACATGAATACAGTATATGTGATGCGTGATAGCAGTGTGTAAGCAGGTACATGATCCGCGGTATATGAACGAGTACATGATAGCCGGAGTACATGATAACAATACATAATAGCAGTACATGAAAATAGAACATGTCGAATGATATAGTATATAAGCATAGAAAGTAATATATGTATATAAGAATATAGCATGCCTGACATAAGGTTATGATATAAATATATAGTAGGCATACCTAATGAATAGAGGGAACATGCTATGAATACATGATAAAAATGCATAAGTGCAAAGAACGATAAAGATAAGTAAAAGATGACAAAGCACAAGAATACAGTAAAAGTATAGATAGGAGATATGTCAAAACCCAGAGAACATGTGACATGGAATAGTAATGTAAAGATGATAAGTAATATAAGTTATATGCATATGTATAAACATGACGGTCACCATTGGTGGTTGTCCATGCCCATGTTCCCACTAAAGCGTAAAGCAACGCGGTGTCTGTCAGGTGATCTGAAGCGAGAAGAGCGAGGATAGAGGGCGGGACATCCATCGGCGAGCCGAGCCCGGCTCAGTAGGTGCTCAACCTTGCCCGCGATCTCCCGATGATTTGTATTAGAAAAAGAAAAATTTTACATGTATAAAGTAAATGGGATTTCAGAGTATATGTATATAGATGTTGAGGACACCACTCGGTGGTAGTTGCTTTATATATGAAAATGATTTTTGTTATTACGAAATTGTTTGTATAACCACAGTAAGTTCGACTGCGAGAAAGAATGGTCCCGTGAGTCCAGGTATATAGTCGCTCAGTTTCGGTTCGAGGATCCGCCAATCGGGTCGGATCGGGAATGGGGGCGTGACATAAGGTATCTAAAATTTTAAGATGCATACCTCCTAAATGGAATTCCAAAATGGAAGATATTGAGGAAGCAAAGAATTTGAAAGAGCTACCTCTTGAGGAACTTATCGATTCATTGATCACCTATGAAATGAATATTGCAAGACAAGAAAAGGAAATGCAAGAGGAAGAAGACAAAAAGAAAAGTATTGCACTCAAAGCTAAAGAAGAGAAAGTCGTCGAGGAAACAAAGATCAATGACATGAAAGATGATACGCCCTCATCACAAAGAGAGTGAAAAAGCTAATGAAGAAGGATAAATTTATTGGAAGGACCTACAATAAAAGAAGTATCGACAAAAAAGAAGGTCCTTCAAGATAATAAAAAGAAAAGGATAAGAAGCTAGAGAAGTAATTTGCTACAAGTGCAAGAAGCCGAGTCATATAAAATATGATTGTCCTCTCTACAAAGCCAAGAGAGAAAAGAGAAGAGTCATGATGGCAACATGTAGTCAAAGTGAAGACTCATCCGATGATGAAAATGAGGAAGAAGTTGCCAACAGGTGCTTCATGGCTTTTAAGGATCAAAATGAGGTAAAATCTAACTTTGATGATGATGAATTTATTATTGAATATCGGGAATTGCTTAAAGACATCAACAATCTTGATGAAAAGAACACCCACTTAAGAAGAAAGTTTTTGAGCTTTAAAAAAACTTGATAAAATCAAAGAAAATTTTTCAAAAGTTGAAGTTTCAAAAATTTCTCTTGAAAATGTAAATGAGGAACTACTGAAAAAGAATGCATGGTTGGTCTCTTCTCTTTCAAAATTCTCTTGTGGAAAAAAAGCTTTTGACATGATCCTAGCTAGCCAAAAATGTGTTTTTGATAAAAATGGGTTAGGATACAAGTCTTCATATAATGAAAAATATTTCAAAAACTACTTTGTCAAGGAGTCAACAAGTGAAAGTCCCTCAACCATTTGCAACTTTTGTGGTAGAGGAGGACACATTAGTAGTACTTGTCGTCTTCGGAATGGATCCCAAGGTCTCGACACTCTCTAAGTCAAAAGAGGCAGGGTTGACAAAATCAAAGTCATAACAAAGACCAAAGATTTGGGTACCTAGAGTGTAAAGCCCCAAAAATATCCTAAAATTTTTATAATAATTTTATTATATATTTAAATTTATAAGTTGAAATGACTTAGGTACTTTCGAGGAGTATTAAATGAATCTTGATTTAAATGATTGTATGAGGAAAGGTCAAATGCAAATGATTTGTGATTGAGTGATAAATCTTTAAATGAAATTGATTGCGCCGAAAAGTGCTTGATGAAAAAAGGGACGAGGAATTTGGAAATGTGAAAAATGAGGACCTAGGTCATTGTAAATAAGTTTATATGTCTAGTAAATATGGGGATTGAAGTGCAAATAGAAATAAGTGTGGGCTATATTGCCATTTGAGATAACTTAACCCAAAAATGCATTTTGTAGCCAAACAAGGCCTTGAGGAAATGAGATATTTAAAACCAAAAGTAGAAAAAAATGAGAATGAGACTAAGTGTGGAAGGTCAAACATGGCCTTACACTTAAATGAGTGATTTAAAGACCAAAAAGGTGGTCTAGGGGGAGTTTATTTGAGCAATCCCATTTTTGGGAGAAAGAGAGATGAGAAAAGGGAGAAGAGCTAGGGCAAAGTGGGAGATCAAGTTTTATTTATGGGTTTGCCGTTTAACGCCACAGAGATCAGCCCAAGTGAAGAAGATTTGAAGAGGCTAAGGTAAGAAAAATCAAACCCTAACCGTCTTTGGCAGTTTTGATTTTTAGAGAAAAACCCTAGCTTTGTGTAAAAGTGTTCTTGGATGGTTTAAGTTCAGTTTGAGGTTGTTTTGTATTGTTGGCTGGGATTGGTTTGGATTGGTTTTGTGTAATGTTTGTAAAAAGGGAAAATGTTGAGTTTTCAAAGGAAATGCTGTAAAATTTTTGTTAAAACCCCTGTTCTTGTTTTGACTATAGATTTAGTTATAATCATCCAAATTAAGTGATTCTAACTGATAAAGAACCATAAGAGATAGCGTTACAAATGTATAGGAGGGACCAGGAGCAAATTGTAGCTCTAAGTCTCCCAAATATGGGCTTAAAGGTGAGCTCGGGTAGCTTACTGGTTATGCTTGGTTTTGGGTATTGTTATAGGGTTTTGGCCATAAGTTAAGTTTCACTCATCCAAATTGAGTAATTCAAAATTCTGGGTAAAATATACTTCTATAGGAATAATTTACTTGAAGGAAGTGTATGCAAATTGTAACCCCAAAGTGCCCAGAAATTTGTCAAAGTGGAGCTATGTGTAAGAACAATCTGTTTCTGCTTTGCAAATGGGAGTAGTCTGGATGTAAAATGCAATAACTTGAGTTTTGGTGATCCAAATTGGATGATTCGAGTTGGAGAAGAAACCTTAGAACCATAGCTTCAAATTAATAGAAGGAACTATTACCAAATATTTAGTTAAGACCCCTGAAATTGGGAATAACAGTAGGTAACCGAGTGAGCTGGGCATACTGACCAGTTTGGCATTAAAATGTCATAACTTGAGTTTGGGTGATCCAAATGAGATGATTCCAATTCCTACTAAAAATAGACTCATAGAGCTATAATTTTCTTTAAGGAAGCATGAGCAAAATATGGCTCATGTGTCCCTAGAAAATTTTTCAAGTGAAGGGCTATCGGGTAGACATAAATCCTAGAATAACCTACTAATATGTTATTATCATTGTATTTGAATAGGGGCCACAAGGAGGAAAGCCCGCATTGAAGTCGAGATTCCGAAGATCGGAATCAAAGCGGCGATTTTGGTTTGTTCTACCTATTTCCTATTCTCGTTTCAAGATTTGAACTATTTGTTCTAAATGAAAAAGAAAGCATATTTATTGGTTTTAATTGATTTGAGGAAAGTGATTGTGAAATGTTTGCATATGACAATTGCATGATTATTGAAAATGAACCGTTTATACGAATGTACATATTATGCGTATTTTCTTTATAAAGAGTTGAGCGCCCAATAGAATGTGCCAGTTTATTCCGCGTGGGATAGATTGGTATACGATAGAGATTGAAATACTTGATCTTTATGACGATTGTATTGAGGTGTCACTTTGATCAGCAGCCTAGCGGGACCGTATCGGTAGTGTTCACTAATTTATTTTTAATAATCATTCAGTAGCCCAGCGGGATCGTACTATGTTATAAAACCGTTTTTATACCAGCCTGTAGCCCAGCGGCACTACAAGAAAAAATGCAATTCTTGACATATAGTATCTTGACTTATAACAATATATGTCAATATTGTGTATTTAAATTAGCAATTATGACATATACAACTTACTTCAAAGCAATAATGACATACATAAAACTTGTCCATGATTTGGGATGATGGAACCTTGACTTATATTGATATATGTCAATATTGTGTATTTAGTGCGTACCTTATCTCCGCTTTTTAGAGCAGATTCCCTCTCCCTCTGCCATTTTTCAAAGACATAATTTCATCCCTCCTTCTTTTCACATCATCCAGTCCTCTTAGTTTAACCCTAATATGTCTCCCATTCCCAAATTCCTGCGCACCACATCCACTTCTCTCCTCTCCCTTCACCACGAAACATAAAGCGCCAATAAAACCTCTTTGTGATGGCATTTGTCGATGAAGCTTTCCTCTATCATGTTGTTACCATGATTGATACCGCGGTGATGATGTTCGTAGTGTTTCAATCTCAATCTGAATCGTAAACACAGCGATTATTTTGTTGCCCACCTCCCCACTTTTCATTTTAAGTTTCATTTCTTCCATACATGGGATTTCAGATTCTGCCCAACTTTCTTGGCTTGACCCTTTTTCTTTCTCCTCTATATATCCTTCCTTTGTTTTAATCGCCTTAAAATCATACCTTTTGTTTCATCTTTGTATCTCTGTTTAGGTATACATGCTTCACTTTGCCTTTTACGAAACCTTTCTAGGGTTTAGGGATGAGCGTTGAATAACAATTTTATTTTCATTCTAGTTATCTATGTTTCATATTTAAAATGCATCCTTGATTCATGGGATCTTAAATAAAGAATTAAGGCTATTTGATTGACATACATGATACGTGTGCTTTCCCTACTACATAATATGCTTCTAGTTTTATTGATTGTTTTGCTCCACGATTCGAGTTTGGAAGCGATGTGTGAACGAGATACGGGGAAAGAAGCGTGCCCGTGGTTCATGTTCTCTCGATCTACAATAAGGAGATCTTTTTCTTTAAAGTATTTTTAATTCAAATCCTTTCTCCATTAATCAATAAAATATTATAAACATATCATTGTTTGGTGATAAATCATTTATTTCTTTTTATATATTTGAATTTCCTATATCAATACTTTCTGGGAATGATAATTTTATGTCGATATTGGTAAGAAACATTAGTATTTTTTTCTCTTTTATATGCTATGTTAAGACAATGAAATTTTATTAGGATTTAATGAATGTGGTTCCTATTTGGTGGGAAGTTTTGGTGAATGGATGATTACTGATGTGCCATTTTTGACTTATATGTTTTGAGCATATATGCATCCCAAGGCTTGTTTGAGTTTTAGGAGGGATGGTGCCTATTGGTATTTCATGTTTTTTGATGGTGCATCCCAAAGCTTGTTTGGACATTGGTTTCCATATTCAAGGAGGGATCTTTGGTTTGATTTTATTACTGTGCGAGGATTTCTTTTGGAAATGCGGAAGGTGAAAATTGGGGTTTGGGTATTTTATATATCTTCTTGGAATGGGTAGAGCTAGGTTTGAGAAAACTTGATTTCTCCTTCGGATCTCAGTGGGTAGGTTAGGATTTTTGAGTTCTTACATTCTTATTTTTCCTTAATGATCTGTTTGTTGGGTTTCTTATAAAATGGTTTCTCCTTCCCACATGCATTTTGAGATGACTTGCTCCTTGAAGGTTTATCAAATGGTTCTTCTTCTAGTCTTGTTGTAGAAGAAGCGGAACAAGAATGAGGTGAGAAAAATAGTGACAAAGGAGGGGCGAGAAAGAAGGGAGAAGACGACAACCTCACCACGGTTCCAAAGTTGTTAAATATGTGAAGGGCCTAGAGCGGTATGCTTGCGACACACTTTATACGCGATGATTTCTTTATTTTGGTTTTGAGTTAATAAACATACTATTTTCTTTGGTTTCCTATTTTGGTTTGGTTTCGATTTTGATTGGTTTCTTCTTTTAGAAAATTTTGCTTTGGTATCCCTTATCCATGTATGCTACATTTATGCTCTAGAATCTTTGTATTCTCTTATTAAATTATTATGAAATAACTATATAGTGCAGAGGAAACAAAACAAAAAGCGAGAGAAAAAGAAAAATATAGTTTGAAACGAGAGTCGGGTTCACCACTTTCAAATTTCAACAGGTTGTGAACCCACTTGTCCTCCACGGCATAAATCTAGATTCTTGACTCCAATGGGCTTTCCATAGGAGTCGAACACCACCTCAAACGAGTTTGGGCCGAAAAAGTTATGCTCGTTGAAGTTTGAGATGGAAAATTTTGTACAAGCCCAGTGCTGAAAATTTGCCGCGCCCATGAACAGTGGTGCGAAAATTCGCACCACTGTCTTGTCCCCGCACCCATGAACTGGTGCGAAATTTCACACCATGAGCGGTAGAATTTCGCACCATGTGCGAAAATTTTCCAATTTGTGCCTCTAACTTGAGCGACCATAACTTTTTCATCAGAACTCAGTTTGAGGTGTTCTTGGACTACGTAAACCCATTGAGTCAAGAATCTAGATTTATGCACAGTGGAGGACAAGTGGGATTCACAACCTTGCTGGTGAAAGTAGTAAGACGGACCACTGTTGAGCCGGTTTTCTTTTTGTTTTTTGTTCCACTTGTTTCCTGAGACCATCCCAGTTATTTCATAATAGTCTAATAAGAAATCTGAAAAGTGGCCTGCCAGCACATACATGGATAGGGAAATGATACGATATAATACCCGAAGAAAATGCTATGCAAAGAGAAGAATGAATGGCAAGAATACGTAAATGACATGAATATATATGAATACGAATGAATGGCTTGGAATACGTAAATGACGAATATATGAATACACGAATGAATAGATAAAAAGTATAAAGATGAAGTATATGATAGTAATAGTATAGAATATGAGCATTACATGAAAGCATATGCCCAGAAAACTCCACTAATGGTATTCGAGGTGACACCTCGCTTAACATCCTTTATAGGAAGCAATGGTATTCGGGTTGGGGTATTACGGAGTCATTTGCCTGAGAATAGGTAGCATCAAACTCCGCTAATCCTAAATGGTATGAGGAACCTCCGAAAACTTGTCTTTCTCGTTTGGTGCCTTGAATTTGAGGAGAATGAACCCTTGTTCATTACATGGGTTCATCTTATACAATCATTAGTTAATATCATTTTTATTTCCTTATTTATTTGGTATAGGTATCGAGTTAATGAAAGACTCGAAGATGGTATTTTTGAGAGATTTCAAGATGTATATACAAATGTGTTACTAATATTTTTGGTTATGCAGTTGTTATTTTGGTAAGATTTGTGTAGTTACTAAGATTTTATTATGGATTTCATCTTCAACTAATAATTAATTAGTGTCATTTGTTTATTTATTTATTTTCTTCTGGTCAGGGTTAGTGAAAGACTCGAGGTGGTTTTTGCATAGAGACATTTAAAGATGTATATACATACATGGGTTATTAATATTTTAGTTTGTATAATTTATCTATTGGTTCTATGAGTTTATTTTGATGTATGTATTATAAATAGAACTTGATTTATTATCTTTTTAGTATCTTTTATTCTAAGTAAAGTTGCTTTAGCTTCTCTTGAATATATTATTTGTTTGTATATTATTGAAATGGAGAATGACTTAATTCAAAATTAATACAATATGTAATACATGTGTTTTTTAATAGCTACATGCATATTTATGGTGCATTGTGGTTAACAAGATAGAATCTTTATTTATGAAAACAAGGTATATTTTTGTATTAAGTGTTTTAAGTGCTTGGCAATTTTAAATATGCCCTGACAAGTTATTTTGCATCATACTTCTTCATTGCGACATTGAAATCTGTACTACGCAAATTTTTCAAAGGCTATCATGACATATGCTTCTAATTCCAATTTATAATCTATGGTGGAAGATCCTTACCTTGACATATTTTAAAGAAACATGATTTATTTAAACACAAACCTTGACATATTATGAGTGGTAGAAAGAAGTTATATTGATTAATAGAAAAACACATTATTCACGTTTATATATATCGAGGTTCAATGATACACCTACCTTGACACTGCAATAGATGACATATAAGACTAGGAAGTTATGATGACATATAACACATACGATGACAGTCAGTAACCGTTAAAATAGGTCTTTTTTCTTATAGTGCGGGACCGTACCGGTGATTCTGATATCCTATATACCGAAAACATAGTTAAATTCGTTAAGGGCATAACAGAATTGATTTGACTGTGAGATTGTGACAAATTAGAATTGAAAAGCATAATTACAAATTTGAAATGAAAAGATCATTGTGAAATGTATGATTTGTTTATAAATGATTTATTGCATATGAAAGTGTATATTGGGATGAATCAATGAAACCTAAATGATTGTATATGAAATAAGTATATGTATTGTATAAACATTGATCATCCAAAAAGATTTGAAAGTCTTGTTTACTAAAATTCCATGCTTTGATTTAAACTGAAACTAAGAATGGAATTGTATAGAGCCACTAAGCATGAAAATGCTTAACATGTAGTTTTATCTATGTATAAATCTTGAGTGATTAACGATGATTGAAGCGAGCGAGTCGAGAAGGCGAAAGTCGTTGAAAGTTCACGGGTATGCTCGAGTCACATGCACATCCTCATCATTTTAAGCATGACATAGTTTTGTGATATTGATATTTTGTAAACACAATTTAAACTCTGAACATCTATTTTGTAAATCATTTTGAAAAGGCTTGATATGCCTTTATAGTAACTGTACTTTTGAATTTGTAAATGTTTATGGGCTTGTCCCAAATTGAAATCACTTCCGCAAAGATTTGAGAATGAAATGTATTTGATAAATAGATTTGGTTAATGGCTTCGACCGAGCGTCCTTGGGTTTCGGTTCGGATCCACCAACCGGGTCCGGCCGGGTTCGGGGGTCACCACATAGAGCTTCTTGATTTTCTCTTATAGGGATCAAAGAAGGAGAAATGGTTCTTGGATAGTGATTGCTTAAGGCACATGACCGGAGGTGAGTCAAGTTTACCTTCCTCACGAGAAAAAAAGGAGGGTACGTGACCTTCGGAGACAATGGGAAAGGAAGAATCATTGGACATGGTTTTATAGGTAACAATTCTTCATCTCTTATTAAAAATGTTTTGTTTGTTGATGGTTTTAAACATAATCTTTTAAGCATTAGTCAACTTTGTGACAAATGTTTTAAAGTGATTTTTGAATCTTCTCATTGTATCATCAAAGATTCTCAAAATGACAAAATCATCTTCATGGGCCATAGAAATGAAAATGTTTATACAATTGATATTTCAAAATACAAAGGTCATGATAGATGTTTTTTTAGCATGCATGATGAGAGTTGGTGGTGACATAGGAGATTAGGACATGTGAACATGAATCTCATTACACAACTCCACAAAAATAAACTTGTTAGAGGCCTTCCCAAAATATCTTTTGAAAAAGATAAAGTTTGTGAAGTTTTCCAAATGGGAGAGCAAATAAAAACATCTTTTAAAAACAAAAACTTCATTTCTACCTCTAGACCTCTTAAGCTTCTTCATATGAATTTGTTTGAACCCTCAAGGACTATTAGTCTTGGAGGTTAATCATATGCATTTATGATTGTGGATGACTTCTCTAGATATACATTGGTCTTATTCTTAGCTCACAAAAATGATGTCTTCCATGACTTTTCAAAGCTATATAGAAAAATTCAAAATGAAAAAAGCTTTACCATCTCTTGCATAAGAAGTGACCATGGAAGGGAATTTCAAAATGTTGATTTTGAAAGCTTTTGTAATGAGCATGGAATTGAACATAGCTTTTAACTCATAGAACTCCCCAACAAAATGGGGTTGTTGAAAGGAAAAATAGAACTTTGCAAGAAATGGCAAGAACCATGCTTCATGAAAACAATTTGGAAACTTATTTTTGGACCGAAGCGATCAATACTTCATGTTATATATTGAATAAAGTTTGAATTAAGCCCTTTTTAGACAAAACCTCATATGAAGTTTGAAAAAATAAGAAACCTAACATTAGTTATTTCAAAGTATTTGGAAGTAAATGCTTTATTTTAAACACCAAGTACAAGCTTGGAAAATTTAATGCAAAATCTAATGTTGGGATATTTCTTGGCTATTCTTCATCAAGTAAAGCTTACAGAGTTTAAAAAAAAAAGACCATGGTAGTAGAATAATCCATCCATGTAGTCTTTAATGAATCTAATGATTCTCTTGAAAGTAGAGAAAGTGTTGATGATGATGTAGATTTGGACTTCTCCATTGAAAGATTACACATTGAAGATGGGGTTCATCAATAAGAAAAGGAGATTGATTCAAAGAAGGAAGAGGAATCACCTTTGGCCCCTCCTCCACCTCCTCAACTTAAGCAAGGAGAATCTAGTCAAGAACTTCCAAAATAGTGGAAATCAATCACAAATCATCCACAATACCAAATTATAGGTAATTCATCAATTAGTGTAAGGACTGTATCTTCTCTTAGAAATATTTGCAATAACCTTGTTTTTATCTCTCAAATTGAACCTAAGAACTTAAATAATGCTATAGTATATGAGAATTGGGTAATAGCTATGCAAGAATAACTCAATCAATTTGAAAGAAATGAAGTTTGGGAGTTAGTACCTAGGCTGAATGATCAACGTGTTATTGGTACTAAATGGGTGTTTAGGAACAAAATGATATAATAATTAGAAATAAAGCAAGATTAGTGGCTCAAGGATATAATCAACAAGAGGGAATTGACTATGAAAAGACCTTTGCTCCTGTAGCTGGATTAGAAGCCATAAGAATGTTGCTTGCTTTTGCTTGCTACAAATACTTTATTTTATATCAGTTGGATGTAAAATGTGCTTTTTTAAATGGCTTCATAAATGAGGAAGTGTATGTTGAACAACCACCTGGGTTTGAAAGTTTTAATTTTCCTAACCATGTTTTCAAACTCAAAAATGCACTTTATGGATTGAAACAAGCTCCTAGAGCTTGATATGAAAGGCTAAGCAAAGTTTTTATTTCTAATGGTTTCAAAATTGGCAAAATTGATGCAACTCTCTTCATTAAGCCAAAGGAGAATGACATGCTTATTGTTCAAATCTATGTTGATGATATTATATTTGGTGCTACTAATGTTTTACTTTGTGAAGAGTTTGCCAAGTCTATGCATAGCAAATTTGAGATGAGCATGATGGAAGAGCACAACTTCTTCCTTGGTCTTCAAATCAAACAACTTAAGGAAGGCACCTTCATCAATCAAGCAAAGTATGTAAGAGATCTCCTCGAGAAATACAATTTGGAAGAAGCAAAGACCAAGAACACACCCATGGGCTCATCCATTAAGCTTGACTGGATGAGAAAGGTAAGCCTATTGACCAAACAAAATATAAAGGCATGATTGGTTCTTTGTTATACTTAACGGCTAGTAGACCCGATATCATGTATGTGTTAGATTTTAAGAATGTCCTAAAGAATCTCATTTGAATGCGGTTAAAAGAATATTTAGATATTTGAAAGGCATTATCGATATTGGTCTTTGGTATCCAAAATGTGATAATTTTGAATTGATATGTTATTCAGATGCGGACTTTGGAGGTTGCAAGATTGATAGAAAAAACACTAGTGGAACATGTAACTTTTTAGGTTACTCTCTTGTATCTTGGCATTGCAAGAAACAAAATTTGGTTGCCTTGTCAACGGTGGAAGCCGAATACATAGCCATCGGATTAGAATGTGCACAAGTCCTTTGGATGAAACAAACACTTAGTGACTTTGGCATGACATTTTCTCATGTTCCCATAAAATGTGATAACACAAGTGTCATTAGCATATCAAAGAATCTCGTGCAACGCTCTAGGACCAAGCATATAGAGATAAGACACCATTTCCTTAGAGATCATGCACAAAAAGGGGATATTACACTTGATTTTGTTAGAATCGAGGACCAACTTGTGGATATTTTCACCAAACCCCTTAATGAAAATCAATTTGTTAACATTAGAAGACAATTAGGGATCATCTCTTTGTGAAAAATTATTTGAACTACTTGATTGTCAATGTCGCTTGAGAAATGTTGTGCTTAAACTCTAACTCTTTAACCCTTACTTAAATATACTTTTAAAGGGGGAGATACATTTATGTCTAAAGCCCATGTTCATTTTTTATGTTGCCAAAGGGAGAGAAAGATATATATTTAGGAGTTATGTACTAAAAGAGGATGATATATTTATAATTTTTACATCATTCCTTGATGCTTGTATTATGTGTTGCATGCTACTTGCATATGTTTGAATTGGTTAAATTTTGTATTAGGCAATTATTTTTAGACTATTGGTTTGAGGGGGGGCTTTACCCTTCCTAGATAACCAAGGTTTGCCATCATAACAAAATGGAGATTGTTAGCCCAAGGTTCCCTCTAATTGAGATTTTAATGATAATAAACTATAGTTATTGGTTACTAATTGTTAAAATTGAGTTAATTGATAAGTTGAAATTGATCAAGCACAAAATGAAGATATTTCAAGCTTAATATGACAATGATGTACTTTATCAAGCACTTGGAAGTGTGCTCGCATAGTCACACAGCCCATTTGCCTGTATAAATGACCTTCAAAAGTGGAATACAAAAGAATTGGATAAGTGATCGAGTGAGATCAACCCATCTTGTGCAAGTGGGAGATATTGGAGTTGGGTGCCTAAGTCGGCTGACCCGACCCAACCCATAATATGAAATGATATAAGGGGACAGTTTTTTTTAAAGGTTCGAAAAAATAACTGTCTAAAAAACTACAAACGAATACCAGAGGGAAGTTTTCTCTCTCGTTTTTCTCTGCATTTAAAGAACAACAAAGAAGAATACGTCTTCTCTAAAGAAGTCTTCTTCCTTAAAATCATTTTTCCTTTTTCTCCGCGAAAGCATGATGGTCAAGGCACTTATGCTGTAAAAACAAAATGGTTTCCATTTGTGGTTTCATTCATGACTTCAAATGAGAAAATGTAACCGATGAAACAACAAATAACGGGTCTTGGTCGTCAACTAGTAACTGGACAGGATCATTTTTCTTTTAGTTTTCATATGAAAATCCATCATATATTTAATAGGTAAAGGATAAAAAAAAAAAAAAGAACCTTCCTGTATCTTACCAAATATCTCATTTACATTCCCAACTTTTTTTTTATAGGCCCTCACATTCACCATTTTAGTTCACTTAAACCCCTCCCGTCACATAACAAAACATACGATGACTATTAAATGGGACATCTGGCTTTTAAACCCATCCCTATCTACATTACACGGACAATATTTTACGCCACATTTAAAATCAATTAATTACTTATCATATTGTTTTTTATTTTTTAGTACAAATTCTGCGTCAGAGTATGATCCAAAGGTCACCCAACATTGACAATGAATACAAATTTCATGCGTCTACGGCTCCTGACATCCTTAACGTGTCAAAAAATGGTACCACTTTTGCATGGCATGAATTAGTTCTCATACTTTTAGTTTGACATAACATGCAGGGCCTTATCCACCACATATTATCAAATTGAATTAAATTAAACAGATATTCGATTCCTTAAAAAAAATGTGGACGCCGAGAGTAATAATAATAATAATAATAATAATAATAATAGTAATAATAATAATGGTTGTCACTGGCTTTCTCTCATCTTATTATTTATATCTTTTTTTAATTAATATGGATAATTTTATTATTATTTTTAACATAAAATCACTCATTTACATATTTTTAATCTATAAAAATATAGATTTTTAATCTAATTTTTTAGGTTTTTGTTGCCGTCTAGTGAGGCGAGTTTTTATCATTGTCTTATATGACATGTAGTTTGTAATGTATTAATAAGACGGTTTGATTTTCGTCATCTTATTATAATGTTTTCTTATATGTGAGTGATTAGGATAGCCAAGCGGAATTAAAAATCCAGTAGAGCGTTTCATCGAAAATGCATATTGTCGTTAATATCTGAAGAAACGGGGTCGTGTATATTACGATCGTCGTGATAAATGAATGTGGTTTAAGTTGATTCGTTATCTTTATTAACGAATTCGTCGTCGGCTTTAAAGTTTTTATCGAATTTGATTGTGTTTTTATCAAATATATTGATAGTTTGAATTAATATAATTATTTTCCTTTAAAAAATAATAATAACTCTAATAAGACATGTCTAAAATGGTTAAAGGCTCACACTGACCTAGCTAGCTCGATAGAGATAAATTTATAAGAAACGTATTATTATGATTAATGCAAAGTGAATGTTGTCAAAATAATAATAATAATAATAATAATTATTATTATTATTATTATAGTGACCAATTGAATTGGATTTGATTGGATTGGATCAACTTATGTAATGGTGAATTAGAAATTAGAATTAATTCAGAAATTAAAAATCGGTGTATTCATTATAAGGTTAAATCTTCTGGACCCACATGTCTCTCAAAGCGGGTTCGAACGGTATGGAGGTATATCGAATAGCAATAATAAGTCTCATTCAACCCTTGTCAGATTTAAAAATCTATGTTTGAAATTAAATGTTTAATTGAAAACAGCTATTTTACAAAGAAATCCGAGGTATAAAATAATCAAAATTATATAATAAGAAAAATTTTATATTTATTTTAAAAATTAATATATATATATATATATATATATATATATATATATATATATATATATATAGCTGTTTTATTATTGATTTTATGGGAGAATTATGTTTTATGGATAACAGAAACTCAAAATTCACAAAAACTTCAAAATTATTATAGAAGATATAAGTTTGAAATATATAAATATACATTTCAAAGTTAGTGTATACTCCAAATTTGAGCTAGTCTTAATTCTCCATTTTTGTATGTTTGATTTTATTTTACTTTGCTTTATTTTATTTTATTTTAAAGTGAGAATTTTTTTTTTTTAAGAGCGAAATTAGGATAAATATATTAGGAGTTGAAGAGATAAAAAGGGGATTTTTTTTTTTTTTTTTTTGAGAGGAAAGGAGTGCGACCCGGAGGTGTAACGTTCTGGGTCAAGTTTGCGCTATTCGTAACGTTAGAAGCTATTGGATCACAGGGAATCGAATTCTGGAACTGATGTTTACAACGATTGATTGAGTTGCTTTTGAAATATTCTTTCATTTAAGTCTGTAGTAGTCTGAACCTATCGTCCAACCATCTTCTATTCCCATTTGCTAATACTCTCTTTGTCTATTTCCAACCTCCTGCAGGCTACCGCTTTACCATAGAGTTTCCTAGAGATATTAGGAAATTTGCCTTTGAGGATTATTGTGCAACTTCTTTTAATTAGAATGTCTTACATATAGGGGTGGCAATTCGTGTTGATGAGTTGTATTCGTATCGTAGCGATGTCTGAATCGTGTCGGCGTTCGTCGGCTGACGCATGCGAATAATAAGCGTGTTAACGTTATTATATGGCTTGACAGCGTTTATTATTCGTGTTAGGCAGGTCAACACGAATATGACCAATTAATTTGATTATTTAAAATAATAAGAATTATAAGTAATCATCCATGAATATTTAACACAAATAACTTATTAAATTTAACATGTTTATTAATTTTATTATTTAAACTAATAGGTTAACATAATTAACTTATTAAATAGGTTAATTAATTAATATAATAATTCGCGGGTCGATTCGAGGATCAATTAAATTGTTAGGTGAGTCAGCGAATATATTTGTTATTAAACGTGTTAGACGGGTCGGCAGATATGATCTAAGCAACGATTAAAACATATTTCGCCATGAGTGTTAAATTCGTATGGAGTGTTTTAGTGTCGTGTTAAATTTTGTCAGCCCTCTTCTGTGCGTCTTTTTAACAAAATAATAATAATAATAATAAAATTACTAAGGCCAGTTACCCCAAAAAACATCATTCTTTTTTCTTTTTAAAACATCATCGTCCCAAATTAGATACAAATTTATAAACGTGTTGCATGTACAAGAGTTGTGCCGTGTTGTGATTCTCTAGCTTTAAAACCATGCATGGATCACGTAAAAAACATTAAACTAATTATTAATTATTTTTTCTTCAAATAAAAACATATATTAATTGTTTCTAAATATTAAATTTTTCTTCTGTCTCACCGACATTGACTTTTAGATCTTCCGCAGTTCTGGCTTTTCTCCTCCACAAATTCACAATCCCAATCCACGTCAGCCAAAAATATGTCGTCATGTTTCAATTTTCCCTTTAAGCATGCACCCTGTTTCTGTTGTACGTACTACCAAATATTTTAAGCCACAAGATTTAAAAATCTTTTCCTTTTTTTTTGGAAAAAAAAAATTTAAGTATTTGAATTGGTTTTTTAAGGGTCTTTATCTAGCAAAATTTTAAACCTTTAGAATGTTTTAAAAATGTATTTTAAGTAAACAAATAAGAAAAGTATTTAAATTATATTTTAGTTTTCAAATTAAATTTTGTTTTTCGAGAAATTGTCCAATTATTTTTAAAATTACTATAAAAATCACTAGGTTTTTTAGACTCGTTTCAAACTCGAAAAATACTTAGAAAAGACGATAAATGAGTAAAATAGAAGGAAGAATATAGAAAATAAAAAGTAAGTTTAAACTTAAAAAATTAATTTGTCACCTTTGAATGAAATAAAAATTTTAAAAATATTTAAAATTTTGATAATATTTGAATTTTATTTTTATTTTTTCAAATCAAAACATGAAAAAATTATTTGTATTAGTATTTTTTTTTCTTGCACCTTGCCCATTCGAAACAAAACCTTAAAATAGTGGCAAAGCTAGGATTAGAAGTTATGGGGTCAAACCTTAAGACTCAATTTTTTGTTACCTGAAAAGTACTAATGAGTGAAAAAGTGGAAGGAAAAAAATTAGAGGAAAATAAAAGTTGTAGGTTTAAACTTAATAAATTAATAATGTTTATTAAAACCTATTTTGTTTGTTTTCTCTATTATATAAGGAACATGAAATTTAAAAATATGTAAAATTGTAAAAAAAAATTATTATATTTGATTTTATTTTATATTTTTCACTATAGGAAAAATTATTTTCCTTAATATTTTTTTTCTTTACCTAGTAATTCTAAATGGAGTCTTGCTAAGGGAAGAAAATATAAATGAAAATCGAGGGAAAAAGTGAAAGGTAATAAATTTTGGAGGTAAAAAAAAGGAACTCATTTTATTTGCGTTTTTCTATAATCTAAGAACGAAGAAATTTAAAAATATAGAAAACTTTGAGGAAAATAAAAAATAGATTTAAACTCAATAAATTAATTTTTTATGTTTATTCAAACTCGTTTATTTATTACTCTCTATTAAATAAAGACTAAGAAATTTAAAATATGTAAAATTTCAAAGAATTTTGTTTATATTTAGTTTTATTGATATTTTTTAGGGTGAAATCAAATGAGAAAAATCATTTTTTTAAGTATTTTTCTTCCTTTTTTCATACTCTTTTGGGTTCTAACTAATGATCGAGCTTTCGGGGTATTTTTCTTCTTTGCTTGATGCTTTTCAAAATCTAAATAGGTTTCAAATAGAGCTAAATAAAAAAGTTTATAAATCTCAAAAATTAAAACTTTTAATCCAATGGTTTAGTAATTATACATTTCAGGCATGATATAAGAATTGGGTTATGATACAAATAAAAAAACAAAAAAAGAAAACTCAAAAAAATTCGAGGGGGTAAAGCTCCACCAGTACTGCCTTAAAACACCTAAGTTATAACTTATTTCTAAGAGCAATTTATTGCCATTCTAAGAGTTGTCCTTTCGGTGAATACTGTCGACCACATGTTTTTGCCCACAGTGTACTAACTTTTTATTATTTTCTCTGTTCGGGTTTGAACATGTTTTGCCGTTTGCATCGTACATATATTAGTAAAAGTCGCAAATGAAAAATCAATCATCTAGAATAAATTAAAAATTCATATCATAGTAAAAGAATTATTTTATTAAAAAAAATTATAAAAAGATATATAGATAAATGATTTGGAGATAAAAATAAATAAATATATAAATAATTTTATTTATATTTGAGATTCTTAAAAGATTTTTCATTAAACGATAGGAAAAACATTTTCTTGATGATTTTTTTTATTGCATGTTTGAACAACATGCATAGCATGAATTCCTTTTGCCTATAAATAGAGAGCTTGGTTTCCTCATTTATTCACACCATCATTTATTCTTCTTCATAGGACTGAATATCATCAAGCTAGAGAGCTAGCCATGATGAATATCAGCATGAGCAACTCAACCATGTCTTCTTCGTTTCCAAATCAATTTCTCTTCCCCCTCTCTCATAATTCTAAAACTCTAGACCATCCTTATTCACTTCATCTTCATTTCCCATCCATGATCTTCTTTCTCCTTTTCCCTTTCATTTTCTCTTTCTTCATCCTCTACAAACTCAAAATCACCAAGCAAGTGTCTGCAGTAGTACTGCCCCCTCCAGGCCCAACTCCATGGCCATTGGTTGGGAACCTGCCTGAATTGATCATGAAAAAGCCGGCATTCCGGTGGATACATGGCCTGATGGAAGAACTCAACACTGAGATTGCATGCATCAAACTCGGCAATGTCCACGTCATTCCCGTGACTTCGCCGGAGATTGCCCGGGAGTTCTTGAAGAAACATGATTCAGTGTTCGCTTCCAGACCGACTACAATGGCGTCCGACCGCTTGAGCCGAGGGTTTCAGACCACGGCACTTTCCCCATGGGGAGATCAGTGGAAGAAGATGAGAAGAATCCTCACTTCTGAAATACTTAAGCCGGCTAGACATGCATGGCTCCTCCCCAAGAGAACCGAAGAAGCCGACAATCTTCTCGGCTTCGTTTATAGCCAGTGTTCTAAGCTCCCCGCCGACGATTCATCGGTCGTGAATGTCAGAAATGCAGTCAGATTATACACCGGAAATGTTTCTAGAAAGATGGTATTCAGCAGAAGATACTTTGGGGAAGGAAGGGAAGATGGAGGGCCAGGATTTGAAGAAGAAGAACACGTCAGCTCCATCTTTACTTCTCTTGCTTACCTGTATGCATTCTCTCCGTCCGATTACCTTCCATGGCTGAGAGTTTTCGATTTCGACGGCCATGAGAAGATCGTAAAACGGGCGATCAGGGTCGTGAACAAGTATCATGATCCGGTAATTGATGAGAGAATAACTCAGTGGAGGAACGAGGAGAAGAAGGATTTAGATGACATACTAGACGTTCTTATCACACTAAAGGACTCAAACGGGGAGCCGTTGTTGTCAGTGGAAGAGATCAAAGCCCAAATCATGGTAAGAATTTTTAATTAGGAAGTATTTATTTTATCTAATGGTTGAATAATAATGATTGTTGTATTATGTATTTGATCATAGTAAAGTGGGCAAAGGCTGTCGAGGCTGGACACGGGCAAACCCTTCAAGCTGATCTTCTTTTGTTGCATGCATTAAATAATAAGTTGGGGCTGGTATGCAGATGTTAACTATCCAGTTTTAAGCTGGCTATTCTGACTTTAAAGCGGCGTCACATCGTATTGGCGTTAGTTTAGCATATAGTATCGAAAAACGCTACTTATTAAATATGGGATGTGACCAGTGACTTTTCGTGCGACGCGATGATATCGTATAGGTGTCGCGTGGGTTATAAGGTCGAAAGCAAAGCGAACGATACCACAGAAATTGAAGCAGATAGATCATCAGATCGAGGATCATTCTGCATCTGGGTATAACTTGGCTCGATTGGGACGAATCCCAAGATATACTATAGGGTATAGGAGTATTTTTGTAATTTTGTCATAAAAAGCACATTGTTGAACAATGTAAATATGTATGTTTATTCTCCTCTGATTTCATCACTATTTATTGCACGAATCACAATAACTATTAATTGTATACTATTTGACAGGAACTGATGATTGAAATGGTGGATAATCCGGCGAATGCAGTTGAGTGGGCGATGGCGGAAATGATCAATCAACCAGAGATTATGAAAAAGGCCATGGAAGAAATCGATAAAGTGGTCGGAAAAGATAGACTGGTTCAAGAATCCGATATTCCGGAGCTGAAATACATCAAGGCCTGTGCTAGAGAATCCCTGAGAATTCACCCCATGGCGGCATTCAACGTGCCCCATTTGTCGACGGCGGACGCGGTTGTCGGCGGCTACTTCATCCCCAAAGGCAGCCATGTCCTGCTCAGTCGGGTCGGGCTTGGCCGAAATCCCAGAATCTGGGAAGACCCGTTGAGGTTCAAACCAGAGCGACATATGAATGATGATGTGGTGGATTTGTCTGAAACCGAGCTTCGATTCATTTCGTTTAGCACAGGGAGACGAGGATGCCCAGGAACAACATTAGGGACGGCCATGACAGTCATGCTTTTGGCGAGGCTTCTTCAAGGTTTTTCATGGAGTTTGCCGCCAAACCAGAAGGAGATAGACCTCAAAGAATCCATGGATGATCTGTTTCTAGCAAAGCCTCTCCATGCTCATGCAAAGCCACGCTTGCATCCTTCCATGTATGAAATTTGATCAATACTTTATTATGTATTCCTAACCATGCATGCATGCATGCATGCTCAATAAAATTAAAATAAATTAGTGCTTGAATTCCTTCATTTTCCGAATATAATATTTCTTTTAATTAAGTTATAATTTTATTTTTATTTTTTTCATGTTACATTACAACGTTATTGTATTCTGTTCTCATGAACCTAAAATTGAATAGCGAAGGAGCTCGAGCCCTAGGCATTAGGCCCAACACCTATTGCTCACATGTCGGTCATCTTCTCAATGGTGTTAGTCCACATTACTCCTCACATCGCCCTGAGCATGCTAGGCACCAAGCTCGAGGATCGAAAACCAACCAGCCCTTCGCTCAGTTTAGTCAGATAGAGTTATGAGGACCGAGTCATCGCAGAGAATGCAAACTTAGTCGAATAAGGACGTAGGGTGACACATGGACTATCACAAACTCCACTACCATGCCTTCCACTACGCATGCATTCCGCGCCCATAACAGCAATCACCGTAGTGGATTCAGAACTAATTGTAGGAGGCTACTGGACATCGAATAGTAGCATAAATTGATAATTTTATAACAAAAAAAAAAGGATGATTCTTTCAACAATTAGAGATAAATATAATTTTTTTGGAAAGTTAGAGCATTTCTAGTCCCTTCCTCCCACCAAACCTTAACCACCGAGTCTAGGCTCGTTGACAATTCTTTCTTTTATTTTTAGACATGACAAAAATGTTTCTTTAACCATTCATATCTTATTATATACGTTTTTAGTATAATATCGTTGAGCGACAATGAAAAATATAACCGTCCCGGTATTTTAAAATATGCTATCTTTAACTATTTTTTTAAAATCTTAACTAATTAAAATTTTAACCTATGCTTACTAATTATTTTATTTAATATTTTTAATTGTAAAAATTGCTATGCCCCGACTTTATTTTCGGGCTATAATATATATATATATATATATATATATATATATATATATATATATATATATATATATATATCAACCTCACGTGACAAATATCAGGGCCAATGGGTTTTCCAACCCCCAAACTTCTTCCTGCCACAAAATTAAGATATATAATTTAAAAAGATTATATATATAAGCTAACTTTTGTTTCTTCTGAAAATTTCCTCTTGCATCAACATCAATTTCCTTTTTACGTGAACAAATTTAGTTCAAAATTGAAACTGTAATTCTTAAATGCACCTTCTAACTTAAATTAAAAAAAATAAAAAAATTTTGATATCTTTGATGAGTAATATATATAAATGGGCTAGATTTAACACTAATTTAAAAAAGAAAAAGAAAAAAAAAAGACATAAAATCAATATATATATTTTTTAATAAAAAAGTCATTTCGATCCAACCTCAAAAAACTCATCATTTGTGGTCCAACTCAGGGGTACGTGATTAGACCTGAACTTGAACCTGAACCATGAAAGGGATATAGAGATGACTTCTGCAGCTGCCCACATTTATTATGAGGATTGGAGCTTGGGTTTAAAATTGCATTTTTATAAGAAAACATATTAATTTTAGGTAATTTTTGAAATTTTATTACCTCAACTTTATTTTTGTTTAATTAAGTATTTAAACTTTCTGATTTTTTCTATTTGATTTCTTAATTTTATTTTTATTCAATCAAGTATCTAAACTTTTCGATTTTATCTATTTTAGTCCCTCAATTTTATTTTCATTCAATAAAGTATTGAACTTTTAATTTTTATTTAATCAAGTGTTTCGTAACCAATAAGAGTTTATCAAGATATTTGAATAAGAAAATTTTGCATCCAAATAACATTTTTATCATATAAAAATTGTGAAATTACTTAAACAATCTTTAACCAATTGAAATAACAATATCTAATTCTTTACACGTTTGGGTTTTTGCTATCTATTCTATTTGTTATAATACAAAAATAATTATTTTAATTATTTTAAAAATAAATTTAATATATAATGTTTTATTTTAATATTCATATATCATTTTTTACATAATATTGAGAAAACAGGAAAAATAACTGAATGAAGTAATTAATATTTTAATTATTTCAATATTTTTATTATTATATTTTATTTTAAAGAAAAAAATTTAATTTTTATCTCAATTTTAAGTAGTCAATTTTATCAAATTTTTATGGTAACAAATAAATAGTAAAACCCATAATTTGAAAGAATAATATTGTATTTCATTAAATGTTAAGTAATTTCATTATTTTATATGATGTGGAATATCATTTGATTTTATTTTTTTCAAATTCAAATATCCTAATAAGTTCTTATTCATCAAAGAAACACTTAATTAAATAAATTTAATATATAATGTTTTATTTTAATATTCATATATCATTTTTCACATAATATTGAGAAAATAAGGAAAAATAATAGATGATAATTAAATATTTTTAATTATTTCAATATTTTCTAAATTGTTATATTTTATTTTTAAGAAAAATTTTAATTTTTATCTCAATTTTAAGTAGTCAATTTTATCAAAATTTTATGGTAACAAATAAATAGTAAAACCCATAATTTGAAAAGAATAATATTGTATTTCACCTTGTTAAATGACATTTAAGTAATTTCATTCACTACAAGAAGTGGGGGCTCATGGTCATGTCATCAATCTCAAATTTAAAGGTGGTAATAATGCGCCCATAGCCTATAGCCGCAAACAAAGTGAACTGCTGCTAGGCGTGGCCATACAGGTACCATGGATATAGGTTATAGCTCTGGGGTTTTGTCTCCCGTCGCGAATTAAAGGGATGTTCTATAGCCTAGGGTTTTCCCCGACCGCGGCTGTGGATGTTCGGCGGTATGAATGGGTTTTGTTCCGAATACGACACCATAGGATGTGCTCCTATAGCCTGGGTTTTTTCCTGACTCGCGCCATAGGATGTTCTATAGTCGGTTTTCTTTCCGACCGCGCCATAGGATGTTCTAAGGTGGTATAGTCGGGTTTTGTTCCAAGCCGAAGGCTATAGGATGTTGTAGCCGCAGCTTTGCTCGACCGCGCATGATTAAATGAGTGTAATATTTACATCCATTCGCCTACGTAAAAGGAAAACATTGAAATTCTGCAAGGAAAATGCATGAGAAAACTGCTGACAAATCAGACAAAACTATATTCATAGACAACCAAAGTTTCCAACAACCAAAATAATCTCATCAATTTCTGCAGAAATTAATGCAGAGAAAGTAATGTAGAGGAAGTAATGCTGCAACACATTCTTTGTGTTTGATCCATCGTGAGACCCAAAAGGAACTAATGCCCAATACAATCGTCAATTACACACATTCTTTACTTTATGCCCCAAATTACACAAAAGCTATATACACTGGCCACGAGGTCGCATTTCGCGACTTGTTCAGGTGGCATCACATGTCTGGGCAGAGGTCGGCCGGGAAAGGGTACCATCTCCAAAGAAATATCCCGCATAAATAAAGTTAAGTCAACATTGTAATATAAACTGACAAGCAAACACAATAAATCATCTAAACAACGTTAAGAAGACATCATTCACATAACAGCAGAACGAAATTGAACACCATACAAAATCTTGGGATAACCCAAGCTCAGATACGTGACGATCCACGTACTCCACGCCTCAAAATACCTACCGACATACCGCTATAAAAATTATGCTTATGTTCATTATGTTCATTTCCCCATCGTTACATATTGGTTTTTCACAATACTGCTATTGTCTTTAAATCATTCTTTTATTAAAATTTATCTAATAATATTCAATGAAGTAGAATAGCAATATAAAAAACAGACATCAATACTTAGCACAATTGGTAAAGATGCAACTCAGATTCCGACTTATATCCAAATCTCAACACTAAGCAAATCATGTTTTCTGCTTAGCTAGCTGATATATTGCCTATTTTTTCCACTACTGCACTATAGTGAAAGAACCAAGGGATTCTTTCACATTGTCGAATGGAACCCGAGAATCAAATTGCTGTCACATTGTCGCAGCTGAAGCATGCAAATGAATGGTTGGAGAAACTAAGAAGCAAACTGGGCCCAGAAAATAATGACTTAGTAAAGACCATTGATCGGTTGAAACAAAAGATATATGCTTGTTTGCTTGCTCATGTGGATTCTGCTGCATCAGCCTCTAGAGAGCAGGTCTGGTTGATTCAGCAAAGGGGATGGATTTAGGATTTCTTTCTTACTTTCTTGAAAGGAAAGGAATAACTTAATACGATAATATCTGCATTTGCCTAGTGAGGCTAACTTAAGCCAAACAGAAGATAATGTCAATTTGGCCAAACATGTTTGAAATGCAAATGTGTAAGTTATTTGTGTACCAGAACTAATAAGGCCATTTGAGTTTAATTTCAATAAAACACTCCCTTGATATTTTGTCATTGCACTATAGTGAAAGAACCAAACTAGCATATGCTTATCTGTGATTATAACACAACCTCTAGCAACCTGTTCCAAAATCTTACTGCAAGAAGCCCACATCTCAACATCATTGCTTCAAGTTACTCAAACTGTCTGTGGTTATTTGACTCTCTAAGTGATCAATCTTTTAGGTAAATTGAAAAAAAAAAGGATAAGAAAGTTTTTTAAGAAAACTGAATATCTGGTGACACTTTATCGAAATTGTGCTACATTTACAATTAATACCTACTGACATATTCTGCTATATCCTGCATATTTCAATTTAGCTTAAAAAAAATCAATAATTGGGATTAAGAAGCCATATGAACTGTTAACACCACGTATGTTTAATGGTTAAAAGGCGAAATTACTCACCTTTACAATGCCAAACACTCGGCTTCAGCCCAACTAGTCTTTAATGGTTTTCGGAACTTATTGGGATTAAGAAGCCATATGAAATCAACACATCCATAAGGCTCTCGTGATTACGGTGACTAACCCATTGTGCAAGATAGAAGCCAAAACACAAAAAAACATGATTAGAAATTATTATAAATTGCAGCAATGCAGTGACAAAGTCATTGAGAAGCATTGTAATTAGAATCTAAAAGATACAAACCTTGTTAGCATCTGCATCACTATCAGTGTGGAATGTCATTTGATTTGATTTTTTTTTTCAAATTCAAATATCCTAATAAGTTCTTATTTGTCAAAGAAGCACTTAATTAAACAAAAATTAAATAAATTTAATATATAACGTTTTATTTTAATTTTTCATATATCATTTTTTACATAATATTGAGAAAACAAGGAAAAATAATAGATGATAATTAAATATTTTTAATTATTTCAATATTTTTTAAATTGTTATATTTTATTTTTAAGAAAAATTTTAATTTTTATCTCAATTTTTAGTAGTCAATTTTATCAATTTTTTATAGTAACAAATAAATAGTAAAACCCATAATTTGAAAAAAATAATATTGTATTTCACCTTGTTAAATGACATTTAAGTGATTTCATTATTTTATATGATGTGGAATGTCATTTGATTTTATTTTTTTTTCAAATTCAAATATCCTAATAAGTTCTTATTCAAGAAGCACTTAATTAAATAAAAATTAATTAAATTTAATATATAACGTTTTATTTTAATTATTCATATATCATTTTTTACATAACATTGAGAAAACAAGGAAAAATAATAGATGATAATTAAATATTTTTAATTATTTCAATATTTTTAAATTGTTTTATTTTTATTTTTAAGAAAAAATTTTAATTTTTATCTCACTTTAGTAGTCAATTTTACTTAATTTTATACTAACAAATAAATAGTAAAACCCATAATTTGAAAAAAATAATATTGTATTTCACCTTGTTAAATGACATTTAAGTAATTTGGTTATTTTATATGATATGGAATGTTATTTGATTTTAGTTTTTTCAAATTCAAATATCATAATAAGTTCTTATTCCTCAAAGAAACACTTAATTAAACAAAAATTAAAAGTTTAAATCCTTAATTGAATAAAGTAAAGTTGAGGCATCATAAGAAGTTTAGACTTTTAATTGAATAAACATAAAGTTAAGATGCCAAAATATAAAAAATCAAGAAGTTTAGATATCAAATTGAACAAAAATAAAGTTGATACATCAAAATATAAAAAATAAAAATGTTTAGACATATAATTGAATAAAAATAAAGTTAAAATACTAAAATAGAAAAAAAAACAAAAAATGTTAGATTCACCATTCATATACACCTTTTTTTTATTGCTGAATAAGACATGGGTTTTGTATGTCGTATGCATGTGGAATTTGTGACGCCTAAACCTCGTAATTGGCCACTACCCTCACAACTCGCGGAATACATGATGCTCTGCCATCTGACGCACTCGTAAAAATCTAAAGTAGCCTCCTCAGACGGAGCTCTACCCAAATACAAAACATGATACACCTGCATTTACCCGTCCCAGTTGAAATTCATCAAATGCAATATAATCCCAACATGAGTAAAAACGCCTCGCCATAAACCAATACTCATAAAATCAACATCATAACTATTCTTCACTTATTATCTCCCAATAATTCAATACATTACACTTTTATATGCAAACTCAAACATATATTAAAAATCTACAATTCTAATACATGTTATATCCAAACCATCAAGCCACAAACCGGGCTTCTTCAAAATCAACCTCAAAATGAGTTGTCTCTCGAGCCGCCTCTCAGACCGAAAAATAGCGGTCCCACGACGGCCGGCCTGAAAGTTCCTCGCAGCAGACCGCCTTGCCTCGCTTACTCACCACCCAAGTCAAGAAACAAGAACGCCCAAAGTGAACACACACCTCAAGAACACGATCCCACTCAACGCTCACGACATCCCACGCCACGAGCCTTCACCGACCACTCACACTTGCCTAAGCCATGTATGAGAAAATAATCACTTTCAAAACAAAACTTTTGTTCTTGAAAATATACTACCAAAGTATTCGGTAAAAGTAATGGGACTGAATTCGAGGCAATTGTTGCGAGCTCAAATAAATACGATCCCCATCCGAAATTATCTGGTCACCCATCTCCCAACCCACCTCCCGAATATCATCCCGCGAAATTCCTTTCGCAACCATATCCGCTTTTATAAAATACCTCACGACTCACACCTTAACTCTGTGCTACTCAGCTGGTATACGAAATGCATTATGCCATTTTCAAACCATTTACACAATATGTCAATATGCATATTTTCAATCAACTACAATTACACACATGTAATTCACACATCAATCATCACCCAATCTAGCTCACTTGAGCAAATCATAATCATCACCAATGGCTTACAACACAATTTAATTCTATATAATTATGTCATTGTGTTAACACCTCAAGCATTAACCTAATAATTCTTTGATCGACCAACTCTCCAAATTTATTTCTACACACACCAAGCCATTCAATCCACACAATTTCAATGCCAAAATACATGGGCCTTTATGGCCATTTCGACACAAAAACCCGGACCTGCTTTTAATGTCTCCGAACCCAAAGAAGGGCTGTCCAATGGCAAATTCCACTGGGTCTGGGTCTCGGTTTCAATTTTTGGAACCGACTTACCTATTACCGGTCTCATAAATACTCAAAGCATAATTTATTGAATAAATTATCACAAAAGGACCCATAACACCCCAGAATAGGCAAGTCTAGATCGCTCTAAATCGCTCCCAAAATCTCTAACACTGTCCCACGCTTGAATTCGATCAAGCCGGCCCATTCCCTACTTTATCATCTCAAGCACGCATTTTAAAATGCCAAATTCCACACAAACAGCCTCTAACTTTCTCTCGGGATGGCCACGCCATAAAAAAAAATCTCAATAAATTCAAATAATTCGTCCCCAAGTTTTGGGACCGATCAAACGGCTCCTCACGGCCTCAAACTAACCGAAATACTTTAAAACACTTAAAACAGGACAAAACACAACAGTGAGAAAACTACCTTCTTTGAATATTAAAACTAAACTGGTCCACGCCAGAGTTTACTGCAGAACGCTTCTTCTTGTCTGGCCGAGATCCAATCCATCCGATCATACAGATTGCAGGCTCATGCACTCTCGTATCGAAAGCTCCATAGCTACTGCATCACCACTTTTTTATTCCCACGTTTTTCTCTTGTGATTTAACAATAAAGCACAATATGCACACTGGTCTTGTGACTTAATTAAATCTAAAAATGACCTTTACGCCCTCCTCTTCTCGTGATTTGATATTCCTATGACTACCGCCGTCCATTTTCATAATTTCACTCATGCTCCACGGCTGATATGAAAGATATTGTTATACGTATTGGCCACGTCGTAAAACCGCTTTACGGCTTCTCCCGAAACGCTGACACTTCAAAACGTGCCGACTCCGACCGGTCTCTTAAAATTACAAAATTTTACGCTAACTGTGATTTTGCATTTCCATTCCACCCAAGAATCCGCTTTTGCCATCCGAGATTATACCACTACATTTTAACCGTAATTATAATTCTTGTAATCAAAATTACGCTACTCTTATTCCAGAAACGACTTTCTGCATTTAATGCGACCTATCTCATCTTTCGATAAAAAAAAGAACGTTTTTTCGACCCTTCATCTTTCCAAAATTTACTACGCTTGTTCACATGTGTAAGAAATTAAGAATAGACTCTTCAAATGTTATTTCCTCCGGAAGTTGAGGCTTTTTTTTTAAATAATATCATAATTAGAAAAAATAATTTTTTAAATATAAAACAAAAATATATATTTTCAAATCTATTATATTTATTATCAATTAAGCGTCACATGGATATCGTGTCTTCAAAACACGATTTTAGTATGAAAATCTGAAATTGTGGTTTGAAAGCATAATTTCAGTGTTAAAATGTGTGTAAATTGTTAAATCGCTAGAATGCCAAGATACGATTTTAACGTAAAAATACGAAATCGTGTTTTCAAGCACACGACGCACGTAAATTTTTAAAATATTGAAATTGTGTTTGAAGATTAATGATTCAATGTAAAATCGCTAAGTAGTTATGAGTTAAAACACGATTTTAATATAAAACTGTGAAGTTTTGTTTTTAAAATGTGATTTCAATGTAAAATTATGAATTAGTCGTGTTTTGAAAACAATATTTCAATGTAAAATCGTGAAGTTTTGTTTTGAAGATACGATTACAATATAAAATTGTAAAATCGTATTTTGAAGACACGATTTCAATATAAAATTATATAAAGTCATATTTTAAAGACATGATTTCATTGTAAAAGAATTTACATCTCATTGTTTGTGTCAAAAATTGCCATAGAATTGGAATTATTTTCCAATATAAAATATTTTGATAATTATTTATTTAATTATTGATAAATTTATCAAGAATCCCCATAAGTTATGGGAAAATGTGTGTCCAAAAAAGTGGGGTGATTTTCTTAATGAGCCAACATAGAATTAGGAGGGATCAATACAGCATCATGCTTCAATTTCACATTTAATTGTTATGTGTGACAAAGACGTTTGGTAAATTAGAAGGTTTTTATTTTTTAACTTTTACTTAAAAACGATTTGCTCTCGTACATTAAATGGATTATTTTTCTACCTTTTTAATCTTTATTATAAACATTTTTATTATATAGAAAAAGGACAAAAAAAAATTCGGTTTTTTATAAATAGAAAGAATAATATATTAAAATGTTTTGAGGGGGTGTTGTAAAATAGGGGTCTTCAATGGGTCGACTTGGATTGCCCGATCTAGAGAAATGAAGCCCGAAGCTCGGTTCAGGCCGGA
Organism: Tetrastigma voinierianum; assembly: GCA_016808115.1. Classification (NCBI taxonomy): domain Eukaryota; kingdom Viridiplantae; phylum Streptophyta; class Magnoliopsida; order Vitales; family Vitaceae; genus Tetrastigma; species Tetrastigma voinierianum. Next base: position 345,393 of record JAEQBH010003314.1, read on the forward strand.
CCTATACGTTTATTGACTAATTAACGGGTCGGATTGGACCAAACTTTATATTTTTTAATGTTCATAGGTCTTATATTAGACGGACAAGTTTAAAAACCTATAAATCAGACCTAAAATTAATGAAATCTGGGATTCAACATTTCTAAAAAAAGGGTTGAGTCTAGCTTAACCTGCTTGAATTTGGATCGAACTTTAACCCATTTGATCAAACCGAGATCGAAACGAGCCTTGGCCTTTTTTGAAACCCTAGATTATAATACAATTGTTGGACAATTTGTCTCCAACATGAAGGTTAGAAATCAATTTTTTTTTCCCCAAAAACTAAGGGGGGTGTTGTAGTACAGGACAATTTGTCTCTAACCTTAAAAGTTAGGAATCAATTTGTCTCCCCCTAGGCATTATGTAGACCAGCCCCTACCAACTCAATAATTTTTTAAATAATAAGGTAATTTTGACCCCAAAATCCAATAGTGGTGTCCTTTCAAACATTAAATATGTGGTTGTTTTTCAACCCAACTGTCGTTTGGACATTATTGACCACCAAAGGGTTCCATCTAGAGAAAACTTCTGCACCTCCCCACAATTTATTATGTATACGAAAATAGAACATAACTTAACGAAAACAAGATATTTAAAACTCTATGATGAATTCCTTTCTCATTAGTAGTTCTCTCATTAGTAGTTCTATCAATACTAAAGTTGAAACAATATGTGCTTGTTTTTCTTTGTCTAGTTTAATTAGATGTTTTTTCTTTTTAGTATGAATAGAAAACTGTTTTCAGAAAGTTTAATAGAAACAGTGTTTTTCTTTTTTAAATGTTACAAAAACAGGCTTCTTTTTTTTCACTTTGTTCTCGTTGGAAAAAATCGAGATATTTTCAATCGTTTTTACCCTTTTTTTTTTCCCCTTTTCTTTTAATCAAATGTTTTTGTTGAAATTTATATTTAATTTTTAAAATTAAAATTTGTCCTAAAAAATAGTCAAAATAATTTTAAAAGCTATTATTAAAAAAAATTGCTAGTTTCTAAAACACCCAAGTCGATTTTGCTCAATGTCTGACAGCAAATTAATGCAATCCGAAGGAATTCTTATGTCTTTGATGAGAATTGACCATTTTATTGCTTATAATAGATATTATGAATTCTTAATCCCCTAACCACATGTTTATAGCCTAACGATATTATAAACATATTATGAATCCTAAAATATTATAATCAAATCATATATAATAGGCAAATCATAAATAATCATGCTTTTACCCATATAATTCAAGATATATAAAATTTATATAGTGAAAGCATACCTATATTCATTATCAAAAGTCATCGAATGTATGGGTTAAATCTTTTAAATTTGAAGAGTTTGTCTCTCTTCTAATAATGAAAATGTAGAGAAAAAGAAGACCTAAGATTCTTTCCCCATATATGTTAGGGATCATAACCCTAATAGTTATATTAATCATATAAGGTTAAATATTTCTAATTTGGCTCTTCATCAAATTAGAAATATAAGTCAGGTACTAAATTCCAATTAAATCATTTTAATTAGACTTAATTAAAATTGATAGCACAAAGATATTTAATATTTATATATGTTGCCCCACAATAATTAATTATTGAAAAATTCCAAAAGTGAACGTATTCTAACCCTCAGTCCTTCCAACATTGACTATGTATGTTTACATGTGTAAAAATCGACTCTTCAAATGTTATTTCCTCCGGACGTTACCTAATAAAATATGGGAAAATGTGTGTGTCCAAAAAAAAGTGGGCTTCACTTTCACATTTATTATGCCTGATAATTTTATCCTCTTAAAACCACTTTGAAGAGATTACAAGTAATCTTTATTACTACTTTTACAATCTTTATTATATATTTTTTTAATTTTTTAAATAAAAAACTAAAATATTTGACTTTTTAAAAATAGAAATTAATAACATATTAAACTCATTTATCAACAATAGCTATTTAAGGTTTTATATTAGTTATGCGCCAGCTCTATATATAATGAGTAATTGTTTTTTTGCAAGAGAGATAATTTTATTGATTTAAATTAGTAATATAATAGATAGAAATTAACACATAATCAATTTTGCTAGAAACCCTAGAATACCCATGACTCAATTTTTGTAAGTATTGATGATCATAATTTGATTTGTTAGTATAACTGATTGAATATATTTTATTGTCTGAATTATTTGTACATAAATAAATGTCTTAACAAGATAATGATAAACAAATCATCATATTAAGATCACATAAAACTATTTGTCATAATAAAATGAAGACCAAAACACAAAATAAATAAATTATAAAATTTAGATTTGGGTAAAAAACTTATTTATTGAAAAAAAAAAATAGAAATTAAGAGGTGTAAAAGAATGATTTGAGGGGGGGAAAAAAAAGGTAAAAAATCATCATTCCTTGTTTCAAGAAATAAGAGGGCTAAAAGAGAAAAAAAAAATGTGGTCAGGGTTTTTTCCTTATTTAATCGTTTTACATTAATTAAGAGCATATATATATATATATATATATATATATATATATATATATATATACTCTGACATTTGCAACTTTCACCACATATATGTTTCTCTCAATACGATCCACAGACTACAACATACTACTATTGAATCACTGATGAGGCTTGACCACACACTACAACATCATTAAGTTGATTGTCGTGATTAAAGTGGAATTCCATTTGCCCATAGATACTGAGCTAGGATTTCTCTTTAATTTATTCACACTACCATCAATTTTAATTTCTTCATAGTACTGAAGAGATCATGAATAGCAGCAGCAACCCAACCATGTCTTCGTCTTCCTCTTCCTCTTCTTCTTCATTGCCAAATCCATTTCTCTTCCAGCTCTCTCATAATTCTAAAACCCTAGACCATCCTTATTCACTTCATCTTCATTTCCCATCCATGATCTTCTTCCTCCTTTTCGCTTTCATTTTCTCTTTCTTCATCCTCTACAAACTCAAAATCACCAAGGTGTCTGCAGTGGTAGTACTGTTCTCCAGGCCCAACTCCATGGCCATTGGTTGGGAACCTGCCTGAATTGATCATGAAAAAGCCGGCATTCCGATGGATACATGGCCTGATGGAAGAACTCAACACTGAGATAGCATGCATCAAACTCGGCAATGTCCACGTCATTCCCGTTACTTCGCCGGAGATTGCCCGGGAGTTCTTAAAGAAACATGATTCAGTGTTTGCTTCCAGACCGATTACAATGGCATCCGATCACTTGAGCAGAGGGTTTCTGACAACAGTTCTTTCTCCACAGGGAGATCAGTGGAAGAAGATGAGAAGAATCCTCACTTCTGAAATACTTAAGCCAGCCAGACTTATGTGGCTCCTCCCCAAGAGAACCGAAGAAGCCGACAATCTTGTCCGCTTCATTTATAATCAGTGTAACTTCACCCCCGACTCGTCAGTAGTCGTGAATGTGAGGAATGTAATCAGACAATCCACCGGAAATGTTGTCAGGAAGATGATATTCAGCACAAGGTACTTTGGGGAAGGAAGGGAAGATGGAGGGCCAGGACCGTTAGTATCATGAAAAAGTACCATGATCCCATTATTGATGATAGAATTATACAGTGGAGGAACGGAAAGAATAAGGATTTAGATGACATACTTGACGTTTTCATCACACTTAAGGATTCAAAGGGGGAGCCGTTGCTGTCAGTAGAAGAGATCAAAGCCCAAATCATAGTGAGAATTTTAATTATAATATATATTATTTATTTGATCTGATGGTTGAATAATTAAATCATAATGACTAACCAGATAGTACTAATTAACTTATGGCAGGAATTAATGATGGCAATGGAGGATAATCCATCGCAAGCAGCTGAGTGGGCAATGGCGGAAATGATCAATCAACCAGAGATTATGAAAAAGGCCGTGGAAGAAATCGATAGAGTGGTCGGAAAAGATAGACTGGTTCAAGAATCCGATATTCCGGAGCTGAAATACATCAAGGCCTGTATTAGAGAATCCCTCAGAATTCACCCCATGGCGCCATTCAACGTGCCCCATTTGTCGACGGCAGACGCGGTTGTCGGCGGCTACTTCATCCCCAAAGGCAGCCATGTCCTGCTCAGTCGGATCGGGCTTGGCCGAAATCCCAGAATCTGGGAAGACCCGTTAAGATTCAAACCGGAGCGACATATGAATGATGATGTGGTGAATTTGTCTGAAACTGAGCTTCGATTCATTTCGTTCAGCACAGGAAGACGAGGATGTCCAGGAACAACGTTGGGGACAGCCATGACAGTCATGCTTTTGGCGAGGCTTCTTCAAGGTTTTTCATGGAGTTTGCCGCCAAATCAGAAGGAGATAGACCTCAAAGAATCCATGGATGATCTGTTTCTAGCAAAGCCTCTTCATGCTCATGCAAAGCCACGCTTGCATCCTTCCATGTATGAAATTTGATCAATAGTATTTCTATTCATGCAAGCATGCATGCTCAATAAAATTTAAATAAATTAGCGCTTGACTTCCCTCATTTTCCGAATCGAACTATAAGCTATAGATAGTCCTTGTGTAAAGAGTGTACTACACATATGTAAGAGTACGTGAATAAAAGTAAAAAAAATATATAATCTATTTAAAATGTTTTTAATTGTCCTAAATAAGAATTTAATATCATAATCCCATTATCGATGATAGAATTATACAGTGGATGAATGGGGAGAAGAAGAATTTAGATTACATGCTTGACGTTTTTATCACACTAAAGGACTCAAAGGGGGGACCCGTTGTTGTCAGTGGAAGAAATCATCAAAGCCCAAATCAGAGTGAGAATTTTAATTTAGCTCTATATATTAAAAGTACTTATGTGATATTTATGTGATATTGTTAGAGTTGTGTGATCCAAATTCTATTTAATTTGACCTGAAAAGTTTAGCTACATGACATCATGAACTTTTTAGGGGCTTTAGTAGATAGATTGGGCTGATAGACTTGATTCGTATCCCACTATATATCAGGTATGGGCATATTCTATTTTAAGATACTCTAAACACATAATGAATTTTTTAGGGTTTGAGGGATTAAGAGGTATATATATTATGTGCATTTTAGGATTTTGTGATTTTTACCTAATAACCATAATAAACATATTTACCTAATAACGTTAATATACATATACTTTAATTAATTTTGTAGTCCTATTTGAAAAACATTAGCTCCTCCTCTAGTTAAAGTCTTCACCTATTTCTCATTTTCTACTCATGGTTTTCTCCTATATTTATTGGGTTCACATTTTGTTTATTATTTTTATGAAATATTTGATTAAAAGACATTGAGTACTTCTAAATTTGTAAATCTAACATCTTCCATGTTTTTTGAAAAATAATTTATTTTGGATAAAACTATATTTTTCTATTTCATGTATTTACATTATCCCTTTAAAAGAATGAGATTATTTTTTTAAGAAAACAAGGATATATTTATCAAAATCAAGTCAAAAATTGAATAAGGATCATATTTCAAAAATTAAATTTTCAAAAAATCATTTAATTAAATCAACCTATTTTTTTTCCACAAGCATTCTCGTTTTCCTTTAAATAGTTAAAGAAACATCACGTATACTATTTGGCAGAAACTAATGATCACAATGGTGGATAGTCCATCACAAACAGCTGAGTGGAAGAAATCGATAGAATGGTTGATCGAAAAGGAGAGATTTGTTCAAGAATCCAATATTTCATTGCTTAAATATGTTTCAACTTATGGGAGAGAAGCTCTGATAATTCACCTTATGGCACCATTCAATGTCCCCCATGTGGCAATGGCGGATAGGATTGTGTGCGGCTATTTAATTTCATCCCAAAAGGCAATCATGTTTACGGATCTCACATCGGTTCCATATAAAATTATAAAATATTACTTAAAGATCGAAAGATTCTTCCATTTATCACATGTTGGGGTGGCGACAGGACGTGTTGATTTTGTCCCAACCCCCAAATATCCTCTCCTCTCTCTTTTTCTCCCATCCTACCACTAAGCAGGTTTCCTCTCCCTTTCTTTCACCCTCCCGTGAGAAACACTAAGAGATATGAAAGTACCTTATTCTGTGATAAATTTCCTTTTCTCAAAATGTTTCCTTTCCTCAAAAATCGTACCTTTCTTATCTAAATCTTTCCTTTTCTAAAAAATCCTTATAAATGTAGGAGATGGAGTGTTTTGCCTTAAAATTCCCTTTCCTCAAATTCTTTCCTTTTCTCAAAAATTTTCCTTTTCTCACTATCTTTCTTTTTTGATATATGTGTAACCGTAGAAGAGATTGAGTGTTCCTAAGCCCAAAGTTTCAAGCTTGAAGGGTTTTGATGATCCGTTTGTGGCCTAAATCCAAGTTTTTGCTTCTGGGTCTTTGAAATGTCGTTAGGAATATCTCACATCGATCTAGAAATTTTGGACCATATAGAATTTATGGCATTAATGATCATCAATTCGAATTGCTTTAAAACCATTGGCAGTTTAGTGGTCATTAATTTCAGGATCCCTGTGGGGTTAGCGGACTTACAGAATTTATGGCAATCTCTTCCTTCAATAATCACTAATTCAGTCTTCTTAAGATCATTGGTAGTTTAACGATCACACTTGTGATCTCACGTAGATATGCACAGACAATTCAAATACTGTTTACATCCATAATTATTAAAAAAAAAAGGAAAAAAGTCATAAGACATCACTTACCCTCCGCTCTCACTGATACTATATTTTGCCACCCATCTAAAATGAAGGAAAAAAAAAAGCTCATGTATGCTTTTAAAAAACTCAATTTTCTAACACGATTTAAAATATACCGTTAGAAAAATGAATTTTTTCCCTTATAAAAATGTATATTGCTATTGTTTTAATTAACTTGTTTCTTTCATTAAAGTCGTTACACCTTTTACAGAAATGACTTGAAAAAGAGGGGGTTTTAGGTATTTAGTGTAAAAAGGAAAAAATATTCCTCAAATAAAAAAGGTTTAGAAATATTTATAAATCTAGTATATTTTTTGTCACATGGATCTAAAAGTGTTTCTTGAAGAAACATTTTCTAAAAGTGTTTTCTACATTGAAAAAACATTTTGTCTCATTTTATTTTTTAATATAAGTTGAAAAGTGTGTCTTGGTGATTCAACTTCATAAATTTTAAAATTTTAAATTTATACTAAAAATGTTTTTTTTGAAAAGACACCTTTATAATTCTAAAAATTTTGAATTTAAATTAAAAGTGTTTCTTGAAAAGATACTTTCTAAATTGTTGAAATAGTATATGAAAGTGTTTTTTGAATAAACACCTTCATAATTTTAAAAATTTTTGAATTTATATTGAAAGTTTATTTTGTGATTTTGTGCCTTTGTATTTTAGGATTTTGTGATTTTTACCTAATAACCTTAAATACATATACTTCAATTAATTTTGTAGTCATATTTGAAAAACATTAGCTCCTCCTCTAGTTAAAGTCTTCCCCTATTTCTCATTCTCTACTCATGGTTTTCTCCCTATTTTATTGGGTTCACACATAAATGTGTGTTCTTGATTTTGTTTATTATTTTTATGAAATATTTGGTTAAAAGACATCTAATACTTCTAAATTTATGAATCTAACATCTTCCATGTTTTTTGAAAAATAATCTATTTTGGATAAAACTATATTTTTATATTTCATATATTTACATTATCCTTAAAAGAATGAGATTATTTTTTAAAGAATATAAGGATATATTTATCCAAAATCAAGCCAAAAATTGAATTTTCAAAAAGTCATTTAATCAAATTACCCTATTTTTATTGCACATGCATTCTCGTTTTCCTTTAAATGGTTAAAGAAACATCAGGTATACTATTTGGCAGGAACTAATGATTGCAATGGTAGATAGTCCATCGCAAACAGCTGAATTGAAGAAATCGATGTAATGATGATCGAAAAGGAGAGATTTGTTCAACAACTGATATTCCGCAATTCAAATATGTTACAGTTTGTGGAAGAAAAGCTCTAAGAATTCACCCTATGGCACTATTCAACGTTCCCCATGTGACAATGGCGGACGCAATTGTGGGCGACTACTTCATCTCAAAAGGCAAATATATTGATATCGATCTCATATCAGTTTCATATGAAATTGTGAAATGTTTCTTAAGATTGAGGGATTCTCCCATCTATCACATATAGGAATGGCAACAAGACGAGTTGTCCTTGTCCCAACCCCCAAACATCGTCTTCTCCCTCTTTCTCTCCCATCCTACCAGTAAGTAGGTTTCCTCTCTTTCTTTCACCCTCCCGTGCTAAAAGTACCTTCTTCTGTGATAAATTTCGTTTTCTCAAAATGTTTCCTTATATCAAAAATCATTCCTTTGTTATCTAAATCTTTCTTTTTTTTCAAAAATCCTTCCTTTATGATCTATTGGATAAATGCAAAGGAGGTGGAGTGTTTTGCCTTAAAATTCCCTTTCCTCAAATTCTTTCCTTTTCTCAAAATTTTCCCTTTTCTTACTATCTTTCTTTTTTGATATATGAGTAACCGTACAAGAGATAGAGTGTTCCTATTCCAAAGCCCAAAGTTTCAAGCTTGAAGAGTTTTGATGGTCCGTTTGTTGCCTAAATCCAAGTTTTTGCTTCTGGGTCTTTGAAATGTCATTAGAAATTATTTAACATGGATCTAGAAATTCTAGACGATACATAATTTATGGCATCAATGGTGATTAAGGATCAAAATATTGGTAATCATGCATATATCAAGACATGATTTTACTTGATATATCGACTGATATTTTGATGTTATCATAAAGCAAAATTAAAAATACTTGAATTCATAAATACTTGTTAAACTATAAAACATACATAAATAATCAAATATACACTTGTTGAAGACGAAATTTATTATAATTTATCGAGAAATTACATTATAATAGTTTTTTAAAACCAAAATAAAGACTGATGTGACTCAATTACATTGTTTAATGAAGATATCATATCTTGTTGAAGACAATATTCAAAATCAAGATCTTCAAAACATTGAGATAAATCATAAAGAAAAAATAATTTGTGAGTCAAATGGAACTTGGATGTGGATTGATGAGTTCGTAATGAAATTATGCATGATTTGTGTGCAGATGAGTGTAATTTTGAGTCAAAATAATGATTTGATTGGTCAAAAATCCTTGGAGATTTAATTTAACCGCTGATTCGATTGTTTAAATCTAACAATTTGATCATCATATATTCAAGTAAATCAATGAACTGCTAGGACTGCTTTAAAGTTAAAATCAACTGTTAGATCCAAAATATAGTCATTGGATGCTTTTAAAAAAGCAGGTGAAATTTGTACCGTTGGATCAAAACAGAAACGGATTAGGGTCACCACATTGCTAGTCAATAAGTCAAAGCCACAATCGATATTTTGAAAATATCGCAGATATTTTGAATATTTTACCGAAAATTCCTGCCCACATGCGCGTTAGATATATACACTCTCGATATTTCGACGAAATATCGACAACGATTTTCTCGATATTTCGACGACATATTGACGATTTTCTCGATATTATACTGATTTTTAGATCAACCAACTATCGTATCAGTACCGGCCGATATTAATGATTTTTTGTTCCTTGATGATCACCAATTCAAGTTCCCTTATAACCATTAGTAGTTTAGCGGTCATTAGTTTCAGGATCCCTGGGTGGACTTACAAAATTTATGGCAATCTCTCCTTTTAATAGTCACCAATTCGAAGTTCATTTAGGACCAATCGGTAGTTTAATGGTCATTAATTTTAGGATCCCATGGAATTAGGGATGTGCATCAAAATTCACTAACGACATCCATAATTATTAAAAACGGAAAAAAGTCATAAGACATCACTTACCCTCCTCTCACTAATACTATATTTTGGCCAATAACATGCAACTGAGTCGGTTAGAACATCTTATGTCGTAGGCATCCTCAAGAGTTCAATTCTCAGTGGGGATAAATACTATACTAGCCTTTAGTTAAATAAAAATAAAAAAACTATATTTTGCTACCCATCTAAAATGAAGGAAATAAAAGCTCATGTATGCTTTTAAAAAAACTCAATTTTCTAACATGATTCAAAATCTACCGTTAGAAAAATGAATTTTTTCCCATACAAAAAAACTAGATTGCTATTGTTTTAATTAACTTGTTTTTTTAATTAAAGTCGTTACACCTTTTTGAGAAATGACTTGAAAAGGAGGGGTTTCTTTAGGCGTTTAGTGTAAAAAGTAGTTTTGGTCACGTGTATCTAAAAGTGTTTCTTGAAGTAATATTTTCTAAAAGTGGATTTTCAAGAGACAATTTCTACATTAAAAAGACATTTTTTCTCATTTAATTTTTTTTTTAATATATGTTGAAAAGTCTCTTGAAAATACAACTTCATAAATTTGAAATTTTTGAATTTATACTAAAAATGTTTTTTAAAGAGAGGCTTTTTGTGGACCCCGCATTTTTGGCTATTATGCGTTTCCCACTTAAAAAGTAGACTCGTTTTATTTTGAAACCATTTTTTTAAAACTGGGTTTAGCTACTTATTTGCTTTATTTTAAAAGTAGAAAACAAAATAAGAAAGAAAACCCTAAACGCGACCCATGTTAAAAGGCATGTCCGGGAAACCGAGTCTAGGTCCCGGGTCAAAGACATCAGAAGGCACGATGGAAGCCAGAAGACTTCTTCAAATTTCTAAAGTCAAGTCTCTACTAAACAAATTAAGGAAAATATATTTTGACTACCAACTAATAAATACCAAGATAAGCAATAACAATACAAAAACGCATGACATATACAACAAATAATCAAGCAAAGTCGACGGTAAGAGCGCCAGACCGTCCAGACGTTCGCTTCTACCAATTGTAAACAATGTTAAGGCAATAACAACATGAACATTCACACTTTATTCGTAAATTGACTACGATTAGAAGTCAAATTAGCTGTTAAAGGATACATAAGATGTCGGGTCCCACCTAACCTATTTATATTGCCACACAAATTAACTCCACAAGATCCCATTTTATAGGAACTATGTAATTAATCAGTGTTTGGAATTTTTGAAAATCGATTTGAAATCGAATTTTGTGTTTCTGTGAGTTTGAAATATCGAAATTAAGAATTCTCAAATATTTCCAAGCTTAAGAATTTTGAATTGAGATTTGGAATTAGGAGATTTGAAATTAAAAATTGAATTTTATAAATTTGAGGTTTGGGATTTAGGAATTTGAAATTGTAAATTTGGAGATTCGAATTTAGAAATCAGGACACTTTGATTTTGAAATTGGGAAATTGTAAATTTGAAATTGAAAACTAAAAAAATGAAATTGAAAAATGAGGCGATTGAATTTTAAAATTGAAAACTTGAAAAAGAAAGAGAGAGAGAAAATAAATAAATAAATAAAATAAAATAAAATAATAAATAAATAAATAAATAAAATAAAATAAAATGATAATATTAAATAAAAATACATGAGGAAATCTGATTTTAGAAATTAGACATTTGAATTTTGGAGAAATTTAAAAAAATATTATTTTGAAATTAAAAACATAAAAATGAAATTGAAAATTAGAAAAAATGAAAATTTAAAAATTGATTTTTAAAGACTTTATTATTTTTTTTAAATGATAAATTGTGAATAAATTAAGATGAATTTGGATCAATAAAGAGCTATCGTAATACGCGGTCAAGGTGTTATCGAATGACCTAATCTGGCCGGTAAATTAACCTAATGGGTTGAGATATTATGTTGGACTCTAAATATGTATTTAATTTAATAAATTGACTAATACGAGCATCTACATGTGATGCGCCTGGGTTCGCTGGGACATTAAATCCAACGATACCTAGCATGGGCTCCACTGGATCTAATCGACTAACTTCAAATACTGGACAGCCCACGACCGGCCCAAGGTAAATTGGGCCTAATCTGGTGGCCGAGTCATGGGTCCCACAGGCCTGGGTCGCCTTTGCTATAAGGTTGAGTCTAATTTAATGTAGAGCCTAAACTAATAGGATAAGTTCACTCATTGGCAAGTCTACAACTCTAAATTACTAATCAATATATGGAACCAAATTTATAAATTTTAATAACAAAACAAAAAAATTATAACAATTAACAAGTCCAATTTGAATATTTGGTAATTTAACTCTAATTCAAAATAAAATTAGAACATTTAAATAACGATTATGTCAATTAGCACCCAAAAAAATGTGATAACTTTAGTATGAACTAAATATTACAAAATTTAATTTTCTTGAGACCAATTTCACACATTAAAGTCTAAATTACATCTAAAAACTTATAATTTAATATTTGACAACCAAAAAAATCAGAACTGAGAACCATAATCCATATTGAATCGAGGAACCCGCATTTGTACAATAACTAAACCCTATGAGACAACTAGATTCAAACCTAAGACAACAACTAAACCCGCAAATAAATAAATGAATAAGCCAGATTACATAAAACAATTGATTTAATCCCGAATGATCGGCAACCTAAATTTGGCCAAGAGAGCAAGATCAAACCCCGGCGTAGACCAAAATTAAATAAAGAAAATAATAACTAAATCCATATTAGAAACAACTAAATTCAACCAAGCTTAAACAGCAGAGACAAAATAATCATCAAGACCCATTTAAATGAAACTCGAGAACCATACAAAACCCCGATAAAAACAGCTGCTAAAACCCAAGTTAGATGGCATGGGGATGTGACCGAAACCACCCCGGAAAACAGAGACTCTCCTCCTCTCTTATTCCCCTGTTTTTACGCTCCTCTCTCTCTCTGTGTTTTTTTCTCTCTTCCTCCGTAAAACCCTCCCTTTCCTCATTCCTCCTCCTCCTTCTCCGGAACTGGTCCTCTCTCGCTTCCCGTAACTCCTTCAACCTCCAAAACCAAACCCAATGAGATAGAAAATATTATCAAACAACAACTCGATCACATGACTCAAAAGTCAAAGCAATCATAATTCACAAAACAAAAAAAAAACAATGCATATAAATGACACAAACAAACATTCAAAAATAAAATAAAATAAAATAGAAAACCGATCTCCCATAGAAAGGAAAAAAAAAAAACCGATCCATTCAGAAAATACATAACGTCAAACAACAAATAATAAGCAAAATGGTCATGCCTCCTTAAATCTTCACGTGATCCCCGATAACCAAATCCAAAGGGAAGAACAAGTCTCAACTATCCCAACCGCTCCCTAAACCGACTGCTCCAATTTCCCCCAAACATACCAGAAACAAATAAAATAAAAAAAAACAAAGTAAAAGATAAAACATCACACGCTCAACATTTTCCTTTCCTTTTTCATATTTTCTCCTGTTCCTTTCTTCAAGTTTCTCACCAAACATAATGAAAGAAAAAAAAAATAAAAAAAAAATAAATAAATCCCATGGATGATTGGCGTATCATATGAAAGAACAAAAGATAATCAAATGAAACCCAATCCAACGCCTCATTCGTGGGTTAAATGCTTATATGTGAGTTCGCTGTAAATAACCTTGAGCATAACAAGTAACAAAGAACCAAGAAAACCGAAGAGGAACAACTATCAATGATCTGACAACGAACAGAGAATCACAAACAAATAAATCACCATTTGATATCCATATGTGTTTAGCCACCAACAACAAAGATCCATATAAGAATGAATGAAAGAAGGTAATGATGATTAAAAAGAAAAAAAAAGAGTTACAACAATGTACGAAATAAAGTTCTATGGGTCTCAAAATTCGATAATTCTACCGCTCTTCTTTCCCAATCACCCCGTTCTTCTTAAAAAAAAACGTTATATATTCCTTCAAACCCTTAGCTTCCTCCTAAAAAAAAAACCTCCTCCTAAAAACCCTAGCTGCCCCCTAAAAACCCTCGGTCCTTCAACCCTATAAAGGTTCCCCTTTTATACTAGAGATAAAAAAGAGAAACCCTTTTGATGGCTGCCATGTGTCAACCATCTAGGGGCTCTACACTTTTATAATTTTAAAAATTTTGAATTTAAATTAAAAGTGTATCTTAAAAAGATACTTTCTAAATTGTTGAAATTATATATGAAAGTGTCTTTGAATAAACACATTCATAATTTTAAATTTTTTAATTTTATATTGAAAGTGTCTTTTAAATAGACACTTTTCTTAAAATTCGAATTAAAAATATCTCTTGAAGAGACTTTTTTTAAATAGTTTTTCTCTTATTTTTTTACTATCAAAACCCAAACCCATCTTTTAAAGCTTTATCCTATGTGTCAAGTTTGTATAGAGAAAACTACACTATTCTTAAAATTAGCTTTCAAACCACATTTTTTCAAGATTTTTTTTTTCAATTTTTTTATTACTTTTTGGAAACGTCTCAAAAAGAGGGACTAAAATATAATTAGTCAAATTGATTGCATCATTTTCAGGGGAATCTTATTTATAATAATTAATAATATTTTAATAAGGAAACATTAAAAAAACTAAAAAATAATTACTATCATTTAATTTAAATAATTAATATTATTTATTACAATTTTTTTACAAGTTAAATACTTGAATTACAATATAATAAACTATTCCCACTTACTCAAATCCCGATTGGGAAATTTTAAAAAGTAATATAAAATTTAAAAATAAATCTTAAAAAATGATGGTTTGAAAAATAATCCTAATTTTAGTGTAGAAACACTTTCCAACACTTTTAACCACGTGGGATGAAAATTAAAAAAAGTAAAGATATATTATATATGTTCAAAAAACATTCTTAATGTTAATTCATAATTTTTAAAACTTTAGAAAAAGAGACACTTTTAATATAAATTCCTAATTTTTGAAACTTTTTATAATGTGTCTCTTCAAGAAATATTTTTAGTTATATTCATAATTTATTAAACATTAGAAAGTGTTTTTCTAAAAGATATTTTAAGATAAAGTGTAAGGTTTTCAAAATTTTAGAAAGTGACTCTTTAAAATACAGACAAAAAATATATTTGATTTAGGAGTATTTTTCAACATTTTATATTTGAGGAAATTTTATTTTTTTGGGCTAAATATGGGAAAAGCCCGACTCGAACATAGGACCGTCCCTTTTGCATCTATGCCTTTTGAGAATGTTAACGCTATACCTAGGAAACGGGTCAGCTTGGCCCAAATTGGCCTAGCCCATTCAGGCTGCAAAGTAAAATGGGTCGGACCAAAATGACTCACTTTTATTCGGGCTAGCTTTTTTATTAATGCCCAAAAAGTGTTATTTTGAGTCATATTTATTGTAGGTTTTGAGTACTTTTTGTGTACTAATCAACTGAATTAACCCGATTTGCACATTAAGGTCCTGGCTATTCTACTGATCGTGTTTTGTGGCTAATTTTGTAGTTTTTGCAAGTTATTTACGCCAAATTTGTTAAGTCGATCCAAGCATGAAGAATTAGAGTCGAACTCAAATATATCAAGCATCAAAATCGGCGTTGAAAGAAAAAGCAAGAGGTGCGAAACGAAGGTGTAAAAATTTTGGCAGTTACTTAAATTTTTGCAGGGGTAAGTAAAGTTGTCTCTACATTTGCATTTTTGCCCTTTTGACCCTTGTTTGACTTCCTTTTTTGTGATTTTTTCCAATTTTACCCTTCATGTATTATGGGTATTGAGGGTATTTTTGTATTTTTGCTTATTTGAGCACTATATAAGCTCAAACCAAATCTTGTAGAGACATTCTTAATTTTTTTGGCTTTGCTGGAGATATTAAGACTTGGCGGGAGTTTTCCCGCTGCTTTTCTTTTCCTTCATTTTCTTTGTTTTTCTTTCATTTTCTCTGCTGCCAAACACCCCTCTAAGGATGACAACTCAGAGGATGGTTGGCTAAACCGCTTTTCTCCTTGAAGATGAGGGTTGTTGGACTAGGGTTTTGAGGTAATTGTTGGTTCTCTGTTTTTAACGCAAGTTTTTATTGACATTTATGTTCCTATTTCTCACTCTAGGTTAGAACCCCTTTGATGTGCCTTGATTTGACCAAAGATATTCAAGAACTTAGGGTTCAATGGATGCTTATTACTAGATCCACTGAGATTCATTAGTTGCCTTCTATTTGTTACTGTAAGGCAGATCAGGGGGACATTTTTTCACTGTCTGGGAGCATTAATACTCAATAAATGTTATATTACAAAAGGAAAATGATTAGAGTTTTTATGGCCAAATGAAGATCCGGTTCGGGAAATAACTATAGGTCATCCTCCCTAACGCGAGGAAAAGGACCCGAGAACCTCTCATTTGCCTTAGGACCTCAACCCCAATAGCCTGATACTTCAAGGAGTTCTTTTTCATATTTTTAGTTTAGTTTATTTTCAGCCTGCAAACCATTCACCTCCACTGTTTTTACAACACCCCTAATCCAAAGTGAAATTCACCTTTTTGAACCAATTGCAAATCATTTACACGAAGAAACCATCCCCGTGGTCTTAATTTAGATTGGCTTATATCGCAAGAGCTATGTTACTGCCAGTAGTAGGAATTTGGTGCTATAAATTTTTTGCCGATTCCAAGACAACCTACCGCTTAACGAATCAAATGGCCATTGCCGAGATGGTGCCTAAGTGCAAGCTTTGGCGAGTTGTTGAACTCTGGTGGGTCCACATCATAAGTGTTGGTGAATTTTCAACCTTTTATTTTTACCATATTTCCTAGCAAAGCTCATCGCGAAGGATTCAATTTTTATACTATCCATATACAATTTCTATTTTTATTTTTTCTAACATTAACCTTTTTGGTAGCCTATTTTGTTTTTGTCTCTTGCTGTGTTTTGTGCGTTTTCATAGGATTTTATGCACCACTGGGATAGGAACACAGCAGGTAGATTAGAAAGGAGCAATGCTCCACAAGAACAGAGCTGTGAAGTAAGCATGCATAATACAAAGGATCGATAGAGCTTCCACCGAGGAACAAAGAGAGCCAACAAGGTTGGGCTGTAAACGCAATGACATGTAACTATGAGGGATCATATACACCCCCCGAGAGTGAGTGCACCCTCCTGCATTTTACCTCCTCTAGAGGACATAATTATCAAGCCCTGCATAGTGCCCCTACTCCCCACTTTCCATGGAATGGAGAGTGAAAATCCATACTCACACATCCGGGAATTCGAGGAAGTATGCAATACCTTCAAAGAGGACATCTCCAATGTGGATCTGATGAGGTCAGTTCTTCTTCCTGCCCGCATGACAAGGCCAAGATTCGCTTAACTCGCAGGTCGTAGGATTATAAGAAATTGGGCGTGACATGTAGGTTGAATTTTTTACTGAAATTCTTCAAAGACCTATAGAACCAATAGTTTGAAGAGGCGTGATTTACACCTTTGCAAAACCTCATGAAAATGAGAAATTTTACCAGCAGCCGGAGCGTACATGGAAACCATCAATGTCCGTCCCTCACCATGGCTTTGATACTTGGATGCCGGGGTTAATCACTTACGATGAATGTCCCCGCTATGAAGGAGTTGTTGAAACTATGTGTGTGGGACTTCATGAGTAAAAATCCAGAAGAAGCCATGGACTTCCTGAATTATGTGGCTGAGACATCCAAGGCATGGGATGAACCCAACCCCAGGGAAGTAGAAAGGGTGAGGTTTGCAGCTAATCAAAGGGAAGGCATGTACTCACTCCTAGAGGATATGGAGATGAAGGCAAAGCTATCTACCTTGGCTAGAAGGCTGGAAGAGATTGAAATGAGAAATCAACTCAGGTACGGGGCAAGAGTCGAGGCCCCTATACACATCCAAATTCTTACTTCATTTTCTCCAAATTAATCGGTCACAAAGGAGAGCATCGCCTAACTAATTTTCCGGGGCCGAGGGATTTGATGTATTAAGCATGCCAATGTTGTGGGCCAATACAAGCCATCAACCAATGCCCAATACAACAACACATATAATCCCAACGAGAAACTTATCCTAACCTCTCCCCGAAGCCAACCTCCAAAGATATAGCCTCTCGCTTACGCTGAAGAATGAATAATATGGGTTCTCATTCACCTGACAAATGCACCACCATCCTCATCTCCAGCTTGAGCAAGCTATTTGAACTGAGCATGGTGTGCACTTTGCGGAGGAGCAAAAGACCATCAATGTGCAGCTAACTCAAAAAATCAACACTGTGGAGAGCACTCTTAACAGCAAAATGGATGGGCTCCAAAATGAACTAGCTTAGAAAATAGACAACCTGCAATATTCCATCACAAAGACTTACCAATCGCAGTGCAGTGAAAGTGAAATTTCCTTCCGCATTACACCCTAATCCTAGGGGATCCAGAGATAGCTCTCCGCGCTGAACCCGTCCCTAGAATGGATGAAGTAGTGTCATTATCACTTTGAGAAGTGGTAAAAGTCGAGCAAATGTCTAAACCCGCTGAGAGACCAAGGAAGAAAAGGAAGTGGGTTTTAACGTGATAATTATAAAAGAAGATTCCATGAAGAAGAGTATGCCTCCTCCATTTCCTCAAGCATTAAAAGGTAAGAAAAAGGCCTCCAATCAGACTAAAATTTTAGAGGTGCTAAGGCAAGTGAAGGTCAATATCCCACCAAGCAGATGATTAAGCAAATCCAAAATAGCAAATTTTTAAAGGACCAGGCACATTAAAGAGAGGATTAAATGTGGATAAAACGGCCTTCTTAACTGAGTAGGTAAGCTCCATCATCCAGCATAGAACCCCAGTGAAGTACAAGGATCCAAGATCCCCCACCATTTCAGTGAACATTGGGGGAACTTGTATGGACAAGGCACTGTTAAATTTTGGGGGCCAATGTCAACCTACTACCATACTCAGTGTACAAGCAACTGGGTTTAGGGGAATTAAAGCCTACCACCATCACCTTATCTTTGACTGATAGATCCATGAAAATACCCAAAGGCATAGTTGAAGATGTTTTGGTGAAGGTGGATAAATTTTACTATCCGGTAGACTTCGTCATCCTTGATATTAAAGTCAGGCGTAAGGTACTGTTAATCATGTACCTATCATACTTGGGAGGCCATTTTTTTCCACATCAAATGCCATTATCAATTGCTGGAATGGAGTCATGCAACTCACATTTGGCAACATGACATTGGAGCTCAACATCTTCCATCTAAGTAGCAAGCACAAATCAATGGAAGAGCAAAGAGCCGACGGTCCGTTCCACTAACTGTGCAGAAAACACACAGCCATAACCGGCAGGAAGAATTAATGAAGAATAATGAAGTGTTTGATGGAGAATCCAAGCAAGCCTCGCCTCACTCCTCCAATACCACTCCATTCCCCCAAAGACCACCGTAAGGCAAAGTGCTTAAAACAAAGGCATAAGCTGCTAAAAATCACAAATAATTCACAAAGACATATGGAGGGACTCCTCCTATTAGCCATGAACCTGAAGGGCTACTTGAGTAGGAGTGGTTTCTGCAGTAACATAGAAGCCACTCCAATTTTTGATAGACTTTCATTTGTTTTCCTTTAAGTTTAATTTGTAGTTTTACATAATTTTCTTAATTTTAGATTTGTTTTCTTTGTAATTTTTCTCATTTTCAATTGCACATTCTCATAATTTTTGGTATTTTGGTTTGCAGGTGTAGCAGAAATCCTCCACCCTCTCCATCTCTTCCCTAATCCAAGCATAGTTAGGACCCGTGGAGGGCAAAATTTTAGGCCTCGTGTGCGCCTTCCTTCCACCCCTCGCCAGCAGAGCACTCCTCCCGGGCCGCAGAATCGCATCTATAATTTTGTTCCTACCGCCTCCATCAATTGGCAGGAGGATACACGAGTTGGGCCTACTCCGCCATCTCCTGCTCACCCGCGGCCATCCCGGAGGGCCCCACCTCCAATCAGGGCCCAGACTTCTGACTCGGGCAAGTCATCTAGTTCGAGGCCACAGGAGCCCCATTCCCCACCTGTTCAGGGTCCATCTGATGACCTACCCCCGGATCTGTCCCTTGCTTCTATTATCCTCCACCCCTTCTTCCATTGCGGCCCTATTATAGGCAATTTAGATTGCAGTACCAGGGAAGTGCATTGCGAGACATATTATGATTTTCCAGCCTTTGCTACCGATCCCTAGCTCAAGGATTCTATAAAGCTTGTGCAGCGATACCCCCTGGAGCCTTTTATGAACCGCGCCAGTTCTTCTACCCCCGGGTGGTCATCTAGTTCTACCATACCATGACATTCAAGAGAGTACCTCATCCTATTATTATCCATTTCTCGATTGATGGCCGCGAGGGGACACTTCAAGCCACCGATATTGTAGCCGCATTTCATTTCCCTACTGTCCTAGTTAACTCAGCTGACTATAGGTTGTGGCCCCACCCCTCGCCTAGGAAGATGGTTCACATATTATCCAGAAACGTAACAGCAGGGTCTATACTTTTCCGGAGACAGCTTGCCCCGAGTATGCTCCTTATCAACCATATACTACAGTCCAACCTCTTTCCACTCCAACATACCGTGGCATGTACTGAAGATTATCAGTACAGTCCAAAACATCATATCTGGTTGTTTGGTTCACCCCCCAGCTTCTTTCAGCACATCCGGAATCACTATACAAGTCCACCAGAACTTGACCATGGTTGAATCATTACCTCTCTTGTTTCTGAGGCTACTATGCCGTAAGCCAGAGCATACGGGCCTTTCCCGCCGAGCCCCGATCGAGGCCGCCAACATCGCGAGGCCATCCCATCACGGACAGTGCACTTCCCACCCCGTGCTCGAACCCTCCCACCTCAGAAATAGCCGAGATATGCGCTGACCATCCTATAGAGGATACAAATTAGCCCTAGATTGCACCATTCGTAGCTCCAGTAGTCACTACTCCATTTCCTAATCGTCAGATCCTCTCTCGCACCTCCAAACTGGCCTCCACTCCTGGCACCGGGACCTAGTACATCATCCATCGTAAAGCATCTTCATATCCACTGGATTTTCGCTATTATGGATGCAGCCCGGCACCTTCGCCCACGTCAACATCTGGGTCGCTCATACAAACTTTACGAGGATGACACGCAGAGGCCGTACTGCCGCCTTAAACCACCTCCTTGCTTACACAGAACCACGCCATCCTTGTGCAGATTCAGAGTCACCTAGGCATGCCTCCTATCTTCCATCAAGACTCGCCTGTGCCCTTCGCATCATCCTCCAAAGAACAAAGAACAAATGCATTTCCTCCTCCAAATTTCATCGCCAGCCTCGCCCCGCTTATGGGATGATCGATTAGCGCCTGGGTGCGCTATTTTGAACTCCTATTTTAATAGGTTTTGCGCTTTTTGTGTACTAATTGTTATAATTAACCCAATTGACATGTTCGGGGTCCTTATTGTACTCTAATCTCATTCCTGGGTTGTTTTTTGTAGTTTTTGCGTGAACTGGAAGCCAAATCGTCAGGTCAATCCAATCATAACAAAGTCGGTTGATTTCATCAATTTCATATGGTTTTTATCAATTTCAAAGAAGCCGAATGAAGAAGAATATCAAAGCAAGAAGAAATGGAATAGTAGCAAATGGGAGCACGGAACAAGAGCTTAACATTGATGAACAAGGCTAATAGCGAATTTTTTCTCCCGTGAGCTAAAATTCCAGCTCTTAAACGGCCCTTCTGCTGCTTTTTCCTTTCTACCCTCATTGTAATAGTTTTAGTTAGGTTAGTTTGGTAGTTCACTTTGATTGTAAGGTTATATAAGCCACTGTTCATCCTGCTGCCCGTTCCTGCTTTTCACACTGTTCCCTGTTTGTATTTGTTTTTGGTTTTTTTCCAATTTACCCCTGTAATAGCCTTCCGATTTTGGTTTTTTTTGTAATTTCCTATACACTTAGCACTTATATAAGCCTTAGTTTGTACAAACTTTGAATCAATCAATTCGGCAATACAGAACTAGGCTGAGTTCCCCAAATGCCTTCCTTTTCCCATTTTCTTTCCTTTCTTTCCTCTTTCTACCGTCAAACACTTCGTTGAGGATGACAACTCGGGAGGATGCTTGGCAGACCTCTTCCTCCCAAGTGGAAGAGGAGGTCATGG
Organism: Tetrastigma voinierianum; assembly: GCA_016808115.1. NCBI lineage: Eukaryota > Viridiplantae > Streptophyta > Magnoliopsida > Vitales > Vitaceae > Tetrastigma > Tetrastigma voinierianum. Next base: position 367,423 of record JAEQBH010003314.1, read on the forward strand.
CCAGGATTTGAGGTAAACCGACTAATCTCCTGCTTTTTAACGCACACATTTATGGGTATTTATGTTTAATTTCACCCAAAGTTAAAATCTAGCACATCCTCACTAACGTGTATTTAGCAAGTTTTTTCGTTACATGGATGCTTATCACTGTGATCCCCTGTTATCCAGCTTAGTTGCCTATTAGTTACTGTAGGGTAGGTTTTTGAGATATGATATCACTATTAGGAACATTTATGCCTAGTTAAATGCTATGTTTCAAAAGGGAAAATCATGGGGTTTAGTTTTAAACTAAATGAAGATCCGGTTCGGAAATGACTATATGTCATCCTCCTAACGCAGGAAAAGACCTCGAGAACATGTTATTGCCTTAAACCCTAAATCAGTGGCCCGACACTTCAAGGGGTTCTATTTTACTTTTTTTTTCTCCTTATTTTATTATCAGCCTGCAACCATTACACCCCCCTGTTTTTACAAAATCCCAAAATCCAAATTGAAATTCACCATTTTTGAATCACTGCAAATCATTTGTACAAAGAAAACCCGTCCCTGTGTTCGACCCTAGAGCCGCTATACTGCAGTAGTTTTGCTACGGCAGTAAGAGCTTAGGATATAAATTTTGTTAATTCCAATACACCTACTGTGGCATGAATCAATGACATACCACCAGCTGCTCACCATTGAGGAGGTAGCGCTTCTCTCTCTAACTTTCCAATCCGAGCCCCATTGAGGACAATGTGACATTTGGTTGGGGGGAGGGTTAGCAAAGGAAGTGGCTTTTACATTTATGTTTTGTTGCTATTTTCAGCAAGTTTGTTCATGAAGATTAATGACTTGTCATTAGTTTCTCGTTTTCAGGTAGTTGTTTGTTTTGGTTGTGAAGCTATTAGTTTTTTTTTTTTTTTTTGTAAAGCTCAAAATATAGTCATATATCTTTTTATACATACCATACAACTCACACTTACAGTTTGCAAAATTACACCCTTTTTTTGTGTTTTGCCTAACTTGCAGTTTGAAAAATTGAAACATTGTCTAATGTTGCTGATGTTAGATTATTCCATGCTTAATTAAGTGGATGATCGCTTAAATTTAGTGCTTTCAACCCTTTTCTTTCCACCTCTAGCTAATCACACACCGTGCACATAAGGTTTCTCAACACACTGTCGAAAACCGCCTAACCTCCTAAGTAAACTTTGCAAAACCTATCCTCAGTTTCGTTGACTACCTTAATAAAGGACCCCCATGAAAGTGAATAATGAGCCCAAAATAAAAGGAAGAGAAAAAGAAAGAGAAAAAGAAAAAGAAAAAGAAAAAGAAAAAGAAAAAGAAAAAGAAAAAAGAAGAAAATTGCAATGCTTTACCTTGAAACCCGAGCACGGTCCAAGGGGTATATAGCAAAAGTCTTTAAAGCCTGGTACCCTAAGCCAACTGGTTGGGAGCCACCGACTTAGTGCTCGCCACGGTGAACGCGAGGTAGAGCGAATATAAAAAGCCGAGTCTCAAAGTCATTCTAAGTCCCGGTGAAACTCGAAGAGTTTGTGGGTTGCAATCCCATGAAGCCGATGTCCTGGCGTTTAACAGTTGGTAGTCACTGATCCTCGCTATACGGACTTTGGCGGTGGTTCTGAAGCATTGCAGCTCCCAACACACAAAAAGAATTGTGGAATAAGAGCATATCCTGATCTATTTAGGTCGGTTAGTGTACTAGGTTGGGGCAGAGCTTCGGAGCCAGGAGAATGCAAGCCAAGCGCTTTATTGTCAAAACTAATCACATACGACGCCTCGAAAAATACCCTAGCGCTTTTCTGGACATGTTTAGGGGTATATTGAGCTAAATAGAATTTTCGGAAATAAAACGAGAGACCCGAATGAATATAGGCATACAATTGGTCATTTACTAATTCGAGGACATAAAAGTCATAAAACAATGTTTTATATGCAATTATGGAATTCTGAGAAAAGTCGAATAGAAATTAGAAAGAATAGAAGGACCAAAATGTAAAAATGGTGGCGATAAGACCAAAAATGGTCTTGAATGAGATATTTTCTCATTCCCAGCGAGAGAAAAGAGAACCGATGATAGGAGAGAAAGGTTATATACAGGGCATAATATATTACAAAGGTATGGATTCTAGTATGGAATTTGTCTAAAATGTAAGGATACATGTTTGGGTTGTATGGATTCTTGTAGAAACCTAACCCTAACCCCCTTCTTTGATGAATTTTAGGTTTAATGAAACCCTAACTTAGAATAGTTATTATGTTTGCTGGTTTTTAGTCCAGTTTTAGGTGGTTTTGTATGCAATACATGAGTTTTGTAAAGATAAGCATAGTTTCACCTGAGGATTTTGAGAAACAGGAGGAGGAAATTTATTTTAGTCTCCATATTGGTGTGAATTGTATAAAAAGTAGGGATTTTCCCTTTGTGGGTTAAGAATTAACCCTAATTGGAAGAAGATATGTAAAGATAGTTATGGAATTTCTTTTCTAGGGTTTTTGAGGGGAAACTACTCCTAACCCTAGAATTGAGTGTGTTCGGGTTTGGGGAAAACCCGAGATTGTTTAAGATATGTATCAAGGAAGTCCCTTGAGTTGATTATAGTCCATAAGATGTGTTTAGAGAAGTTTAGAGTAAGTTTTGGGATTTCTTAATGAAAAACGCGTAAAGCGAAATGTTCTGCAGACGCCTAGGGCGTGGGTATTGTTCACCGAAAGGCATTTTTTCTGCTTTTGTTCCAACTGATCGACCATAACTTCTTTCTGGGTCCGGTTCATTTTGGGTGTTCTTGGACTCTATGGAAAGCCCTTTGAGTCTAGAATCTATCCATATATAGATTGATATAATATTGAGCTTATAGTGCACCCGAAAATGACAAAAGACAGTGGCTGCAAAGTTGCAGCTGCTGATTTTCACGGCTTGTAACTTGCATAACTCCTTCGTTAGGACTCCTGCTAAGGGTATTATCGATTCTACTAAAGTTCATTGAGTCTAGAACTGAAACCATATGCTATTTAATGGCATTTATGCCCATATCTTGTCTGAAAATTGAATTGTTATACCAAGTGTACTAATCGCTTAGTTAGTTAATTGGAATATGTGGTAAGAAAGGATGTAGATAGAACAAGAAATAGCAATATATGTAGATTTGATATGTAAAGGAGTATAGATAAGAAAAGTGCCTATCATTTCTGCATCAAAGGAAGAGTCTTTGTTCCTCGCACTCCCACGAGAGATAGGACAACTTCTCGATAAAGTACAAAAAACGCATAAATATAGAACGATAAAAGATATGTCATGCATACGATACCGACAAAGCATACAAAGGTATAAGTTAACAAAGATATAAGATGTCATAAAGTAGATGACACGATATGAATCATAAGAGTATATGATATGAATATATGATTGTCATACATAAACGAATAGATGGAACATGATAGGAACACATGAATGAGTAAAAGCATACATGATAGAAATATAGAAAGTACATGAATAGCTAAATCATGATAGAAACACATAAAGGATATGATGCATAAATGATATAAAGGATATGAATAGATAAAGATATATATGAATATATGAATACAAGAGTGCATATCTGGGCGATATACGATAGATTACATATACGATAATAAGACAAAACTAAATGATAGAAAAGATATGAATATACGTATTGTAAAGAAATATGAGTAAACAACAACACGGCTAAGAAATATGTGAAGGTATTACAAACTAAATAAATAATAGTGTATATTCATCGCGATACATGATAACAATAGTTGTTCATGTATATGAGATATGTACGTAAATGTAATAAAATAGATTGTCCGCTTAACCTCAGAAAGGATACGGCATGCCTGGCTGGGGTGGAAAAACAAGTCTCCGCAATGATATCGATCGGGCCTGACTTCTGCTGCCATTACGCCTTCGGGCCCTTATAGATGGTCATTGTCTCATAATGATAACATTTTCGACCCTTTATGTATCTTTTTGTTTCAGATAAAGGAGGCAAGCACTGCCCTTATAGTTTCCTTTATCCACTTCAAAGGTTTATACAAGCATGAAACATAAAACAAATGATTTGAATATGACATGTGAAAAGATATGATATGATCTAAGAAACATAAAGATCACATGCGATGATAAGTTCTATAACACAGATTATATACGATCCAACATGATATATAGTGAAAATGTATAAGAATGTAAATGATCCTCAAAAGTTAATATGATAATACAAAGATATGAAAAGTACAAGACTTACAAGATATTTAAATACGATAAGATATGGAAAAGTACATAGTACATGAAAGTATATGAAAAGGACAAAGAACTGTATATGACAGTATATGGAAAGTACAAAGTACAATACATGAAAAGTATATGAACAAGTACAATATATGAAAGAGAAAAGTATATGATAAGTATACAAGTACAAAAAGAAAAATGTCAAAGACACGAACTTGATAGCATAAGATGAAAGCATATATGAGAATATATGAAAATATGTGATAAGATATGAGCATATGATAGTATAAGATATGTTATAGAGAGCATAAGAAATATGAAAGCAATGATACAGGTACAGTATGTGAATATGAAAGTATAAAATATATGCATAGTACAAGAATGTAGACGATAGTGATATAACTGTACAAGATAGGTATATGAAAGTATAGGAATACGAAAGCATATGAAATATGCAAATAAAACGCAACATGAAAGTATATGAATATGAGGGTATATGAAATAGACAAAGTATAAGTTATATATTATACAAACGATATGATATAGTAAATGACATGAAACATAGCATATGGAATATAGTATATGGAAAGAGATATACGAATATGAAAATGACAGAAATGTATGAATAAGAGGAACAATATAGATAAATGTATATGTCTCCCACTACACATAAAGTTTAGCACCTGGTTTTAATCCGTAGGTACTAGACAAGGATAAATGACATCCCACATCAAGAAAGCTGGTAATTTCACTTAAAAGATAAAGCACATCGTACCGTTTCGCAATCTCTGTATTTTTGAATATGTATAGGTATAAGTTTAGTAATAAGTAAGATTTGTATATGTAAAAGTAATGGAAATCAATATATGTACAAGATTGTGAACACCACTGCGGTGTTTGTTCTTATATGTATATGAAAAGTTTAAATTTCCTTATGAAATTATATATGTCTGGGCCCACCATTGATAAAGAAACAGGTTAAAGAGTCCCAAGTATCACGTGTCACAAGACTCCATCGAACAAAGGGTGGGGTAAGGACACATAAACACTTAGATTTTGGTGGAAGTTCTAAGTTGATTCTCTAGGAAAGGAAACTCTTTTGATGCTGAATTCTGTTTAACATTCATTCTCTCGAGATGGTTATTGGACAAGGTTTCGGTGATTCTCATTGAGGGGTAGGCATTACCCATCCACATACTTTTTGAAATACCATTTTTGATAACATAATTTTGTTATTATTTTGTTTGCCCTCTCTTTCTTTCTTTCATTGCTAAGGGACTAGTAATGCGTTCATAGTGGGAGTGGATTAGTGCTCACAAAAGTGCTATTTTACCCTATTTATTATTGTAGGTTTGAGCACTTTTTGTGTACTAATCAACCGAATTAACTTGGAATTTGCGTGGGTCCATTTATTCTCTTGATCGTTTTGTGGCTAAGTTTGTAGTTTTGCAAGCTATTTAAGCCAAATTTGTTGAGTCGATCGAAGCACGAATTAGTCGAACTCGGCGTACCGTCAATCAAAGGAAGAGAAGAGTAGAAGAAATGAGAAAATGAAGTCTGCGAGAAAATTTTGGCGAGCTGCGAGAATTTTAGCGGGGTCTAAAAGTTACTCTGCATTTGTATTTTTGCTCTTTTGACCCCCACGTTTGACTTCCTTTTTGTGATTTTCAATTTTCCCTTCATGTATTATGGGTATTGAGGATATTTTTGTATTTTTGCTTATTTGAGCACTATATAAGCTCAAACCAAATCTTGTAGAGACATTCTGAATTATTTTGGCTTTGTTGGAGATGCAGAGACTTGGCGGGAGTTTTCCCGCTGCTTTTCTTTTCCTTCATTTTCTTTGCTTTTCTTTCATTTTCTCGGCTACCAAACACCCTTCTGAGGATGACAACTCAGAGGATGGTTGGCTAGACCGCTTTTCTCCTTGAAGATGAGAATTTCGCTGGACCTAAGGTTTGAGGTAGCGGTGGTTTCTGTTTTTATGAAGTTTTATTGGCATTTATGTTCCTATTTCTCACTCTAGGATAGAACCCCTTTGATGTGCATGCCTTGATTGACCAGTATTTGGCAATCTTTTAGAGTTCAGTGGATGCTTATTGATAGATCCACTGAGATTCATGAGTTGCCTTCTATTTGTTACTGTAAGGCGGATCAAGGAGACATGTTTTCACTGTCCGGGATCATTAATGCTCAATAAATGTTATGTTTCAAAAGGAAAATTATTAAGGTTCAGTTTTTATGGCCAAATGAAAATCCGGTTCGGGAAATGACTATAAGTCATCCTCTCCAACACCAGGAAAATGACTCGAGAACCTCTTATTTACCTTAGGACCTCATTGATGGCGATACTTGAGTTCTTTTTCATATTTTAGTTTAGTTTATTTTCGGCTGCAAACCATTCACCTCCTTTGTTTTACAATACCCTAATTCAAAGTGAATTCCCTTTTGAACCAGCTATGAATCGTTCTGCGAAGAAAGCTTCATCCGCATGTTAGGCCTAGCCAGGCTGGCTATCTTTGCTGAGTAGTTATCTTTACGGCGATGGGAGTGGAGTTACTAAATTTTGTTAATTAAAGCCTGACCTACAGCTTTAACAAATCGGCTTTTGATTGCTTGAAGTAGCATGTGGGGCGTAGACTAAACAGACCATGAGTTATAATATTAAAAAATGTTCAAATATGTATTTTCCTAATTTTTAATTCTTCAAATAAAAAATAAAGAATACACAAGTAATTAACAATAATTGGTGATAGACAAATAATAATTAATATATAAAATAATGGAGCTTAGACAATATAATTAATGAAAGACAACAAATCATATAAATAATAAAAGACACCAAAAACGTTTGCTTTAGAGGAAATGGAGAAGGTAATTACCATTGATTACAGTCATATAGTTGAGACATATAACCACCTAACACGACTAAATATGGGAATATATTTATATAAAAGAATAAAAAATGAGAAGAACTAGCAAAGGAAAACAAGGCTCTATTCCATGATTCAAATTTCTAATTAATTGACTACCCCCACTAACTGCATCATCAATCAACACAGTCAATATCATTCTCTCACCCCAAACTATTCGGTTCCCTTTCACAACAACCTAAAGCCATATTTAGCTGACAAGAAAAAAAAAAAAGCATACTCCCTTAATCGATTTTGATCTCCTATCGTTGAGTTTAGTTTTAAGTCTGGTCTTCTTCTCCTTTAGTGGGAACAGTACAGCATCGATACCTTGAACTAAAATATAATCGTAGGAGTAAATATCAAAGTCAAATCAATAGATGAGGACTGAGAAGTACCTAATAGAATAACTGAAGATGATGATAGCAAATAACACAACAACGATCAAAGGAGATGCATGGAGGAATGAGGGAAAAAGGGGATAGGAGAGGCAGTGGCGGCAATCAACGGAGATGCGGGGATGAATGAGCTAGACATGTTTATTACAATTGTTTTTTTAGTATTTATTATGTGGCAAGATTGCACGTGTTATAAAAAACATTCATTTGCATTAGATGTGAAAGACGGTCAGAAGTGGTCAAACACGTATGCAGGAGGATATGCCGCGGTGGGAGGAGAATTGCGTACCTCACACGCGTTTCCACGTTCCACCTTGGCGTCGCCATGTGGATTCTCGTGCTGACTCGCTTCCCATGTTCTACGATCGTGCCTTCCTAGAGGCTTCCCTCCTCTGCGGTCGCTATCAAAATTAATTATACAATTCTATTTTCTTCTACACGTGGCGTGTTTTTAGAGGTTGGCGTACAGGGTTTTAGACACTTGACCTGAAATTCAAAGCACTCCACTCCACCAGCGCTGCCGAATTCTTTATTTCAGAAGAGAAGGAACAACTATCAAAGCAGCATCTCATCGGACGGTCGAGAATTTCTCATCGTCGGAGATTGAATCGTAATTCATAATTCGGAAAACGTTTTCTGAAAACAAAAGCAGAAATTTTGCTGTACGAATTACGATTGGAGAGTTTGGGAATTCTCTGATTGGCCAACTCCATCGATGGCTGCTCTGGGCGTTCGCATTGGAGGGAATCACGCGCTGCGGTCGGGAGACTATCTGTCGCAGAATCATCGCAGGTTGCCTCTCCCTCGGAATGTCCGTCCGATGACGAACTACAGCCGCGCCGACTCCCGTGCCGGGAAGATCTCGTCGGATCTGGCCAAATCGAAAACGAAATCGCGTTTGTGTTTGGAGGAGTTCGGAGGAGGGAAGACCGAAGCCCTAGCGCGGGAGAGGATGGACGAATGGATGCGAGAGTCGGTCTCGGAGATCGTGAAGAATCTGAGGGAAGCGCCGCTGCTGGTGGAGGTTTATTCGGACAGGAATGGCGGTGGAACACGGCTTAAGACGGAGAAGGCGGCGGCGGAGGATTGGCCACTCATCGAAGCTAATTGGAAGATCGGCGAATCGCGATCGCCTGAAGGAATCATGCTGGTGGAAGAGCTCAACAATGAGGTTGAAGATTATGATGATGATGATAACGATACTGATCAGAAGAAGAACACAAAACTCTGGGGAGTGTTGATTCAGGGGAAGGGAGCAAATTATGGACCTTGCTGTTATCTTCTCAAGACCAGCAGAGTTAGCAGCAATTGTGGATTTTTCTGCACTCATTTTTGTTTGATGAAGGTGAAGAACTTCAGGGAAACAGCTGAATCGCAGTTCAAAAATTCCTGGTTGGTGCATTGAATATTGAAGAAGATTTTCAATTCATTCGTGTAGAAAAAGCAACCCACCCTGTCATTCGTGGTTCATCATGTATAGTTTTATTCTTGAATGTTGAAATCAACAGATGATTTAATTCAATCTATTTATAAATTATTACAAAATTCCCCATAAAGTTCATGGAAAATCATTTATTTTCTGGGATGAGAAAATTACTCGACATAAAACAAATGAATGGAGCATGTAAAATTTAAGGGATTATCCACAAATCATTTTGCAAAAAAATAATAATAATAATTGACAGAAAGAAAATGACATACCTTTAACGATTACATTCCCCGACTGATTAAGACATGCAGGGATACATAAAATAAGATTAGATTATTATTTTGAGATTTTGAAAACAGTTTCTAAAAATAAAGAAAACACCATTTTCCATGTTTATCAAAAAAACAAAATCAAACATAATTTTCTTGTTATTTTTGTTTTTTAGAACCAAAAACAAAATTTAAAAACACTTTGAGGTTTTTTTTCAAATGATTATTTATTGTCTAAACTTAGTTATAAATTGATTTCAAGAAAGAAAGCGTATAGTGCACACGGTTTTTTTTTTTTTTTTCCGATTAAACGGAAGGGGAAACCCACAACAAATAGATCTCACTTTCTTTGGCCATAGGATGCCCATCAAATCTTGTTGTAAGCCTTGTAATACATATCCAAGCCCGTTAGGAGGAGATGACCACACTGTCAAATCCCAGCTATGCAAGTCCATGGAGGCATTAGCCAAGAAGTGAGCAACTTGATTTCTCTCTTTATAGATGTGTGTGAGGTTGACTTTCCAATCTCATCTCAGTAGATGAAGACATTCGGTTATTAGATTAGAATACTTATTATTCCGAATATCTGATCCACTAAGCCAATGATAAGCAAACAAAAAATCTATCTCAACCATAAGGATACGGACCCTTCTATCCCATGCTAATTGAGGACCATGGATCAAGGCCTAGAGCTCTACTGCAACTGTTGAGAAAATACCCAACCTAACTGAAAAACCACATATCCAATTACGAAATTGATATTGCAAACACCTCGTGCGCCAGCTAAGTTTCTATCATTTTTATATCAGCCATCCGAATTCAAAGTAACCCAACTTGAGGGTTAGGGAGACCAACCAATCCATCAAGCATAGCTCCATCGTTCATAATATTATGGGTTGAGAAAGCGGAATTCACCTCTTGCAAATATTTAGAAACAACAAAAACCTTGTAATCCAACTTGAAATCTTTATTGTTAAATATATAATCATTTTGCTAACGCCAAATCCCCTAAAGACAAATGGCAAAAAACTCCTACATTCCATAAACTCTTGAAAGCTTTTTACCACTTAAGTTCCAAGACAATTAGTCCGTAAAAGAAAGTCGTTGGGTATAACATAAGTAGTCATCATCAACAAAAATAAGGCCAAAAAAGCCTTACTTTAATGCAAGAATGAAAAAACATGATCTAAATCTTTAATCATACATGGGCAACAATTGCAATAGGGTTAGAATCAAAACCTTTGCGAGTTCTCTCATAATTAGTCATAATTTTTCCATGATGAACAAGCCAGAGAAAGGTTCATACTCTTTGAGGAACTCTTAACTTCCAAATTGGCTTCAACAACCCGCTGGCTAAGGGATTCATACAATTGGGGACAAGACAATAAACTAACTTTACAGTGATATGACCATTAGAGGTCAATCCCCAATAGAAGTCATCACTAGAACCTCTGTCATTGCAGATAAGAAAGACTGAAAGTTGAGTCTCAACATGATAAGGGAATAAAACATGCAACAAGTACCAATTCCAATCCCTATTTTCGATCCAATAATCATGGACGCTTCTAAAAGAGTCGGGCGAGGATATATCCCTAAGAGCAAAATCCAACAACAAAGTATCTCCTAGCTAAACATATCTCCAAAAAAGAGTATTGAGCCCATCATTAACCTTTGACCGACTCCCTTGCAAGAGCAAAGGAGCAGTTGAAGTAGTCCCTCGCCACACATTAGAAGAGTTTTGTTTTCTGACTAATTTAGAGAAAGCAGCCTCTCCTCGAATTTACTTATGAATAAGAGTCCTAACCCAAAGATGACCCTTTTTTCATAAATCAACCTCCATCCAAGCTTTGCTAGGAACGCTAAATTCATACTATCCACTGTTCTTATGCCTAGACCCCTATGATCTTTTCCATGAGTAACCTTGTCCCAATTTAGTAAATTAACTCTCTTCTTTGCTAGTGAATCACCCCACAAAAATTGCCTTACTAGCTTGTCAATTTGATCACAAAGACCCTTTGGAAGTAGAGTAGTTTGCGTGAAATACAAGGGATAGAGGTCAAAACTGATTGTGTTAACACATTTCTACCAGCAAGGGAAAGATACTTGGTCTTCCAACCCTCAATCTAGCTTCAAGACGACCAAAGATTTGTTGATAAAGACTTGAGCTCATACGACCATGAATAGAAGGACTACCCAAATATCTGCCCAAGTTAGTTGTGAGCGATGTTTTCAAATGCGAAAGCGTAACTCAAGTCGTTTTTGTGTTTGTGAGGCAAGGCGTAAGCCTCAAAGCTTTGAGGCGTAAGCCTTTTGTGATGACAAATATAATTTAATAATTATTTTATAATGAAGAAGTTTAGAATTCAATTTTGGTCTTAGAATGTACCACAGTGAAATACCGAGTACTTCTACGTTTTCCACAGTCCAAGAGCCTTCTTCTCTTCTTTCTTGATTCTTTGTTTTTTGCAAGAGAGTTTTATTTCTCTTATATATCATCTCTTTTTGTCGGTTTTAAAGAAGTTTTTTAACTTCTTTAAACCACCTTTCTTATGGGTTGGATCTTGGATCTTAGGTCAGCCCATTTGGGCACCCTTGGGTCAACTCATTTGGGCACCCTTATCCAACATCTCCCACTTACGCAAGATGGGCTAGAATTTTCAATTCATTAACATCCAACATCTAAAAGAAGATTATTCATCTTTTGAAAAATGGTAAAGTGTGACCAAGCGATACATTTATTCAATTTGGGTAACTTTAAACATATGTACACATTGAGGTAATATAGTTACATCCCAAAAGTTTTGAGTGAATTATATCATTTATCATGTTTCGTTGTACCCCAATCTTATTCATCTTTACATTTTAATGTATACACTTAATCCCTCTAAATATTTCATTGTATCTTATGAAAATGTATTCACAATTACATCACTACATAAGTAATATAATGGGTCGACCTTGAATACATTTTTTAATTTTATTTTTAAATGTAATTGAAAAGGTTTTCTTTTCCCGCTCATATCTTTTAGCTTAAAACTAACTTGCTTACCTGATATGCTCCATAAGGATATATTATTTCATTTCCGTCGGAAACATATTAAAGTAGCAATATCAATTTCTTGCAGATATAGCTAAAAATTGAAAATTAGTTATATGGACTATATATATAAATAAGTCAAGGATCTCACCTGAGAATGCGAGGGGGTTAATCTCGTTCTCCTTGTGGGTCACAATCAAACACATATAGTATGAAATACATGCTATAGTGGTTTCACTTATCTATAAGTGTATATGTCATTCAACCACTATACAGACATATTCAAAAGCTTTTATGCTTTAATTTACTTTGAGTTTTGCATTCTAAGTCATTCCCAAACTTTATGCCAAAACTCATGTCTGGTTTTAAACAGGCAAATGTAATTGTAGGCATTTACATTCGATCTTCCTTTATAGACCTCATCTTGATACTAAATCAAGGCGACACTTATTTGTATACTTTTCACTCACTTTAACTATTAACAGTATACTGTTTCTCATCCCAACTCTTGACCAGATCGGTTGGGGCAGTTGCTCGTGTGAGATGGAGCCAACTTTAGCCTACTGACATATTAACTTAGAGCATCTTTTTTTTTTATGTGCTGATAAAAGACTAAATAACAAATATTCATCTTATATTATTTATAATTACAAGTACCATACAAACAATTAATGTTTAGTCCATAACATTTTATCAATATTACAACCTATGTAATCCTAAAGACTTTACATGTACTGAAAACATTTCTTTAGGAATCGGTTTTGTGAAAGGATCAGCAACCATTTCACGTGTAGGTATGTATTTTATAAACACTTCCTTTCGAGCTGTAATATATCTTATAAAATTATTCTTGGTATCTACATGTTTTGTTCTTCCATGATACTTCGGATCTTTTACATAAGCAATTGCAGCTTGATTGTCACTATAGACGATCGTTGGCTCTGAAGATCCTTTGACTATTCCCAAGCTCTGCAAAAATCTTCTCAACCACACAACTTCTTGTACTGCTGCTGAACATGCAACGAATTCAGCTTCCATGGTTGACAACGCTATACAAGTTTGTTTCTTGCTTCTCCATGTAATGATACCATTATTGAGCAAGAATGTATACCCTGAGGTTGATTTGCGCTCATCTAAATCTCAGTGATCGACATCGAATAGCTATTAAAGCGCAATTCTTTTCCTTGATAACACAGGGAATAGTCTATTGTGCCTTTTAGATACCTTAGAATCCTTTTCACAGCCCTCCAATGCTTCATTCCTGGATTGGCTTGATAATGACTAACCATGCCAACAACATAGCAGATATCGGGTCTCGTACACATCGTAGCATACATTAAACTCCCAACAACACTAGAATATGGAACATTACTCATTTTCTCCTTTTCTTCTGAAGTCTTTGGACCCATTTCTTTGCTTAGATATTCACCTCTTGCATATGGAGTATCAATGGGATTGCAATCTTTCATATTAAATCGTTCTAACAATTTTTGAATATAGTGTTCTTGTGAAAGAGACACCATTCTTTTGGAACGATTTCTTTGGATCTTAACTCCAAGAATATAAGATGCTTCACCCATATTTTTCATCTCAAAAGTAGATGATAACCACTCTGTGGTCTTTACAAACTCTAAATCATTTCGACTATTAGTATATCATCCACATATAAAGATAATAATACATATCTATCTTTATCTCGTTTCACATAACCTGATGGTCTTCATCAATCATGGTGAAATCACCGCAAGTAATTTCGATTTATGAAATTTCAAAATTACCATTGTCTGGATGATTGTTTAAGACCATATATTGATCTGTTCAATTTGCATACTTTATGCTCTTGGCTTTGAATTATGAAACCTACAGGTTGTTCCATATAGATTTCTTCATTTAGCTCTCCATTAAGGAATGTTGTTTTAACATCCATTTGATGTAATTCTAAGTCAAAGTGTGCTACTAAAGCTAGAATTAGGCGAATTGAAGCAAATTTAACTATTGGAGAGAAAGTCTCCTCATAGTATATACCTTCTAATTGAGTATAACCTTTAGCCACCAATCGGGCTTTATATCTTTCGATGGATCCATCTGCCTTTCGTTTTATTTTAAGAACCCATTTGTTCCCAATTACTTTTCTATTTAAAGGCAGATCCACCAAGTCCCAGACTTGATTTTCTTTCATTGACTCCATTTCTTCTTCTATTGCTTTCATCCATTCATTCCTTTCTAGACAAGTCAGAGCTTCATTTACAGACTTTCATCATGTTGAGTTACAAGATGAATTTTTCCTTCAATCTCAAACCCTTCATCGGAATTAGCCGAGAACTTTCTCGACACTTGGCTCTTCCATAGTACTCATTTCAGGCACTTGTCCACTCCCACTCGATTCATGTAAAGTTCTTTTTTCGAGTGAAGGTATGATTTCAGGATCCATCATTTCATAAAGATGCAAATCCCTATCAATTTCTCCAACCTTTGAGAAATCATTTTCTAAGAATGTGACATCTCGTGATTCTATTTCAGTTATTGTTCCATCTGCATTTTCACCTATGAACACATATCCTTTAGAAGTGTTCACTATGTATCTAATAAATATACATTTTCTTCCCCCTTGAACCTAATTTTCCAAATTTAGGGGATGGATTATGGACAAAAGTCATTGACTGAGTGCCGTTACTTAAATCAAGCTTTTGATTCCATAACTCATATGGGGTGGATGGAGCAGTTTTGAGTTCCGGTTAAGTATGTAAGTGATTGTTAAAGAGCATCTCCCGATCTGAAGTGGAAGATTTGTGACTGACATTGACCTAACCATTTCTATGATGTTCTATTCCTTATACCGGCCAACACCATTTTGTTGTGGAGTTCCTAGAATAGTTCATTGTCTTTTTATACCCTTCTCATCACATAAAATTTTAAATTGGTCAGACAAATATTCTCTACCCCGATCAGTTCTTAATGCTTTAACTTTCATAGCTAGTTGATTCTCAACAAAATTAATATATTAATAAACAACTTAGTAGCAACTTATGAGTAATCAAATAAACATGATCGTATCACGAAGAGAAAGAGGGTAAAATCATCTTATAAGCGTGATGAGTAAAAAGCACCATGTCGTGCTCTTGCGCTCATAGGACCATAGATATGCGAATGGATTAATTTCAATGGGTTTCGGCTCTTTGGTTCCTTTCCAAATGGCTTTCTTGTTGTTTTATCGGCTAGACAATATTCACAAGTGGACATATCAACCTTGGATAATTGACCTAAAAGATTTTCTTTAGCCAATCTATTCATCCTTTCTTGTCCACTATGCCCTAGTCTAGCATGCCATGTGATAGTTTCATCATATATATTTCTTGAAAAGGTCATTAGCGAATAATAACTCTTATCAGTGCCTTTCAACACATCATTTTTAACATCAAGAATTATAAATCCATCCAATAAAAAACCAGAACCAATAAAAGTTGTTCCCAAATACAATTCTAGTACTGAATCATGAAAATGAAGTTTGAAACCTAAACTAAGAAGGACAATAACAGAGACTAAATTTCGCCAAATCTCCGAAGCATGCAATACATCATGTAGGAATAGGGTGCGACCAGTGCTTAAGTCAAGTTTACAGGTGCCAGTTCCTTTCACTTCCACCCTTGAGCTGTTTCCTACATAAATCCATCTTGAACCAGAAGGTATTCAATCAACATCACGCTCACGGTCTGGCTATGTGGTCTATGGCGAAATTTGAATCTCTGATCCACAAAGGAATAGATTCGATCAACATTGCTCCCCAACGAATACAAAGGGTTATTTAATTATTTAATTCAGGACATACCTTCTTCTTCTCAGTGCATTTACGAGCAAAGTATCCCTTTTTACCACAATTGTAGCATTTCAGCTTGCTTTTATCCTTCTTTACACGATTGTACTTACAACGTGTTTCTTTGTTCCTTCCTTTCGAAGTGTCATCAGGTTTCTTGTTGTTCTTCTTAAGAACCTCTTCTTGTAACAGAAACCAATTTTCTTAAGTGAGCTTGTCTCTACCACATATGCTTGCTGGTTGGACTGAAGCCACCCGGTCTCTCGGCTTCTAACTCTAGATGGCAGATAATGCTCTTCAGGCTGCTGTTTTTTGTGGCTTTCATTATAAATCGTATTCCTGCTCTTATGGTCCCAACTCTTTATGAGATCGATGTTGCTTCAACTTATTGCTCATTTGTGAGGATGTGTCCAGATGTCTTCAGCTCTCTTATCATTCTTTTCATCTCCCTGAGATGTTGTTTCTATGTTTCTGGTTTTGGATGCATCTTACCATTGTTTCATTATAAGTTCTCTCGGCCGTAGAGCGGAAGGGTGTCACATACTTTTCTTTGAAGCAGCACATCCTCTCATGGCAGTTTGAACACCTGTTACTCCTATTAGGAGATCATCTTGCATACCACTTAATAATGTTATGCGGGCTAAAGAGTTTTTCTTTTTCCAGGCTACATAAGCCTCTTGATCTCTCCTATGTTGAGCATAGCTTCCTTGTTCAGGTTCTACCATTACATGATTCAGAGTTTCTAAGACTTCTTGTTCTTCGGAACATCTTTGCATTTTCCTATGCCATATGACATAGTTATCCCCATTAAGCTTTTCTCCCTTATTTAATTCCCTCTATAATGTTTCTTGTTGCTGAAGACATTTCTTCTACATAGAAATATTAAACAATTCAACATTTCTTATTTTATGGACTTGATACTCTATCTTACGTAATCATGTACTAATTTTAAATTGTAAGAGAAACGAAAGTTCACTAGGTTCCCAATCAGAATCTACTTATAATTTGTGTTATTACATAATCAAACTTAGAAAGAAATTACAAATTTCTTTCTTCTACGTAAGTCTCCCACTTTTTCAAATGACATTAACTCATGTTTCGTTCATATACATAATATGAAATACATGTTCTCATTCATATACCATAATAGTACATAACTCTTATTCATATCCTAAATATGAAAGAGTAAACTTATACTCTTCTAGATCATCCATCTTTGCTAGATAATACATCATTTATTATTCTAGATGTTGTTCTCAATAGCCAATGTTCTCTTCCTAATCTTTGTCTTCGCAAACTAAGAGAGATGGAGAGTACAGTTGTTCTCTTGACAGTTGACTTGACAAATTCTATTTGTCAATGCTTCATTATTTCACTAACCAGGACCAATAACTCCCTATCATGCAATGATTATCTTGTTCTTGAATTCTTTCCCAAATATGTTTGATGCTTTTGTTCTCATGTCCATTTAATGTCTTCTGAAGGGGCAATGTTTTCTGACTTGAAGAAAAAACATAGTCTTCTTCTAGTCTTCTTATTATTTGAAGTACATGGTCAACATGTTGATCTAATGTGTGACTAGAATTCCTTTCGTAGTTTATTAGGCTTTCTATCCTTTGGTGTTCTCCTTGTCCTCTTATGACTCTCCTTATTCTCCTTATATGTACCATATTTGAGATCTGAGACAAATTTGGGACCAATTTTAGATATCAAATAAAATAGTAACACCTGCTCATCAGCTTATCTCTTCAAGGGCTAGTAACATAATATCACATAATTGGTCATAATGGTGTGAACACCTATTAAATATTACTAGGTCTCAGGTTCGAATCCCTTACAGTGCATTTGATTCAAAAAAAAATCATCTCAGGTCATATTCAAATAATAAAAAAAAACTGAATAGATAAAGGTTTCAAATCTATTTTTGAATTTTAAAATATAGCAAGTTATCTGAGAATTAAAATTTAAAATCTTCTACTTTTCTCTCTCCAATCTCTTACCGCGAACCAATCACACACTTAGAGAATTGTAAATATCTTCTTCAAACACAGAGTCAAAGAAATATAAATCTATTCTCTAATTATTCATAGAATTTTTTTTTTTAATCTCTCTTGAATAGATCTCTAAGGAATTTATTTCAAAAATATACATATATATATATATATATATATATATATATATATATATATATATATATAATATACCTATATATATATATATATATATACATATATATATATGCTGCTATATTTTTTTAAATCTTTCAATCTTCATCACAAGTCAGAGACAGAGAAAATTTCTCTGTGATCTCTTCACTAGAATCTCTCACACAGACAACAAATGTATCTCTGACCAACTCATGAGAGAGAAAGCGAGAAAATCATTCACAAAAAAAAACTCAAAGAGATAATTTCTCAAAGATAAATCAGAGAGATAAAATGATAATTCAAAATGTTAAATAATCAACTAGAAGAAAATTTCTTTTATGCAGATCTCTACCAAACAAATTTTTTCCTGCATGGAGAGAACCAAGAGAAGATTTGACTAAATATCAGCTCAACACCATATCCCAAAGAAAAAAAATGATCACGATTCATAGATATATCAAGAAGAGACAAACATCAACCATGCTCTAATACGATAAAGTTTAAATTCAATTTTGGTCTTAGAATGTACCGATAAAATACCGAGAGCTAGCCTACATGTTTTCCACGGCCAGGCCTTCTTCTCTTCTTTCTTGATTCTTTTTTTTTTTTTGCAAGAGAGTTTTATTTCTTTTATATATCATCTCTTTTTGTCGGTTTTAAAGAAGTTTTTTAACTTCTTTAAACCACCTTTCTTATGGGTTGGATCTTGGATCTTAGGTCAGCCCATTTGGGCACCCTTATCCAACATATAATATATTAAAATAAAAATAAAATAACATAAAACTACTTCCACCACTTTTATAAATAATAGCATAACACTCAGAAACATAATAAGAAATACATTAAACTACCACCATAGTTAAAACCATGATACCAATGAAGTGACATAAATGTAGATCCAAACTTTAATGTTTCAAATCAAATCATCATCTTCAATGGCAACATCATCATCATCATCTAATGTATCAATAATGGAGAAGAGAATATCAAATCTTCTATTTCATCCAAATCTTCATCTTCATGAATTGTGATAAATTGAAATCTTTTTCTTTGCCTTTGCCTCCACTTGAATCTAAAGCAAAATATCAATATATTTAACCATTATAGTTCATTATTAAATTAAATCATTGTAACAGATTTCAGAAACCGCCCCACTTGCTGAACTCAAAACACTGGCCTCTTTTCTTGGATCTATGGAAAGACCATGTTATCGGGTGATGCTTGAGTCTCTTGGTCTTTGAATGGCATGACTCTAATCGAGAGGAGGGGATCTTCTTTCTCTGTAATCCATTCATCATCTTAATCAAGCTCATCCACCAAAATTAGATCAACATTTTGTTTCCTTTGTAGACTTCACTCTCTCAATCTAGTGTTGTACCTTACATATATTAGTGCATTTAACCTTTTATGTTCAATATTTATCTTTTGTACTTAGATATCTACAAAATAAGCAAAATAAATAGAGCAAGTGTGTTAAGATGAAATGAAAATTCTCTAATATTAAAATAAAAATATATGAATATAAATTTACAAATATTATCGATTCAAATATACTCAAATTTCTCTCACATCCCGAAGCACTACAAGTAAAATCACAAGGACTCGAACACAAACTTCTCACCAAAACTCCGTGTTGAACTCCCCAATCATCCACCAACTGTAGAACTTCTTAATTTCTAAGATTCAATTGTATCTGACTTCCAAAATCACCATTTGCGATATATGGATCGACTGAATGTCGGCTTTTGACGTTAAGGCAACATCTATTCATGCATTCATATAATCCTTTTCTCACCTCATCCATATTAGAGAACTTATCTTCATACCACAATTGAGGGTTAAGATAATAACCCGCTACATGTAATGGTCGATGAAGCTACGGAGTCCATCTTGCATCTATTTTTCTCCAAATTGGACTATATTTTCTCTCCACTCCCACTTAAATTAAATAGATCTTACCTTTAAGCCAGAATTAAAATTCAACTCATAGTATAACTCACTTGGCGGTTTTCCTCTACGAGATCAACTCTTAAACACAAACCAATGGAAGAGTGGTCTTTATGCAAAAAACAATATGAGACCAAAAGTTTGGATCAAACAACACGATACTTCAAGCTTTATTCCCAGTCTTGCCTTTTTAGCCCATGTGCTATTCCGTTTATAGAGAACATTCTTTACAATAGCTTACTTTGTATAATGCTGGAAGAGTAAAGATTGAAGTAACAAACCATCATATTCTTTGAACGAAATAAGTTCATGATTTTTAGTATATTTTTTCATCAAGCTAAGAACCCAAGTATGTCCATGTATAAACTTCACAACTTGTCTAGCTTTATCAAGTGTATTAGCATGAACATTTAGCTTCCCAATATTCTCCAACATCAAATCTATACAATGAGCAACATAAGGTGTCCATCACAATCTACTCTGCTTCTCCATAAGCCTCATCCCGACATTCACATAATTAGACGCATTATCAGTTATGTGCACAACATTCTCTTCACCAATTTCTTCAACCACCTCATCAAGATATGTGAACATCAATTCCCCATTTTTTATTGAATTGGATGCATCAATTGATTTCAAAAACTAAGTGCTAGCGGGACTATTCACCAAAAAATTGATAAAACATCTACTATTTCCATATGTCCAACTGTCTAACATAATTGAACATTCATATTGCTTCCAAGCTTTTTTATGTTCTTTCATCATGGTACTTACATCATGCACCTTTTCTTTGAGAATCCATGTCCTCAATTCATGCATAGATAGATGCTTAAACCCCGGCCTAAAATTTGCAATATCGCCATAGGAAACCAATAGGGATAGCAATTATTTTGTAAGGCAGAAAAATTCAATTTTTCTGAAAAATGGTAAAACAGTAATTTCAGTTGAAAACCGAAAATTCTCTAGATCTCGGATGATGGCTGATTTGCCTTGGATTAAATTAAGTCTCATGACCTAGTGACCTAAGAAAAGTTTTGTCGAGATTACGAGGAACCAGTGAATGATACAATTTTGGATGATAAGTGGGTCGGTGACTTTGGGACGAGAGTTTTACAAAATCTCGGAAGTCGAAATGACTTGGGTTAAAGTTCATTTAAAATAAAGTGAGCTGAAAAGAAATAATTTTCGAGGGACAAGGACCGAATAAAGCAATATGAACTATGAATATCAAATAACAATATAATAACAAGAATAATAATAAAATGGAAAAAAAAAATCAAAAGGGGCGAGAGAGGCGTCGCGAGGGAGGGCGTTGGAGAGAGAGTTTATTTTATTTTTCTTTCTTTTTTCTCTCTAAGATCTGCGGAGGCTTCCCGGATGAAAGTAGGTTTTAAGTCGAAATTTGAAGGCCGTGTTGATCCACGCGACGGCTGCAGCGTGGAATGCAGAGTCTGGGTTCGTCAAACTTCACGAGATGAAAATTTTCTCGCATGGTATTTCGAGATCTAAAAGGCCATTAATGGGCGTAAGTTGGCTTAGGGCGTGAAAGGCCGTAAATTCCGATTCTCAAGTTTTTGGTGAGTATAAGATTTTACTTCGGGATTGTTTTGGGTGAATCCAGGAGCATAATTTCCCGGAATTTGTTTTTCAAGCGATTCGGGTTGAATTTTCAAAAAGCTGGCTTTTGAATGATCATGACGAGAATTTTTCGGACTATTTTAGGCGGTCGGTGCATTGAGGTTTGGTTTTGATCTGGGGCGATGTCTTGGGTTTGTGGTGTGTTTTGGTATCCTGATATTCGATGATGAGCCAGGTGAAGGGACGGGTGCCACTGTTTTTATATGGAGTCCAAAATTGGACCGTTCCATTTGTGTGTTGTGTTGGAAAGTGAATAATATTATTATCAGTGGTTAGGTGTGTCATTGTGTGACAAATAAATGACAATGGTTGTACTATGATTGAGGTCGATGGCTCGTTAGAGGCTAGTCGTGGACAAATTGTGTCATTACTAAGGCCTAGGGATTGATGTATTAATCGTGCGGGTGGTAGTAACTGTGATGTCTATATGCTTGAATTAGTATGTTTGATTTGGAATTTGCAGGCAAGAAAGTAATATGAATGTCCAAATGATGCATGGATAAACATGCATGATATGTAACTGTATGCACATATAGTTCTCATTATATATGTAGCATGGTATGAATAGGCAATGACATAATTGCATTATACATGCATGAAAACATCGCATAACATGGGTGTGAGTGCATAGTTGAGATCGACAACGTGTTGGGTGTTCGGTGGTGTGTCGATGAAATTACTGCCGGTTGTGGATCAACATGCGTATGGTGTTGATTAGTGAGCTCAGTTAATAGAGACGGCGTCAAATGATGGAAAATGCGAGGTTAAGGAAATGGAAATGGCTCATTGCATTTTCATATGCCTTTGGGGCACCCGAGAACAATAGGGTGAGTGCATGAGGTGGTTTCGCGAGATAATTGTTTGGAGGGTTGAATCAACCATTATTATTTATTGGGTAGTAATGCTCGGCGTCGGAGGGTTATCATATAATATCAATCGTCGAATCTTGCTTGATTGATATACATCGGAGGTTGTCAGGTATAATATCAATCGTCGGTCTGCCCAATTGATATGTCCATGGAGGGGTTGTCCAAAATAGACTATCAGTGTGTCCACTATATATATATATCAGGAGGTTGTCCACGATTAAAGCTCTGACTCTTCCGTTTTGGAAATGGTTTTCATTCATGGCAAAATGCATGTTTGAGGAGTCGAGTGAGGATTCAAAGTATGGTTGTAAATGAAAAATGAAAAGATTAAAGAGTAATCTTAGGATTTGTCGCGAGGAAAAATAGCGGTGGATTCACATGGCAAATTGCGTGTGTGAGGGAGTAGGTAAGGACTCGGGATATGGGATAGGGTGAGTCACATTCTCATCCATGACATGTAGATATTTAAGTAGGGATATACATGATTCACTTGAATGTTTGTTTGTTTGTTTAGATGTCATTGCATGTGCACTTAGGTGGGGAGTAGCCCTTGTAAAGATTATCACTGAACTGCTGGCCCCCGTCGTGGGACCACTTTAGTCTGAGTCGGTCTTGTGGTGATCGCGTCGGAATACTTTATATGAAGAAAGCGGTTTTAGCTTTGATATATATTTGTAAATATATGGGTTGTATTTATTTATATAAAGTAATGTTAATTTAAACTCTTATGGTTCTATAGTTTCTGATCATGTATTTATATATTTAGAAGTACATGGATAAATGGGCCCCTCATTGGCCATTTTACTGATAATATGAACCCAGTGTGAGTGAATTTATATAATAATGGAATGTATTGCCATGTAATTGCTGGAGTTGTAGCCATTTTGGTGAAGCTCCCCGGCCACAAAGGAGACTCATAGGAGAGCTACTTCGATTTTATTAAATCATGGGTCCCGAGAAAGGGACACGATGTTGTGTGTGTCGGATTACTCGACTTGCTCCATAGTATTCAAAGACGGGTTATCGCGGGACCCCGTCAGAAATTGTCACCGGTATTGGCCAATTGAACCTTTTGAATAATATATAAAACAACCAATTTTTCTACGCACTTCCTTCCTTTCTTCTTACTTCCACTTAGAATTTAAAATACTTTATCTAGCTTGTGAAATGATAAATTTATCCATGGGTCCACTAGGCATAGGTTCTCCACCCCCACTTACACTCTCACTTCCGCTCCCACTCCCTAATGTTCCCGTTATTTTAGACAAAACATTATTATGCATCGAAGTTGGACCCATACCAATTTCTTGAAGCAATTCATTTCTTTTGTTTTGTTCTTGAGAATTGGTTAATGCCTGCATTCGATTTAGCATCTTCGTGGCTTTGTTGCATGGTTTCATACCATTATGAGTTTCGACTAAATGAGTCTTAAGTCTGTCCCCTCCACATTGCCTTATTTGATTACCAAAATTTATATCATCAAATATTTCTCCTCGAATTTCAGAGAATACTTCCGCACAAAATCTTCTGCAGAGGCTCACGGAATAAGAGGAACTCATTTTAAAAAACAACATCAATAATAATCAAGACCTGTTGTATAAAAGTAAAATATATAATTGAATACAAATTATAGATTTGTGATATAGATTATTTTAAGAATTTATATAAATTATGGATATTTTTAGATATATCTAATTATTTTGGATATTTTATTTTATAGATAAATACTTTTTATGAAAATAAGATAATCATATTGAAAATAAAATTTACGATGAATTTTGACATGAAGTATGATGTTTGTAGATTTTAAAAGAAATACGCAAAATTATAGATATTTTGAAATTATAGACTAATGAAAATTATGGATATTTTATTTTATGGATTATCCTTTTTATGAAAGCAGGATAATCATATTAACAAATATAATTTATATATCATTTAATAAACTAAGTTTAGTATGAAAGATTTTCATACAAAAAAGTATGGCTTTATATATTAGCAAATATACGTAAATAGCATTTTGAAATTACATTGATTTGGTATGAAAATAGGATTAATTTGAATATATGGAAATAATATATAAAAATATTAGCAAATACAATTTATATTTATTTGGTATGAAAATAGAAGGCCAATCAAAGGATTAATACTTGATAGAAACAACATTAAGAAAAAAATACCATTAATGGAAGGCCAAAGATGGTATTAACTTCTAATATATCCCATAAGAAACGAAAATCAATTGGCCAAACAGGGGAGAATTTCGGTGGGAGATGAGAGAGCGAGGATCGTTACCTTGAGCAATGATGAGAGAGCAAGGGACGATGAGAGACCTCTCAAAATCGAGAAGCGAGACGATGTAGAGCTCTGATTCAGACAAAAAACCGACGACGATAGCAAAACCGAGAAGGTGTGGCGTATGCCTCGGCTGAGAAGGTGTACGCTTTTACGCCTTGGCTGAGAAGGCGTACACCTTTTGTGCTATTCATTTTTTTTAGGACACCCCAATGCATTTTTCGACCGCCTCGCATCAAAGCAAGCCTCAAAAACACTTTTGAAAATACTTGTTGTGAGGGTATACCAGAAAGCCAAGAAATCTCATTGGCCACATAGAGCAAAACCGATTCAAGCAATCCATAACAACTCTAATATGATCTACTGAATCTTTAGCAAACAAAACCAAGTCATCTGCAGAGAACATATGAGATAAAAGAGGGCCATTGTGAGATAACCGAATAGGCTTCCATCTTCCCGAGGTAATTGCAACATAAATGATATGACCCAATTGCTTGACACAAAGCTCAAAAAAGATAAAGAGAAATAGCATCTCCTTGACAAATACCCCTTGAAGGCTGAAACTAATCCAACATTTTTCTATTCCAAATAACCGACATTTTAGGAGTTTCAACATAATGCATAACATTGGTGGCCCAATTAAGAGGGAAGCCCACATTTTTTAGAGTATCACGAATGAATCTCCACGAAAAACTATCATAAGCCTTTTCAAGATCGATTTTAATCGGTCATAAAGCCCATACGGTACTTCTTCGTGCGCATGTTATGCAAGACCTCTTGGTAGATGACTAAATTATCTGCAATTTGACGACTTGGAACAAAATTGCTTTGGTTTGGAGCTTAACCATGTGAGCGTCGCCTTCATTCTGAAAAAAAGAAAAAGAAAAAGAAAGAAAACGAAAGAAAAGAAAGAAAGAAAGAAAGAAGAAAGAAAACTTCAGTCTATGGTTTTAGTAATCACTTTATAACCCACATTGCACACTGTTGGAATCCAGCGATAAGAAAACGCAGCGGAAATAAAAAAAATTTAACGTTGAACTACATCAAGATCCAAGCGGTTTGATGAAACTAAACAATGAATCAAGGAAATCCAGATCTTACCTCTTGTAGACCGGTCATTTTAAACATGCGATTTGCTTGATCACACCTGGCGAAACACAAGCAAAACCTTCACAGAAGCGATCTAGCGACAGCAAGCCAAGGCGATGCTTAGTGTGGCAGCCCTCTAAGGTATCCACACGAAACGGTTAATGGATGAGATGGATGTGCTAACGCGCGCATGATAGGTCATTTGTCGGCAAAACCAAAAGACACCTTAGTGTCTTCCAAAACTCTAAAAATAATTCTCTCCCAAAAAACGCCCTTCAAAAGAGCGCTTTACTTTTAGATGATAAACCCCATATTTATATCAAGCCTCCCAAACCACTTTTATTAAACAAATTTAAACCAAATTACATTAACTATTAATGGGCTTAGGCTTGGGCTTGGTCTTGGGCTTAATCATGGACTAAAGCGCTTTCTGCTCTAAATTATATTCGTTCTTATGTGTGACCACATGGGTTAAATGATGTTGGCGGCCGGGCGAATCATATTAAGCGCAGTTATAATTGAAGTGCCACAGCAAAAGCGTGCCGCTTCGTCAGTGAATTTGATGACTCGAAAAGCGCTACCGTAGTATGATATTAATTAAACGTGCACGATATCTCGATTAAGCACAAAGCATGGATGGGAATCATCTTTTATACAACTTAATTGTTTCTTGATTCTCAATGGCCCGACTAAACAAATGATATTGATAATTCTATCCAATCTCGTTCGGTAACACGATCATGCATTTAGTCGCTTATCGAGAGGCAAATAGACATCTCATTCAATTAAGGCGGGACAAATTCCTTCACTATCACTCACATTCTCCACATGATTTCTTTACCTTTGATATGCCTTTGTATTACCATCCTATTAAAGACGTCATTGATCTACGTCAAGACACGAAGAGACATGTTTAAGATGATTTTCTTTAGGAATAAGAACCAACATATTATCTTTAAAACCTCCGAAGAGATTACCTAAATCAAAGAAGCTTAAAGCAAATTTGCAAAGAGAGTCCCTAACAATTTCCCACATACTCTAGTAAAAAGCAGCATGAATGCCATCTGGTCCCAAGGACTTGAAACATATAAAAAAGAGCTTGCTTTATTTCTGCATTGGAAAAAGGCTTTATGAGAAGAAGAGAATGTTCCTCTGAAATGCTTGGAAAACCATTGAAGGATGCTTCTTCACAGTCAACAATGTCCTCTTCTTGGAATAACTGCTTATAGAAATTCAAGACCATGTTTTCAAGGATGATAGGATCATTAATCTAATCCCCATTACTGTTCTTAAGAGTATCAATCTTGTTCTTGTTTTTCTGAGTCATAGTAGAAGCATGATAGATCTGTGTGTTCCTATCCCCAAATTGAATCCATTCCTCACGGGATCTCTGGTACCAAACAAGTTCCTCTTAACTAAGCACAATCTCTAAATCCTTTTGAAAATTTCCCTCTAATTTAATTAGACCGTTAGAAGGTTGAATAGATAGATGTTGTTGAATACCAGCGATCTGGCCCAAAGTCGTCTTTTTCTAGTGAAAATGTTACCGAAGTAATCCTTATTCCACTACAAAAGAGTGGCTGGAATATGTTGGAGTGTTCTTGGAAGAGACCTTCGGTATTCGATGGTTGTTAGCAAGAGGATCGAAATATCGGTAAATAGCGGATATATCGTGTAATTGGATTTTACGGAAATATCGAACTCTCGAAATATCGGTAAAATATCGGTGGATATTTTATGAAATATCGGTTATTAAAATTTTTTATATTTTAATTATATAGATTAGGAGAAATAGTTCTTATCTTAATCCAAGGTAGATTAAAATCAAATGGATTAGTAGTGATAATTAAATATGTTATATTTGTATATTATTAAGATATTATTATTTAAAGAGATATTATTTATTTGTTTTTGTTATTATTATAAATATTATGTAGATATGAGGAGATTGAAATATTATATATTATAATTTTAAATTTTTAAATGATATTATTTTATTTCTTTTCATTTTAGTGTATTTGATTTAAAATATTATAAGTTATAATGTAAAAATAAAAATAAAAAAAATATTATAAAGAGATTATGAACAAATAAATAATAAGATAATATAAAAAAGTTTGCGTATATATAATTAGTATAATCGATAGACCTTTGGTAGTTGGAGGGTGCAGCTTTCGGGTATTTTAAGGTGGGATCGGCTTGCTTAGCTGATTTTCGTATTTTTTTAATTAGTAAATTTAGAGAAAATATCGTATTTTTGAGAAAAGAGGAGTGAAATGAAATGGAGAGATGATAAATGTGAGAAAGTAGAGATAGTGGGACCCACTGTGTCCAGTACGATCAAATAAGTTGATGGTTGGTCATTACATCAACATGAATTATTTTTTAAAATGCCTTTTTTAATTCTGCAACTGGGTTGGTTAATGCATCAAATATGAATTATTCTTTCCCAAAGTACACTTTTTTTTAATTCTGCAGCTTTGTTTGGCCCCAGTTTTTAATTTCTTTCCCCTTAGTGACCTAAAATATAATTTATCCCAAATTTCGGGAAAAATCAGATTTTTTCGGGAAAAATCGGTTTTCGGAAAATATCGGAATTTTCTATTTTCGGCGAAAAAAATCGGCAGGGCCCGCCGAGTAATCGATTTTCCATGGATTTTTTTCTACTTCCGCAAAGAAACTTGAAAAATGTCTTGAGAAGGACCGGGCGGAAGGGCTCTGCGGTGCGCTGACGACAGCAACGTGCGGAAATTCAGGATGGGTTAATCGAAAGTATGGTTCGATAGGGTGACTGTCAAACCCTTGTAACTTGATTAGCCATGGAGAATGGTCAAAATTATGTTTGGAATGTGATTAACAAAGGCATGATCAAACATAACCCGTCCTGTAGAATTACCCCAAGTCAATATGAACTGAGGTCCCATAAAGCCCAAATCAATAAGGCCATGAGTAAAAATCCAATCAGTAAAGCTTGAACATCTGCGCTAGTCCATTCTACTCGAATTCGAAACCACATATTTCAAAAGGACTGAATTAAAATCCCATATGACTAGCCAAGCTGTAGAAATATGCAGCTAATTTTGGTTAAGATCACTCCAAAGAAATTTCCTCATGGAAGGATTTGGGATTACCATACACCACCGAAATAAGCCAAGGAGGAGTCCCAAATTTACAAATCTTCATATGAATAAATTGATGAGGAGTGCAAATGATATCAACATTATAAGTGTCCTTCCAAAAGACCCAAATATCACAGCTAAAACCAAAAGCTTCCACCCGAACCCAATAATCAAAGCCCAATTTGCCACATATAGCATTAGCATGTGCGCCGCTAACTCTTGTTTCAAGGAGACCTATGATATCATGTTGGACCAGGCCTCGTCAGGCCCATTTTTCAATCAGATAAGCCCGATATGGCTTGGACTGAACCCAAAAGCCCAAAGTCCATATGGCCCATCCATTTTGTATGAGTATTTATTTTCATTTTCATGAACTTGAATAATCTAATGAGCCCAATGATCGGTCGTGAAAGCCCAATATGAAACCCGAGCCCGGCCCAATTTGTTGCCCTTAGGTTATATCTCATTCTCTTCAGAGCGAATCCTACCGTATAAAACCCTAGATCGCCTCCCAGACGAAACCCTAGCTGTGCAGAAGATCCCTAAGGCCTCCGATCAAGCTTCGGTCTCTGAAGAAACGGAAGCCTAACAGCCATGGTAAGATCTCTCAACCATCACCATTCTTGTCAACTCAATCTTCTTCTTCTTATACGGTGTGATGCAACCGTTCAATTTCGTTGTCACTTGTCCTGTAGACTTTCAAGCGCCGAAACGGCGGTCGCAACAAGCACGGCCGTGGACATGTCAAGTTCATCCGCTGCTCCAACTGCGGGAAATGCTGCCCGAAGGTTTCGCTTCATTGGTATTCTGACTTAGTGGTTTTGTAATATCAAAGCATCAGTAGTTGAATTGGTGCGTGTTTGGAATTGTGTGAGCAGGACAAGGCAATCAAGAGGTTTCTGGTGAGGAACATCGTGGAGCAAGCTGCAGTGAGGGATGTTCAGGAGGCCTGCGTCTATGACAGTAATTATCATTTCTCTTTCCTTTTTTTTTCTAATTTGTTCTGTATTCTTTTTTCTGATTTGGGGGTTATATCTCTGTGTAGCTTATACTCTTCCCAAGCTGTATGCGAAGATGCAGTACTGTGTGTCTTGTGCAATTCACTCCCATGTTGTGAGGGTTCGTTCTCGCACTGATAGGAGGAAGCGTGACCCACCAGTGCGCTTCAGACGCAGGGTATGTTTCATCGAGCTTATTTATGTGTTTGGTTTGATTATTTTTTGTTTGATAGACTATTTTGATTGTTGCGGAATCTGGAAATCTAGAATGTTCTTCATTGTTTTTTTGTGTAATGATTATAAATGTTATTGTTCGCTTGCATCGGTTATTTTCTGATGTTCCACTTTATATATTTTATTGATTCTTCTTGATTGAGGTTTGAATTTTAAGCATAAGGCTGGTTGTGCGCTAAAGTGAGACTGGTTATGTTTTGACACATGATGCATTTGAAAACTTGGAAACTCTATAACATTAAGGATTGTTGGATGGATGAGGTTCAATTTGAGTACAAGAGGATAAATTAATTTAATTTTTTATTTATATACTTGTATAGACCTGTATTTGGGATTTCATAACCCAGTAGAATTGTTGGATGGAAAGAATTTGAAAGCAAATGCCATCTCCTATAATGTATTATATTAGGATGAACAAGTTAGTGAAATGTTTTATAATGTGCACTACCTACTACCTAGGCCCATTAGCTTTGTGGTATTTACTTGTTTTTAAGCTTACTTGATTAAAAATTTATACTCAAATTTTGTCTTTTTGAAATTAACTAGCCATGCACAACATCCTCTTTCTATGCTCAATTTTTTATCAATTTAATGATGGGATTCTTGCATCAATGCTTCAATTAGTGTTGGCCAGTGTTGGTGGTGGAACTGTAAGTAAGATAAATTGTTTTGTAATGTTTCTTGAAGGTAGATAAATTGAAACCTATAGACAGACCCTTGTTGTATCAAGAATTAAATTGTTTTGTAATGTTGCTTGAAGGTAG
Source organism: Tetrastigma voinierianum (assembly GCA_016808115.1). Lineage (NCBI taxonomy): Eukaryota > Viridiplantae > Streptophyta > Magnoliopsida > Vitales > Vitaceae > Tetrastigma > Tetrastigma voinierianum. The sequence continues at coordinate 398,625 of JAEQBH010003314.1, forward strand.
ATAGATTGAAACCTATAGTCAGACCCTTGTTGTATCAAGAATTGTGAATGGAAAGCCTCTTTTGTTTCTTCTCTGAATAGAAATCTATGCACTGAATCACTTATTCTATTTTCATGTTCCCTGACCGGAAATGTTTGAGCTTCTTAGTTGATTTTCTTCTGCTTGTCCTTTATTCAATTTCTTCTTTCTGTTTCAGGATGACATGGCAAAGCCTGGTCAACCCCGCCCTGCTGGAGGAGCTCCTGCCCGCACTTGATAAAATGGAAATGTTTGAGCTTCTTATTTAAGTCATTTTGCTTTCAAACTACTGAAATTTTCACAACTTTTTGAAGACTTTTTGTTGATGTTTTCTTTGGTTTGGGAGATTTTGTTTATGATGGAAGGGTTTATATGTTTTCCTGTTAGATGCTTTTGAGTATTAATGTAGTATCAGGAGAATGAAAATTGAGATACCCAAATGAATTTCATTTTTGTCGCTGTTTTGAATTAAATCCTATAATTTTGATTGGAAGCTTGGTCGCGCTTATGGGGACCTCATTCATTGGGTTCTGGCAGCCTAGGTACCTTCGGTACCAAAAGGGTGGTGATTGTCTTTCTCAATTCTTAAAGCGCTGTTGGGAAATCATCTTTTTAAACCCTTAATGGGTGGGGATATGAAGGCGGTGGAAGATGATTTTCCTGGCAGTATTATGAATTTCAAATTTAGGTCGAGGGCTTTTTTGGCATATTTTGTCCAGGGAACAAGTAGCAGATGACTCAAAATTTTTGGTCGAATTTTACTTGAAAACTGATTACACTATGTGTTTTGAAGTCCATTTGATTTTATAGTATGTGTGGATCTTGCAGCCGTAGAAAAGTTATTGTTTTGAATTTTGATATTATTGGGTTCTAGAAAATCGTTTTTGAAAAAACTGATCTTGCAGAGGAAGACTACAAACTTAAATCAAAATATGCATAATACCTATTGCCATGGTTTAAAAGTGGCTAGAGACTGAAATCTCAGAGATGTCCCAAAGCAACCTTTTTTTCTAAAAAAAATTTACTACTTTTTCTTTTCAGAACAATGCTTAAACTAATGCTTATTTGTCATGTAACCAAAACCAATATTTTAAAAGAGTTGTAACTGTAGTTGGTGACTTTAGTTTCAGGCTTAAAGTTAAAACAATAGATGATACTCTAATTTTAAGTTTAAAGTTAAAACAACATATGATGACATTACGGTTTTAGGATTAAATTTAAAATTATGATTGGTGACTGATTTATATCATTTTATAAACTGTAGTTTCCAATTACGGTTTTAATTTTAAACCTAAAACCGTATTAATCCATAGTCACCAACTACAGTTTTAATCGTTTTAAAAAAGTTAAAATCATAGTCACTAATTACTGTTTTGTTGATGATATAATAGTAAGAAAGCATTATTTTGAAACATGTATGATTATGGGAATTTTTTTATAAAAAAAAAGATTATTTTAGGACAGTTCAAAATCTTTAACAATCCAACTGTCGTTGTGATCTCCTTGGAAATTTTCAGTAAAAAGTACAAATGAATTTTCTGCCAGTCACATTCATGTTCTATTATTGGCTCTGAGTTCTTCCCCCCTCTTCTTGCAGCATCTAGGATTGGGACTGGGCGTTGGGTAATAAAGAATCAGAATGAAAATGGATTCTGACAATTTTCATCCCAACAATTTGTAAAAAAAGATGTTATATGGTGGATTGCAGTAATAATATATATATATATATATATATATATATATATATATAGCCCAATCCCATATTGGTTTTAATTAAATCCTCAAAATGGGCATGTGGATAGAGAACCTTCCATTGGTGGGGGATGATGATGTAGCCACTACTTACTAGATATGTCATGCAGTTGGGCAGCAGCAGCAGAACGCCCAGTCCATTTTGGACTAAAATCGCTGAAGTTCCTTTGCAATCCTAATGCACTGTGTCATCCGGCAGTTTGTCTTAATTGCATTGGAGGCAATGTGTGACCTACTAACAGCATATCCCTCCTGCCATCAACCAAATCAAATCAAACACTCTTAGTTTCTGCAGATCATTTCTTGGAGCATTAGATAGATCATAGCGAGAGTCTCTGTAGCTTCAATTAGGAATGATCAGTTTCTATAGAAAAACATGCTGTACCTGATTGTATTTTTCCATTGTTACCATTCTTTTGTTTACCTTACATGATTGTGTTTCTTGGCCATTTTGGGTTCAAAATGGTTCCCTTATGTCATGTAAGAGATATGCTTAGATTTTTTTATTTTTTAAATTTAATTTAAAAACAGCAGTTAGAAACCGCAGTTCATTTTTGAACTAAAACCATTTCAGTTTTTAGTCCATTTCAGTTTATGCTTAAATCTCAAAAACCTTTATTCGATTTCAGTTTCTAACTGCAGCATTTTTTAACTTAAACCATTTCAGTTTTTAGTCTATTTCAGTTTATGCTTAAATCTCAAAAGCCTATATGCTTAGATTTTAGTCTATTTAAGTTTCAAACTACAGCTTTAGCTTAAAAATGAAACCTTAAGTTTTTAACAGCGATTTTGGTTCAAAAATGAGGGCGTAGTTTCTAACTGCTACTAAATTAAATTTAAAAAATAAAAAAAAATCTAAACATCTCTCATATGAGGCGTAAAGGGGTCATTTTGAACAAAAGTTTCAAAAGTAGCCTAAAACCAATATTTTTTTGAATAAAAAGATCGTTTTGACCCAAAACTCTAAAAGCCTCTAAAAGAAAATGCTAGGAGAATACCTTGTGCAACGCACTCATCATGGTCCTGAGGGGAGGAGAGTTTATTTTCGCACGGCTTGCTACCTAGGAATGAATATAAGAGGAAAATCATTAATGAGATAGCATTCAATTTGCATGCCATGCAATAAAGCATGACAACAATTTCACAAGCAAAGCAAAAATTTAAAACATGAGATGATGTTGTTTTTTGCAAGTAGACCTCATCCAATTTGATGTATCCAAATGGTAATTTGGGGTCGCTCTCTTCAATCATCTGCTTCAGAAGTTTCCCCAGATGTGTTTCAGATTCATTGCTAGTCCATCCCCATTGTTCAGCTAAATTTAGCATTTCTGTAAGGTAGGCGGCATCATGGAGGGGTCCTATCCAAAGGGGACCCGAAACAATGAGTGATCTTGAAACCTGAAAACTAAACAACAACTTAGAACATTATTTTTTTTATGGGTAAAGAGAGATATATTAAAAACCCAACAAAGAGAGCCAAAAAGGCATCCCAATATATTAGAACATTATTGAATTTGACAACATGCCGTCGACATAAAAGAGAGTAGAGCCACTGTTTTTCTCTATCATGGAAGCATATGGAAGCATAGATTAAAAATGCATGATAACAAAACAATATTGGAAGCTATCACCCACTGGAATTAAAAGAATAAGTCAATTCCAAACTGCAAAAAATATGCATTGAAGTGATTTGTACATTAGAAATTTATATATTTAGCAAAAAAGGTAAAAGAAGTTGCAAAATTAAACAGCCAAACGGGGAAGTGTAATGAAAGTTAGGGGCATAGAAGCTTCGCTACTCAAAATGATCAGGATTTACTTGTTAAATGGTTGTGAAAGTTTACTGTAAAGCCTAAGTGTCTTTAGATATAGGCGGTTAGGGGTGAAGTGTGGCGATAGAGTGTAATTGATGTTATAAAGGGTTGGAGGGGTGAGGTGGTGAAGGTCAGGAGTGGACCTTCACAAAGCAATCAGAAAAGGGTGGAAAGGGTTTTGATTTAGGACCGGCATCATGATAAGGAATAGGCTGAAGACCAAGTTTCATTTGACAGATTGCGTTGGTGGCAGCTGTCTGAACAACAACTGAAAGATCATTTCTCAAAAGATTCTTCAATTGAGCTACAATTCTTTTGGGGAGTCAAAATCTTCTGTTCTTGGATTTTATTCATGTTTTTTCTTTCTTTTTTGTCTTTTTCCAAGGGGTGGTCGAAGATGGGACAGAGGAGGGAGTGGTAGATTGTGAAAATGGCCCTGTCCCATTAGGTGCTCTCTAAAACGATTTCTTATTTTTCTAATTGAAGGAACCAAGCTTTAACTTTATTGTTCTCTAATAACATTGCCAAGTTCTAGCACAACAAAACAAGCTCTAGAGCGAGAAAACTACAAACATACTCAGGATAATGATTTAACAAATAAAGCATTACACCACACTTATTTTTCTTTAATAAAATTGTTGAATGAAGCCAACCTTTGCATCATTGCAGGGGCAGCCAATCCAGCCAAGTTCATTCCATAAAAAAGCTTGAGAGTTTCCACACTCGGTGCAGTAGCTAATAAAGCCATAGTTCCTATCACATTTAAGATGCAAAACACAGTCACCTACATGACAAGAGCTACAACGGACAAAAAAAACTCAAATAGAATCACAATCAACTATCACCTATTTTCAGGAAGTTTTCCCCTGTTCATCCGGAGCATGACTCTAAAGACAGGTCCATGGTAAGAATAGTATGAGAAAAGTGGTGTAACTCGGTAGCCCAGCACAGATGCCTCCCGCAAGGCTCCACCTATAAGCATTCGCAAACCAACCTCATTCGAATATGGCATAGGTCGAACAAACGCTCCATATGAAGCTAAAGAACTAAAGAAAGAAAAACCCACATAAATATACCGATTGAAGTACATAAATACAATGCAATACATCAAGAAACCGTGATAAGAACATGCTTCCTTTTTGGAAAAATTTATTCTTTAAAAACATGGAAAACATATCAGCAAATTTCGTTTAGAGCTTGCTTGCGGCTAATTTGCCTCTCTTGCTTAAAAGGATATTTGGGATAAACTTTCTCTTTTCCTCAATTCGATCCGTTTTGGTTTTCTTAAAAAAATACCTAGATTCAAAGAAAAATGTTTCAGTTGGACTGTATAGTGTTACTTCCTCGAATTAAAGATTACAAAATCAATATAAGATCCTCAGACAAAAATGCCATAGATTTGTCAAATAAAGACACCATAAACCCAAATTCAGCCCGTTTCTTCAAGAATGACTGATATGGTATTTAGCCACTCAACAAAGAATCTTGAATATCAGTCGGAAAACATAAAACACCAATAAATAAAAATCAAAAGCAAAACTCACTGATAAGGCCTGTGACCGCCGGAGGAGTACCCATCTGTCGACGTGATATAAAACAATCCATCCAACTTCAGGGCATTATATGCAGACCGCAAAAACGATGACTCGCTCCCAAACGAATCAACATCAATCAAATCATAGAAATCCCTACGCAGATAACACTCCGTCATGACCCGATTCGCATCAGACTGTCACGGCCCTCTCTCAGTCCCAACTTTTACCAGTAAGTCACCGAATCGTCCTCACGTAATCCTCATTTGCGTATTCGCCGCTTTGAAATGACTCTTTCACGGTACCAGGCGACCGAAATTCCACAGCGCATGGCGTCAAAGTCTAACACCTCCTTTCGATTTCTTGGCGTGACTGGCGCCGCCGGGTGCCCGAGATAGCGGCCGGTGGCGCTCTCGGGCCGGAAAAATGAATCGCCGGTGTCGAAAGTGAGACCCCTTTCGGTGCGATACTCAGATTCCGGGAAGGCTTGAGAAGCAGAAACTGGTTTGGAGTTATGGTTTTGCGGGTTTAGTGAAGAGCGGAGAAGAAATGGAGAAGAGGATAGCGTTTTAGCAGAGAGGATTATCATGGCGGGAGATATTGTTAGGGTTATACAAAATTTCGCGGGGTTTTATCGAAGTTGTTGGTGCATCGTGTAACACGTGTTTAATCGTTCCCAAATCACGGTCCTGATGCTTCTAACTCATTACACCCTGTTTGCCACTGAAAAATACAAATTAGACAAAAACAAAATATTTGGCTCCATTGGATACTGAATTTCAAGAGAATTCAAAAAACAAAAAAAAAAAAAAAGTTCGATAATACTGAAAATAAAATTTATTTATAAAAAAACTCTAGCCTTCTTTTCTCTATTTTGCTACCTCTTTTAAGGACGGATAACTTTTTAGTCATTTTTTGTACTGAAATCATTTATCTACACCTTTTTTCATCTTTTTTTAATAAAGTAGTTATTTTATAAATATTTAAGTTTTATTATTATATTTTATTTTTGCGTCGTGCGATAGGTGATGGCGATTATTGTTATCTTGAATATGTATGATTATCGTTGTCTTTGTGTGGCCAGGGTGGTTTATCGTGCCGATGCCAGTGTTTTAGTTTCGTCGTTATGATGACGTTTATTTTGTGTTAATTGGGATTGGCGAAGCGAAGTGTATAAAGGCAGCTGAAAAATCCGCATCAGTAATTATCGATATCTTATAAAATTGAAAAAAAATAATAGGGTATAGTCGTAAAGTAATATAACGTGTAAGGATTATTGCTCAAATATATGAACTTTGAGTTTATTAGATTATACGTGCTTTTGGATGTTGTTTTATTTTTTATGGTTTTAATTTTGATTATATGTTTCTATCAATATATTACTAGTTTTAATGAATGAAATTATTTTCCTCTTTAAAAAAATTATTTATAAAAAATCAAACATTTCTTGAAGATATTATATTATTCAAAAGAATAAAAATAATAATAAAATCGCATTGCCAAACGAGCCCTTGACTTTGAGACGGTAATTTCCCAGGTTTAAAACGCTGCGTTTTGAACTGAGACAAGGAAAGCAAGGAGGGGAGCTTCCATCTTCCCAGGTCTCTCTCTGCGTCAGTGGAGAGGAAAACGGAGATGGAGGAAACCGAGAAGCGGCAGAGAAGATATTCGAGAGCGAGAAGATGGTTCTCGACGCCGTTTCTAGGTATTGCTTTCGCAATATAGTTTCCTTTGAAAGTCGTTTATTATTGAAAAGAAATCGAACCTGTACAGTTTCGCGTTTCCTGAATATTTCCTAAGGAGCTTATGAAAACATGGAAATATGAAAATTATTCGTGTAATTTGGATCTACGCGTGTGTAATATGCAGCCAAGAATTAGTTAACATGAGTTGAATTCGGAGAATTTGTTGTAGTAGTCGGCAACCTAATCTGTAGCGTTGTGATTTTTTGAAGTGATTGGGCGAAGATAATTTAGGTAGTGAATATTAGTCCAGGAAAGGAAAAAAAGAAGAAGAAGAAGAAGAAGAAGAAGAAGAAAGCTTAGTACTTATATGAGAATGTGGTTTATGGGAGCTGTACGGACTATCTTGTACTTGAATGACAAGGGCATTCTGTTCAAAAAATTTGTTGGTTAGAATTTTTCTTGCATAAGTAGCGTGAATTGATCCTTTTTTGGATTTAGAGGCAAAGGTGAATTGATGGTTGATAGTCAATAAATGAAGTATATTAATAGAAGTGGCTCGTGAAAAGGATGCAAACAAATCACACACGATTAAGATCATGTAGTGGGATCTAGTTGTTTGATATTTGATGATTAGGTACTCTTAATTTATTTTTTTGCTTCTTATTTTACGGAAAAATGCTGGTTGAATTTAGTTGAGTAATGGTTTTTTTTGGTAAGTTAGTTGAGCAGTGGTATGTTGACATTGATTTTGAATTTGTTTAAGTTCTCATGGAGCTTGAATCTGTCCTAGCTACTTCTGTTTGAGCTTGGCTTGAGAAGACTTTGAGGAATTGATATGATCAAACCAAAGCAAATGAAGAGCAAAGGCCTGTTGGTGGTGGAAATGAAAGCTATTTTTTGTTTGATAACTAGGAAAAATTAAAATTGATGAGGAAAGTATGTTTGGAACATTTCGGGTTGTCCTTAGAACTCAAAACATAGTATTTTTAGCGTTTTGAAAAATAAGAACTTCTGTTCTTATAAAAGAAATAAAAACTTCTGCAGATGAAAATGTTTTTGAAAATAAAATTTCCATGTTCTCCTTAAAATAAAAATATTTCTAAAGCAATGGACCCTAGTTTTATTATTGAGTGGATTAGCATGGATATGGCAGGTTGAGTGTAGAAGCTGTTATTCTTAATAAACTGTATTATCATAACTTAAGAACCTGACCATCACTAATGTGGCCTAATAGATATTGCAGCGTTTATGATGAAAACTAATCTGTGATCTTAGAAGGTGAAGACGAGCATGGATGAGGACTTAAATCCAGAATTGTGAAACAACTGTTGATTATGGTTCAAGCATATGAATTTAACTAAAAAAACATGCTGACAGATGTGATTCCAGTCCAAACAAAACAATGATCCGTCATACTAAGCAATTGAGGACTTGTAGAGGTACTTCCCTGGCTCTGCGTAAAGTTTTTTGCAGTTAAAATATATTATATATTTTCCAAAATTATTACATCTGAGTGGTGAGTCGGTGTCAGTGTCAGTGTTAGTGTCGATGTCAAACATGGGTAGAAGAATTTCCCTAGGTGTTTCTATGTTGGAACTGGGAAACTAGGATTGGCTGTAAGGCCATTTAGAGTTATTCCTCACTAAATTGTGGCAATTGGAAAATCATGGTTGTGAATCCAACTAGAAAACAGGTATCTTCATTTTTCCCCCTCAATTTTGTTTCCCTTTTTATCATGTTCCGAAATTTAGTTTGTTTGTAAATTTTCACATTTCTCATACAAGGCCAATGTATTTGCATTGTTCTGAGACCATGTGTTTGGCATCACATTTTTCTATGGAGCTATGCTACTGCTTAAATTTTTTTTATAAGTACACAATTTTGTCCCTTTGGGACTTGAACCCAGTTCTCTCCCTTCCCTATTCCCACCCTAGTCCTTAACCACTGAGCTAGGCCTCATTGGCAAAATGTCTCGCAAATGGACAGCAAATGTTGTTGCTTAAATTTTGTTGGTTTCTTTCTTATTGGTTCCACATTGTGACCAGTTGAATAACTTTCTTGCATAATCTCATCAAGAAGATGATAAACTCTAGTTACCTTAGGTATTATGATATTATTGTTGTTCGTGAACCAAGCCTTTGAGATTGAGAATCTTTGGTTGAAAGGATTGTTTCTAGAAATCTGGTGAGTTTAATAGAAATGATGATAGAATTGTTCAGAATGATTCTCAAATTCTGATATACCTTTTGAAAATTTTCAATGAAAAATGTGTATAATTGATTAAAAAAGATTGGAAATATAGATTATGTATTTCCATTAATAATTCTGACATATGGCAACTCCAAAGCATTTATCTCATCAAAGTATCTCATATTAACAGATTTTCCACACTCCATCCTAAGATTAACTGACGTGACAGTATTCAAATTTACAATGTAGATAAATGAACTATTAGCTGAGTCCAATAACAACCGATTCATGCAATCAGAAAAAATATTTCACATGGAAAAAATATTTTCTACCTCCATGATCAAACATTAGAAGGAGAGAAGCCAGAATCTTGAAGCTGTGAAAACAATGATTTAAGACTATTGTAAGATCCAAAACTCCGATGTATGCATGTGTAAATTTTGTTTGTACTCTGATTCATTTTGTGTGTATGTGTATTCAGATTTTTTCAAGTGCATGTATATGAATGCATGGATAAATTTATTTGTATGTTCCTTTAAGAAGAAAAGTCATTCTTATATCTGTTGATATAGTGCATGTAAGCATGTAAATGAAGAAGGCTTTTTTATGGAAGGACGTTAATGTTTCTAAGTTTGGCCAACTAATTCATTGTGAGCTACATTTAACTCTTGATGATTTAACATTCACAAAATTCAAGGGCTTTGAGAAATAGTATGTTGAATTGGTAGGAAGTGCTGGAGCACCTTCCATCTACACTTATAACCTCATGGAAGACTGTAGAAGGATTTGCTGTGGGTCTTCCAATTCCTGGATTGAAAACAGGAATGGGACCTTGAATAAGTTATTTCGTTACTTAGCATCATACCATATCTAGCAATATTCTTAAGGGAGTAGTATTATTGGTATCCGTTCAAGGAAATTTAAATATATTCTGAAAAATAATTATTTTTTAAGAGATACTAAAAACAACAAGTAATAATAATATAACACAGACATGTTTATTATTCTAACTTTCATTTGAAGAAACAAAAAGAGAGCTTCCATCTTCTCCTGCTCTCTCCATGTATCAATAAAGAACCAAATGAAGATATTTGAAATTGAAAAGATACCAAGAAGTTCTCTGAGAACAAAAGATGGTTTTCAATGCTATTTCAATGTACTGTTATCACAATGTGGTTTCCTTTTGAAACCCATTCACTGTCGAAACCAAACAAGACCTAGAAGTCTGACATATATTCCTAAAGAGCTTAGTAGAACATGCGGATATGAACTTTTTCGTGTAATTTGGGTCTGCACTTATGTTATATGCAGCAAAGGAGTGTTTAGCATAAACTGAATTCAAAAATTTTGTTGCAGTGGTTTGGTGACTTAAGTAGTGTTGTGAATTTCAAGTTGGGCTATGACGTTTCTCTTCTCTGGCATGGTTTTCAATTTTCAATGCAAACTTGTTAATTACAAATTTGCGGAACTCCCTTCCTTATGTTAGCTATAGTCTATATGTATTTATCATTCACCTTCCTAGATATGGGAGTTTGGTCCTCAGCATCGTCTGTATGTTCTCAGTCAGCAAACTTCATTTGGAAGCCAGAGCTCCACCAATAGTCAAGGCCTTTGCATGGCTAGTGGCAAGTAGGAAAGTTAATACCATGCCAAGCCCTCAGCTAATATTGGTTTATCATGTGTTAGAAAAGTGGAGAATGAAGTGATCATCTTCTTTTGCACTGTCCAATAGTATGGCATTTGAGATAGGTTGTTTGTTTCTGTGGGGATTGATCAGGTGCCGCCTAGGAGTGTGATGGAGATGCTGACAATTTCCTACAAGGGTTTTGGAGGTCTCCATGGTCACTGTCTTATATTAATGAGGAATGTGTGGCTGAAGAGAAATGAAATGATTATTTAGGATTGATAGAAAACTCTATGGCATTATGGGATAAGATCTATTTCTTTGCTACCCTTTGGGCACCAACTAATGCATCTTCTGGGGGAACACCCCTTTGACTATTATTATATTGCTAGATTGGAACTTGGTATGTAGGTCTACAGTATACTAGATTGGATGAAGATTTTGTTGATGGACAACCTCTCCTCTGGGCTCCATCAAGTTGAATCCTGATGGGTGTTCATTAGGAATTCTAGACAGCTAGGAATTGGAGGAATTTTCATGGATCATCATGGCTTGCTTCTGAGAGCTTTTTCTAAATTTTTTGACAAGGGTCTTGCAATTGAGGCGGAGATTCTAGCCTATTGGAAGGCCCAAAGTTGGCCAAAGTTGAGGATATTGCCAACCTTCCATCTGAGGGAGATGCTGCAGTAGTCCTTCTTGAGTGAATAAGAAAGAATAAAGCTTATGGAAATCTAGTGGATAACTTTTTCAAATTTTTTATATTTCTGTTGCTCTTTTCATTGGATTTCTCATTCGTCAGCATGGCAGATGTGTTAGCAAAGCAAGGAGCCAAACATATGATACATTCAGGGGATTTTCTACCTCCCTGGATATTGTTTTTGTATTTGAGACCATCCTTAGATAGGCAAAGACCTGTCATTTCTAGATAAGATAGATTTTTCCTACTTTTGATCAGAGTTTTTATAGTTTTTGTTACTATTGAGGAAGAATTTATCATCCTTCTTTTAGTTTTTTATGGAAATGAAATATTTGTTTCTGATCAAAACTCTTATATGTGACAAGATGATTGGTTAGTAAAATATTTAAAATAAAAGGGAAAGCGATAGTATTTGTTTGAGATGTGGTATATAAGCTGCATGACTATGAACTCATTTGACCAAATATTTCTCTGTTCCAAAAAATTGAATTACAGAATTACCTTTTTATGCATCCCATGAGTTGATATTTGTTTTCTTAGATTTAGGATAAAGGTGATTTTAGGATAACCAAGTAGGCGTTTTAGCAGTGACGAGAAACAAAAGGATCGATAAAACTTCAGCAGGCCCAAACAAAGAATATTGAGGAGGTAATGGGATGGGTTTTAAGAGATTACAACTCTGATTTAAGTGAGATTGTGGCATGAGATCAGGTCAGTCCAGTTGTTTGAAAAAGTCTTTGTGCTTGTGATTTAAGGGAAAAGGGGACTGATTTTAGTTGAGTAGTGTTATGTTCTATCTTGCACTGGGATTACATTGAGTTTAAGTTCTCATGGTGCTTGGATCTATCTTATCTACTATTTTAGCTTAGCTTGAGAAGGTTTCAAACTGGTGATTTGACCAGACCAAAGCAAATGAAAACCAAGGGGACGGTTGGTTGTGGAAATGAAGACTATTTTTTGTCTCTAAAACAGTAACACTTAAAATGAAGAAGAAAAACATGCTTGGAACAATTCAAGAAAATAAAATGGTAAAAAATTATTTTCCCTGTGTTGAAAGGTAAACACTTTATCATTAAAAATTGATTTTAAAGATGAAAATTCTATGTTTTCATTTTTAGAAGGAAATATTTAAAAAAAAAACTTCTTTCCTTCTACTGACTAGCCTTACGTGCTACTGCTCTTTCCATGCAGCTTTCTCTGGGGGAATAGAAGCTCTTTTCTTAAGTGAAAGAGCTTAACCATAACTTCATAATCTTTCCATCACCAATGGGGTCTAATGGTTACTGTGGTGTTTATGAGGAAAATTAATTGTTGGTGTTAGAAAGGTGAAGATGAGCAAGCATAGACTGAGGACTTGAAGCCTATGTAGGCAACAAAAATTCTAGAGTATCTTAAGATCCAGAACTCCCGTCTTTGCATGTGTAAATTGTATATGTAATCTCTATCTTTTATTTTTCTTTTCTTTGTGTGTATTTGTGTCTCTGTATGCGTGTTCCCATCTTTTTTTAGCATGTATATGGATGAATGCATTTATGCAGAGTGAGAGAGAAAGAGGAAAAAAAAAGGAACAATGTTCCTATGCATGTTGATATATTGCATGTATACATGTATATAAAGAAGTTCTTTTAGATGGAAACATATTAATTGTTGTGTTAGTTTGATCAACTAAATTTCTTTGTGACCTAAGTTTTAACTCCCAATGATACAGCCACAACATTAAAGAACTTTGAAAAATCAAGAATTAGATAGAAATGATACAAAACCTTGGTTCTGCACTTCTAATCTTGTAGAAGATTGCAAAAGGATTAACTATTATTCTGCCAATTCCTGGTTTGATAATGGAATAATGCATTTTGTTGCTGAGCATCATATGATATCCATAGAATGTTCTAAAGGGGAATTATAATTGGTGTTAATTCAAGAAAATTAAAATGTTTGAGCCTCATCTCATGTATTACAAGCTAGCCCTATTTTTTTAATCATAAAGTCACAGGGACTGCATTTAGTCACAGGTCAATGAGATTCTTCTGAATCCACCCATGCTTTAGATAGGCCTGTGTCAATCCAGATCCATGGAAATTGATTTGAATAGGATCCATGCTATTTTGTAGCCTAGGCAGATCTTTGATAGAAGCATGCAAGAAATGTTAATCATCAAATAAAAAAAGGTATTCTTGAAATTTGACATTGTTCTTGTTGGTTAGCAGAAATAGTCGTAGGAATGGCTCTTGGTTTCTGGGCTCTGAATGATGACTTCTCCCAATAGCTAGTGTATTGTATGGCTGCCTCCATAATTCCCATTTTAAATTTTTACTATGAGAAGTAGCTCAGTTAAAAGTTAAGAAACATGACAGGAGATTCCTTTCAAATTAATTTAATTCATTATTATTATCTGGGAAGATTGAATGAGATAATGCTGGGAAGCTTATTAATCCTTTTTGCTTTTAGATAGGAGGCCTATTAATTCACAGAGACCTATTTGATTTTGAATCAACTAAGATAAGATTTATGGGATCTTATAAAAATGAGTAAATAGCTCATAATGCATTAATTGAATCATTATTATTGCTGGCAAATGATATGTGATTAAAACAGAAAGTATAGTAATTTCATATAGAAATATTGCCTATACACTTAGTTTTCCTCATTAATGAAGAAATCCTCATTGGGGAGTAGGAAATTCCATTAATTTTGAGAAAACTAAAATTTAATAATCGGACTCCATCAAGACTCTATTTAATGAATGGAATCTGTCCAACTGTAGGATTTATTTCCTTTTTTTCCATAGCTTTCTCTTTTGCCTTCTATCTTTTTGGCTTTCCCTTTTCTTCCCTAAAATCCTTTTGCATCGTGTTTTGGAGCTTTTCTTAAGGAAAAAACAGAGTTTGTTCCTCTCTTCATTGCTAATTTTACCCTGCTTGTCTCTTTCTTTTCTCATCTTACGAAGATCCTTGCATCCCTCGTATCAAAGAAAGAGCATTGGTTCCCACTTTCTCCCTTTAGCTGGAAACCCTAATTCCTTCAAATGTTTCTTCTACTCTCCTTCAAATGTTTCTTCTACTCTCTTGTCACTAACCATAGAGAACCCCAATTTGCCACCGTTTCAGATCATTCCTTTTTTGTTGTTTTTGGTGAATGAATTCTCAGTTCCTGGTTTATCACCAACCGAGATATAGCTTCTGCTATTTTCCCATATTTAGAGGTATACAAAAGTAATTACATTGAAGGCTTGATAAACTTGGAAATGTCTAATCTGATATTTAGGGCATCCAATCAGCTGGTGGTCTTCTAAATTCTAAACCAACTCTCATCTTCTAGAGGTTAATTCTACCATTTTGTTCTGTTTTTAATTCATCCCATCCATTCAAAACTTTCCTGGATGATGTTATCCTAGTAATTTTTATTTCAGATCTTTCATCACCCCTTTTTAGTTCTCTAAGCTGAGAGTTTCTTCTTGTTTTCTATGGAAAATCTTCAAGAGCATTTAATTCTTTCCCCATCTTCAGCTTGTTCATCTACTTCCAACCCACACCTAATGTCAATCACTGCTGAATGCTGGAGCATAACAAAGCTAACAACCCAAGAGATTTTATGTGCTATTCAACCAACTATAGTTTCTGAGCGAAGAAGGAAGGAGATTATTGATTATGTTCGGGGGTTAATTTGGGATTCTTTTGGATACGAGGTTATAGATCTTTACCTGCATTTTTTTATTTCTCTTGGAAGGGATGCTGAATAAAAATAAAGGATCTTTCTCTTCTACTTGTGTGTTTCTTCTTTCTATTTTTTCTAATAATTAGGTTTATGCTTGTCTTTTCGTATTCAGTCAGCAGTCTGGTCATGGTTATTCCAATTTTTTTTAAGTGGGTCTGATAAAAAAAATGAAGTGGGGAAGTGACTAATTCATGATGTTAGTATATCATAAACATAACTCTTATTCTTAGTGCAAAATCAGTGGAATAAAAGCTGTTACTACCATGTTATATTGGAATATTTCTAGTCAGTCTTCTTTTGGTCACTTTTCGCATTTTTTTTTCATTCTTTGTTCATTAAGGAATGATATTAGGGAAGAAACCTAGATAATTTTGGTATCACCTTCTATATGACAGTTCTGCTACTATCAGAGGTGACTAATTCTATTTATGTAACACTATGTATGAAGGCTGCACTGACCCATTCTTCTGTTCAGTCGAATTAACATACTAGATATTATTGATTAGCATCTAGCAATTCATAATGCTCTAAAAATTTCGACATTTCATTCGTGAATAACAAACAGATGATAACCTGATCTGCTCATCCTACAATTAAAATAATATCTGATTGCACTATTCTGAAGCTTGTGAGTAGATTCTAATGAAAACAGGTCCTTTCATGTCGCATCCTAGATCTTCATATGTTCAGGTATTTTAGTTACCGTATGACGCTTAATTATTTGTTTCTTCAATATTCTCATCTATTGCAAGTGGTCATCGTCATTGTCTCTGGTGTTCTCCATTTTTGGGTTAGCTTGGGTCCTCCCTTGATCAAAGACATTCTTCTTAGGTGGCATGGCATTCTTCAGTTAAAGGGAGAAAGGTATCCGAAAGATGAGACCTTTTTTCTTTTTTTTACCATCTGGAAAGAGAGAAATAGAAGAATCTTCTAGGGCTCCAAACTTTTGTCTGGGTGATGATAGACCTCTTTTTAGTGTATTTCTTTCTTTATGGAATTGTTCTATAATCATTGTTCATTTCTTTTTGCTAGATTTTGTCGATAAACTGGGTGTTGGCAAGACTATATAGTTGTTTAACTTTTTTCCTGTTTGCCTTGGTGCACCTTATATGCTTTCCTTGTACTCAGTTTGTACCCTTTCATTAGGTGTTTCTTTTAATGCATATTACCTTAATTTGCCATCAAAAGAAGAGGTTTTGGTTTTTCAGATTGGTATTTGAAGCTTTGAAGTCTTAAAAATTTCACCTATACTGCTATTGCAAGACCAAAGATCTTGAGTTTCCATCTTTTGTTTCTTCATTGACGTGGCACTCAAGTGCACTATGAACAGCTTATTTTTCATTCAATTTTTTTACATTACAGAACAGGTATTTCGGGCTTTGGCTGTTTATAGCCTGAAATTCTTGCTTGATACTTTGACATGGACATGAAGTTTAATACTCTAATGCATGTAGAAAATATGAAATATCATTTAATTACTTTTTAACTGCTTTTGTTCTTCATTGAATTACCTCTACAAGTTTATTTTAGGAACCAAAAATGTAATGCTCTTTGTAATTCTCCAGAAACCATTAACAGGCATGCTCATTATATAGGTGCTCCCGTTTGGCTCAATGCCACTGAAGACCTATCTTCCAGACGGAGATATCGATCTCACTGCCCTCTGCCCTGAAGATGACGAAGAGGATTTCGCTAGATATTTGTGCACTATCTTTGAAAGCGAAAGGCAAATGGGTTCAGAGTTTCGAGTAGAAAACATTAGTTATATTCAGGCAAAGGTTTTGTCATGCTAATAATCCTCTGTAACCCATCGTTTTCATTTTAAGTGGTGAAACTCCTTTAACTGGTGGCAAAAAAAAGCCCTACATGAATGGAAGTATATCAGCTTTCATGGTCATTCCTTTCTTGTAACCCTGCCTTGTTTTTATCGTCATTCCATAATCATAAAAGAAACATGTCTTTCTTGTTTTTCTATTAGAACTAAAAGAGGCCAGATAGTTACCAGCCTCATTGTTATCTCCCCGTTGTCACTAAAGATTTATGTCTTTCATATTTATCTACTGTAACAAATGGAGACCTAGTATATCTGATCTCAATGGTTGGTGTTTGGACTTTAATGGCAGGTTAAGATTGTGAAATGCATGGTACAGGATATATCAGTGGACATATCTTTTAACCAGACCGGTGGACTCTCTACGCTATGCTTTCTTGAGCAGGTATGGCCAATTTTAACTACAATGTCCAAAGGTTTCAGGCTACATACTTTCTTAATTGGTTACATACTAGAATTTTCTATGCCTTTAGACACTTGCCTGTGTGGTATAAACGTCACTCCAAACTCTAGTCTCAGACTTCTGACTTTGTCATCAAAGTATTTTAAGCTAATAACTAGTGTATGTTGTATCCAAATGATATTGAAGAGCACAAAGAAATCTAGAATAAGAGATACATTTTTTACATGGTATATTTTGAGTTTCGACCTAATTAATGCAGTGTTGTTAGAAGGTAATCAAAATAAAATCATATTCAAAAGTGCACAAACTATTGCAGATTGTGCAGCTTCACTCTGGTTTTGTCGAGTCCACATAACAATTTTTTTTTAAATTGTGAGCCTAAAACCACATCCATTAAACACAGTTTCAGTTGAAACTAAAATCTGCGGTTGCAGTGCTTTTGTGCTTTAGCCAAAAACCTCTATCCATGGAGTACGAGTTATAAAAGAGACTATATCCTTATGATGCAGCTTGAGCTTATCTTACTGTTTAGATCTGCCTAAGACAAAACTGGAGTCACATTCATAAGATGTGGTTTGTCATTTAATCAACACTATCAATAAATGTGGCTTCTGTTTGTTCGTCTCGTATTTGTTGTTTAATGAACATTACTCAATAAATATGGTTGTGGTTTGTCTGTTTCCATATTACGTTATACTAGCATCTCATACTTGAATCATAAAAAGGACCAATTTTGGTTACAGTTTTTGAAAACTCTCTTTTGTTCTGAAAAACAAAGAGTGAGGCTCTGGAGAAGCTACATTTGGCTCCCTTTTTTTGTTTTGAAAAACGGAAAATAAGCTTATAAATTAGAGAACACAAACAGTTTCAGAGAACACCAAGACTTTTTTTTTTTTTTTTTGTCATTTAATCGACACTATCAATAACTGTGGCTACTGTTTGTCTGTTTCGTATTTGTTGTTTAATGAACATTACTCAATAAATATGGCTGTGGTTTGTCTGTTTCCATATTACGTTATACTAGCATCTTAGAATTATAAGGATTGTTTGGTTACAGTTTTTGAAAACTCTCTTTTGTTCTGAAAAACAAAGAGAACAAGGGAAACACGGAGAACACATTTGGCTCCCTTTTTTTTTTTTTTCTGAAAAACATGGAGAAAATAGAAAATACTAAATTTAGAGAACACGAACAGTTTTCAGAGAACACCAAAATGGTGTTCTTTGTTTTCAAAAATAGTAACCAAACAGGCCCATTGTTTCTTCCTTTACTTTTGCTTCTCTGTATGTTTTATTTTAGTTATTGGTTAAAAGAAAATAATAAGCTTTGTAAATGTCTACGCTGGTGCAATTATTCAAAAAATTCTTTGCAAAGCTCAAAGAATAAGATTTTTAAATATATACAGTTGTCACAATCATTTGGACAATTATTTCATCCTACTAATGTGAAACATTTTTTGTCTTATTTCGAGCTATTATATATAAGATTTTCTTGTATGTATTTTTTTTTTCCTAAATGGTTCGCTTAAATGTTATACTACTAGATTCTAAATTTAATAGTGTTCATTTCCTAACTTGTTTCATTCCCTATCAAAGATAGGTAAAGAATTATCGTGGTCTCATCATTTTTTTTCTTTTTGTCTTTTGCTAAGGGCATTGATTTATCTCATTCATTAATTTTGTAAAATCAATATAATCACCAATAGTTTGCACTCATCTGTTCCTTTTTGTTTTTGAAATGTTTTTCCGGAAGGAAAGGATCTGAGGATTTAGCGTTTCACTTTTGGAGCTGAAGTCCTCAATAATCTTGATATTGTTTCCTGCATGTCGAGTTCCTTTTTGATGAAAAAGACATTTATTGTCTTGTACCTTCATTTAATTTTTCTAGACAACACAGAAGGATTCTTGTCATGTACTATGTCTTGTGCTATCATCTTCCCCTCTTTCTTATTTATTATTAATATTTTTTTTGACATTTCTGGTGTTGCTTATTTCAACAGATCGACATTCTTATTGGGAAAGATCACCTTTTCAAACGCAGTGTTATCTTGATCAAAGCCTGGTGCTCCTATGAAGGTCGAATTCTTGGATCACATTGTGGCTTGTTGGCCACATATGCATTGGAGATCTTGATTTTACATGTGATTAACCTCTTTTATCCGACGTTGTTTTGTCCTTTAGCAGTGAGTGCTCTTTTGTTGGCATTTCCATTTTTCACATCCCCATCTGCATAAATGAGCAATTTCCAACTGGTCTGTTTTGCAGGTCCTGTACCAGTTTTTGGACTACTATCGGACATTTGACTGGGAAACTTTTGGAATCAGTGTACTTGGTCCAGTTTCTATATCATCCCTTCTCACTGGAGCACGTAAGTCATGTCTAATCATGTTAATATGTCTAATGGTGTACTTTTGGCATCTGATTGGTTTATCTTTCTACTTGATATTCCCTGATTTTGTGCTCTTTGTGGCAGAGGCAGAAGAAACTGCAGATAAACCGTTACTGATTGGTACGGATTTTCTGAGGAGATGTAAAGAAGCATTTTCTGTTCCAACTCAGGCATCTGAAGGTACAAGACAGCCATTTCTAGGGAAATATATCAACATTCAGGGATCCACTGGGGTTCTAACCATTGAAGTAACAAACGTTATTCATATTTCTACAGCTGAATTAAGCTGAAATTATTGTTTTGGAGTGTTGACCCCTTCATTAGTTTATGAAATAAGGTGGTTGTTTTTTTTTACTGAATTTTAATGGGGCAAAAGATAGTATAATCATGTTAAATGTCCAGATGTTTTGTTTACTTGTGATTGTTTCTATGTTAAAGATAAAGAGAAGAGCCATATGTTGAGTGATGTCCCAAAATAATCTTTTAAGAAAAAAAAAATCCCAAAATAATTCATGTTTCAAAATAATGCCCAAACTAGTCTCTTCTTGCCACATCACCAAAACCGTAGTCGGTGCTACAGTTTTAAATTTTTTTAAAAAGTTAAAACCGTGGTTGGTGACTATGGTTTAAAATTTTTTAAACCGTGGTCGCAACCATACTTGGTTTTAACTCCAGCCTCAGCAAACAAATGCCAACTCAGTTTTAAACACAGAAAAAGATTTAAAACAGCCAGTCACCAACTCAGGTTTTGGTGATGGCTGAAGAGTCTTTCGTGTGTTTTGAAACATTAATTATTTTGAAATTTTTTTTCCTAAAAGATTATTTTGGGACATGACTCCAATATGTTACTCTTTCTATTTAGAAAAAAACTGAATATTTTGGTTTTTTCCTATTTAGCAAAAAAGTTTATAATAAGTCATGAAACAAGTAGTTAAAAGAAAAAACAACGTAAAGTCTACAAACAAATTGCTTTCGGTGAAAGCTAAAGAGGAAACACCCCCTAAGTCTGTTATATGCAACTTCCTGGCCACCATGGAAGGAGGGGAAGCAAATTTTTACAATTTGACAGTTTGTAATACTTGGGAAATCAAAATACTTCATCTATTCAGTTTGAACAACGGATAGTCCTTGGCTGAAACAACTGGTCTTGTGCATGTAAAAAATAATAATAACTGTAATAAACAACATGGTCTTGTTTGTGAATTTCCATATATTTGGAAACTGTGATATTCTCCAACTCTCGATTAATATTTGTGAAAGAAGGAAAGATATGTGGAAAGGTGAAGTTTTGTTTTTGATGCTTTAAGATATTTGAAAGGTGCATATAATCCTCTGTTTCTTTTAAGTGTTTTTTATCTATTGATGACTTGGTGCCTTCTCTAGACTAAATCCTATCAGGAATTTAAATTCACATGCCTGCCATTTCAGTTGGCGCTGAGAAGCTTAAGGAGATTCTCATGCTACCTGAAGGAAGAATAAATGATGCCTTGAAGGAATTTTTCAACAATACTGAATGGGATAGTGAAAGAGACAGAGGGAAATGGAGGAAGGCGAGTGTTGTGCATTAGAGGCGGAAGCTCTCAAGTCTTGACACCCTAGGAGTACCACTATAGTTCACCTCAAAAATTTAAAAGTATGGACAGTTCTATCATGCAATAATCTAATCTTCTCTAAATAAACATTTGATTTGTCCCATTTCAGGGGATATAATTCTATTTCTTAAAGATTATGTGCATGGGGATATGAAGAACAGATTTTGCCTCGATGCTCCGATCCCGAACTCTTGGGTTTCAAGCCTCTTCATTTGAAGAACAGGAAGCTAAACATGAATGATTCATTTCCCAAACTTCATCCTTCGGCTGAGACTGCTAGCCAGTTGCCCGAACTTGCCATCTTACCAGACGAAGGCGTGAAAGGAACAGGCACATTCATCCCTGACGTGGTATATTGATTTGAATCTTCCATTTCTCGTTATTGTTTATGATCAAAATGACACGATGGTCATCAAAGAATTCTGCCAGATGGCTTGAGGCTAATTTTTTGTAATGATTTGCAGATGGATTGTGAGAGCAGGAACCAGAACATGAACTTTACTTTTGTGGGGATTATATTGCAGGTGGAGATTAAGAAACAGACAGATGGAAAAGTTCAGGCTGCATTAACAGTCGCCTAGAAGCCTGAAGGAATGGGGCAAGGATGATTTCAAAGTGAAGGCAAAGATTGTCCCTTAAACACGAGAAGAGGAGACAGAAAAGATTCAGAACAACCACATTACAGGATGCCACCTAAAACAGAGGCAGGCAGGATAGTTTAAAGGCAGAAGAACCAAATTCATCACATTAAGCTGAAGGGAGGCAGAAAGATTCAGAACCCGCATTGCACGGTCTATTACCTAAACCTGAAGATGAGGGAAGGATGGTTTCAAAATTGAAGAACCGAATTCCATGCTTTAAACCTGAAGAGGAGGGCAGAAAAGATTCAGAACCCACATTGGGGTAAGGAAGGGGTGATTTCAAAATGGAACAACCTAGCTCCATCTTGAGCTTCTTTACAGAGGGCAAAGAATAAGAAATCAAGCTGAGACATGATTCTGAAACCTGAATTTGAGCAGTCGAAGTATAAAGCCGAGGCCAGTCTGATTGCTGGAAACTGAACCTGGAGAATTTGAGAGTAAGGTGTCAGCTCAAGACTATTACACTGAAAACTGAAAGATAAGCAAAGTAGCTGAATAAGTCCTCTTCTGGAGATATCAAAAGCTGAATCCTCGAAAAATTATGACCAGATTGGGGGTAGCTAGAAGTGAGTAGAACCAGCCCCAAGAGGCTGTCATTACCAATGGCTATCTTTACTCGCTTGAAGAATTCTGAGCTTCTGGGTGGAAACAGGCCAGCAGCTGATCCAAAGGACGAGAGAAGGCACAGTACTTTCCAGTATTTACTAAATTCTAGGCCTTCTTGGGTGTCTCGCCTAGTGCTGAAAACACCAACATTCATTCTCTTTTCTAATTTGTACAGGTTCTGATCGCTTGCCCATCTCTTGCAGACGACAGCGATTTTCCTCCCTTGGGCAGCAAACCGAAGGGTAAAGTTAAAGTCGAAAAAAAAATAAGTGAGACGTTGCAATGACTTCTGTGATAATCTTGTGCTGGTTTCTCAGGATCTTCCTCATTTGTTTCGATCCTGATTTGAGTAATATTTCCCTTTCCAGTTTTTCATTGAGCTCTAGAAACCAGTTTTTCCCTTGTGAACTTTGGATATGTAACTATTTATGGTTAATGATCTGACTAGTTATATAGTTGCCAGATCAAACCTATTTAGGACTAATGAAGGTTTAATTCAGTCCAACATGGCCCATAGAAATGGGTTCTTAATCAATTTGTACCATTATAATACTAATGCACCACATAAATAAGAGCCACTATTAAAATAAGTTAAGAACTCAAGCGGGCATAGAATGTAATAAAAAGGGTTCGAGTTCAAAGTCCCCAGTGAAGACAAATGTATGAAATAACAAAATACTACGATATATTTGCAAATGAAATAAGTGCCTCTGTCTTTACTCTAGCATGGAGGTTTGATAATTTTGATATTGCAGCTTCTCAAAATAAAGGACAAATTTCATCACTTCCTCCAAGATTCGGTCATCATGAGTTTGAAATTTCATCAAATATCAACTATTTTCAAAAACATGCCCTATATTTTTTTCTCATAATAAATTAAAATTTTCCTTTACCAAACAAATGAAGAGCCCCACTTTCCTCTCCATGATTTCGTTGTGTATATTTTCTTTCTAATAAATAATTTCAAACCTTTAACTCATTGTTAGATGATAACTTAGCCTAGCACCTGCCTTCTTTTTTTTTCATTTTTCAAATATTCTGAAATAAGAAAATAAATATAAATTAATGCATAAATAGAACCAGAGTGGAAATAATTTAATTTATATCCTCAGCCACGCCCAGCTGGGAAGATCTGAACTTTCTTTTATTTATATCTACAGATATCCAATATATTTTATCTACAAAGGTAGAAAAGTTCACCTACAATAAAAGCATATAGACATACATTTAACTAATTCTCAACATATCTCCAAAGCATTCAGAAGTAGAAACAGTTTTAGTGTTTATATCATCTCCTCAAAGAAGCCCAGGACAGATGGATCTAGTCGTGAGCTTAGGAAATTGCAGACCGAAGAAGCCGATCCGGGCCAGTACCTCCATCTCACAGTCATGAGCAGCAACACAAGGACATGAACAGTCCACTATACCGAAAGATCTTCATGCTGAAAGAAGTTGGAACTAGTAAGAATAATGCAGTAAAGGATTTGGTTCAGTTCATCTAAGAGTAACATGTATAAGCAACGTGGGATTTAATTTATGGGAAAATGCATTTTATCTTGGTGTCTGCAGGTCAGGTTCCTCGCGATCCGGCCGTATGTGAATCTCTCCATTGCACTTTGGGTGCGAGAGAGCTTTGTGGTTTTTCACTTGCGCGTCAATGGAGAAACTTGCGACACTTTGTATGTATGAGCTTCTTACAGCCTCTTTAGGCGTTTAAAGCGGTGAAGGCCTGAACCGAAATGGTGACCTCAACAGTTGCTGGATCAATTTCATCAATGTCAAGATGATCCTGAACTTTAGATATTACGGGATTGCCAGTTTTGATCTCATAGGGGTGTTTATTGGTTTGAGTCCGCGATCAGCGGTAAGCGGGACGTTGTAATAATCGTATGGTGTTTGTCATATCCCATATCAAATAAAGGAAAAACTTTTTCTTGACACCATATAAGTATATCTTCGGCGCAGTTGGCGTTTAAAGCGTGATGGCGCTTAAGCTCTAAGTGAGCGACTCTATCTACGTAGTTGGGCTGGTCAAGGCACCATCTGCACTTTACAGGTATCTCTGATGGAGACGTTCACGGTGGATTCAAGTCCGATAACTTCCCAACCAACTGTGATGGTTGCAGCCTTCGAACATCTGTTTCCCGAAGAGCACATTAGAGGCGTGCCAGTTAAGGACCAGCGGGCCCTGGAGAAATGATCAGGGAATGAAAATGGGATTTGGTATCTAACATATTTCGAGAAAGGAGGAGAAAATCTGTCCGATTGCACAAAAACACTAAAAACATGTCTGGATTAGTGAATTAAGACCTGTAGGTGAGATAATATGAGCTTCCAGATTAACACATGCAGCAGAATCTGTAAAATTATGATATTTCGATTCTTTTTCATACTTAAACAAGTTTGAAACGAAAAAACATGGGAAGAACAAGTTTTCTTACCGTCACACATATGAAGGAGTTAATTTTAACGAAAATATTGAACCAGTGTGGAGTCTCAACAACCCGAATCTGTATCCTAATATGGCCTCCATTTGTAATAAAAAAATCAAAGTTTAAGGTTTTTTATGCTATTTTCAAAGTTGAGGCCTAATATGCAAAAACTTGAAAGTTCAGAGTTTTTTATGCTATTTTCCCGTAAAAATTATGATGAAGTAGAGGAGTTGGAGAAGACCTGCTGGCAGCCATATTTCCCAGAAACATGAACTTTCCTTCCTTGAATGCCAAGTGAATCTGCAAAACAAACAAAAATTTTCTTATTTCCCTAACATGACATGCAGAAAATTTTAAAGAGTTTAAATTGGTTAATGCAAAAGTAAGAATTTAGTAGAAAAATAATGTGGATTTTTTTGACAGCTAAATACTTAGTTACAATATAGTAAAAATTGTCCTCATTGGGATTTGAACCAGATCCCCTCCCTTCCCTATGTCCTACATTTTTTAAACGTTAAGACCTCTATCACATGAGTTAGGAATGATGGGTGTGTGGAAGGATTTGAAACTAGAAGGATGGGCTAATCCTATCTAAAATCCTCTTACCATCACCTCCTCCATTCGAGACAGAAAGAGGCAAAGATCAAGCAGCTTTTTTACCTTGGTTTATATCAATGACCTCCTTGTTGGATATAATCTCCAAAGTTTCTGCAGTCATGTTTCTTACATCACAACCAATCAAAAGAGGAGCCTGCATGTTTCAGCTAAAACTATTTTGAGTTGGTAAAAAAGAACGAAAATTCAAATAATGTAATTACTATTATATGCTAAAAGGAATTCCTATGACCAAGTAAGTAAAGGGGAACTAGATGATTTCAAAGGAGGTAAGGTTTTAGAAATTTAGGGTAGATCTTAACATGATACAGTTTATAACCAGCTGAATTAAAAATATCCTTTTCTTGAGAGAGAGAGAGTAAAGTGATTACAAGCTTAAAATCCTTTGGACATTTAAAAGAAAAAGGTTGTAAAAACAAAAAATAAGAGATCAGAAAGAGTAAAGACATGACCTTCATTAAAGCCCAGATACTGAAATGTCCACGGTACTCCTCAAAGGTCATGCCCCCATTGCCAACTTCCAACATATCAGGATCTGCCAATAGGGTTGATGCGGGAAATAAGAACTTCCACGGCACTGGGAAACAAGTGTTCACCCAAATCTATTAGAAAAAAAAAATCACTGTCTTACCATTCCATCCACCAGGTCCAGCATAGGCTGCCCACTTATCATTCAGATCAGCAATTGTAGTCATGCTTCACAGAAACCAAGCAAAAGAGGTCAGCCAACATGATAATCAATTTGGTTAAGTCTCACTCTCACCACACATGCATATACTTCTTTGGCCCACAAACTGTTCTGAACCTGCTATGCTTAAGCTCATGGACCATATAATGAAGATCTTAAAAGGAGAATGAACATAGTGACAAATTATGCCCCCAGAAGAAAAACCTGCCACAAATATTTCAAAGTGGGGAAAGCTCCAATTTAAGGCAAACCATCAAATCAAACACACTGAGAAACTAGTATATACCATATTTAATGGTTTGCAATTTGGATCAACATTGAATTAATCTATGAATTTTAAGTTCTATATCACAGCTATAGACTTGTTCAACGCCAGTCCAGACCTTCACGATCAGGGGTTATTCCTGTTAGATGACTAAACAGAGAAGAAACCAATGATAGCAGAGTATCTTCACGGATGATCACTTAGGATGTTTAACATGCCTATCTTTGAGAAATTACAATTTAAAGAAATGGAAGAGTGATTGATTCTTGTCAATGTTGTGTGGTTGAGGATGAAAAATGGAATACAGATTCGTTTCCCAGATTGTCAATGACTCATAAACTCTCAAATGAAAAGATTCAATGTAAACGCCAAACAGCAACCATTCAAACAACCAAGAGTTAGAAAGAGTTCACAATGCATACCTTGCCCAGGAATCATTGATATCATCTGTTGTTCGCCAACTATTTCCAACTTTGCCAGCCCATAAGGCAGGGTCATCTACACCCCTGACAAAGCCAAAAATCTGAATCTGAATAATGATCTCAAATTGCATTGGATGAATTCTCATATCTATACAAATGGATCGAGCTGAATTACCATTCACAAAGTGAATAGAATATTGTGCGCCCAGTTGCATTCAGAGCATCACACATTGGTGGGTAACTGCAAATTATGCGACCTTCATTAATTTCTTTATGCTACTTAACAATCATTATTAAAACACATTAACAGAGGCTAAGATGAGGACTAACCGTTCTTTCGGTCTGATGTCCAGATTGTAACAGTTATCATACTTCAAATAATCCACACCCTGGATTAGAGAAAGTAAAACATTAATGAGAACTGATATCCAAAGAAGAAGATATTCATTGTTATTTATAGTTTTGAAGATCAAATTTTCATCAAATTTCAAAGGTGCAAGGAAACAAGCAATTTTAGCATATTATGGAGAAAAGCATTTCAGCATTCTAAATAAAGATATCTCATTAATCTAATTTTTAGTGATCATTTTCAAGGCTCAAATTTTCCATGTTGTCATCGCTATTTTCCTCTAATGCCTCCACTTTTTTATGACATTAATTCACTCCCAAAGTGAATACCAGAACATGATACATTAAAACAACATTCATTGCAAGTAGAAGAAAGTTCCAGATATTATGAGTTGCATCATAAACTAACCCAAGAGGCAAACAGCTCCGCGTCATCACTTTCATGATACAGTGATCCAGGTCGAACTTGACATGTAAAAATCCTAAAATTTCAATCAGGTGTGTCAGAAAAGTAAACAAAGGATGGAAATAGCATTGGAGCATACTGAAAAATAAGAATAAAACCATCATTTCATTATGATCTAACTTCCAAGCTTCTGACCCAGTATCAGGGAATTCATCCTACCCAGCATCAGAATAAATACCAAGCTTGAGGCCCTTCGCATGTACGTAATCAGCAAGAGCTTTAATTCCTGATGGAAAAGTATTTGGATCTGGGACTAATTGACCCTGTCCGAACAACACAGCTATGGTAACATATTCAATAAATAGAAATAACCACACTACTATTCTCCAAAATAATTTCTCTAATCAGTAAATGTACTGCATATCATGTGTGTTCATGCATGTTGTGCTCATTGTCTACACACTGAAGCCCTGATATAGGCTATATGATGAAAGTAATAAACTGACCTTTGAATCTCGCTTTATGGAAGACCAGCAATCATCTAAATCCAGAAAAATGACAAAAATATTAATTGAAAAACAGATCAGGACACAAAGTTGCACCAAACAGATTCAATATGCCAGAGGTATACCTATATTAACATAGACATATCCTAAATCCGCCAAACCCGTAGAGACAAGGGCATCAGCTGTCAATAGAAAGAAAAGATGTTAGTAGTTATGTGGAAGTTAGATCAAGTAAAAGGATGATAGCAATATAAAAACATATTCTTAACTAGACCCCTTTGATGGTGATTTTCCTTGATTAAATAAAACAAAAAATAAATAAATATGATAATAGTAATCATAGTGGGATCGTCTTTTATTAGATGCACAAACCAGGAAGGAATGGTAATCCACTCATATGGAAAAGAAGAAGAAGAAGAAGAAGAAGAAGAAGAAGAAGATTGGAGCCCTCATGATGTTCACATATCTTAACATCCGATCATAAAAGAAAGGATCCAATTGCAACACCGAGAAAACAACAAAAATTTTCCCCAAGTTCTACCCACAAAGGTACATTATCGATCTCCATATGCAAACCAAAGCAAAGTGTATATATGCAAGCATCCAACTAAATGCACTAAAACATATGCAGGCATTAATATATGATGAAATAAATGAGTTTTTGTTTAACAATAAGGTTCAAATATACATGGGATTTTTGAAGAAAGCAAAACAACTGGAAATTAATACTAAATCCTATCATGAAACCATGCATGAGTAAAACTCTACAAATTCTTCCAACGACCAACTAATTCCTTTGTCTCAAGAAAGAAAAACTATATAATCATGGGAAAACTTAAATTCATACATGCCAAAAGAATCCTAGAGTGCAGATAAACCATGAGATCAATAAAAGATTTACCAGTTTCTTTGATAACGGTCTCATTGATATTGCAGGCAAAGAAATTCCAGCTGTTCCATCTGTTCAACACATATGATCAAATCAATAAAGGGCAGGCATGATCAAATCAATAAAGGGCAGGCATGATCAAATCAATAATTGGCAGACATCAAAATTACAAAATAAACTATGCTAAAAAATCTGCTACATGTCAACAAAATACGTCAGCTTCACACCTTAGTAAAGTAATCAAAACCCACAACCCATCATCCAAGTCTGGAAAAAGGGCAAGAGTAGCCCACCCCTAAAGGCTAAAACCAACAGAAAAAAACCCAATTTCAAGCAATCGACCAATCTCTATCTAGAACCCCAGAGCTGCCTCCTTCTCAAACAGCCCCTTGATTTTTCAGATTCATTTCCAACTAGCCAAGGACAAAACCCATAACATAGAACTTTAATTTTATTTTATTTTAAAACCCCATCTCAGAAACCCCAGAAAAGGTGAAAACAAGCTCAGAATCCAGAAAATCTAGCATCAAAGATTAAAATAATCCATACCCCATCTGAGGAGTTCGAGCCAAACCATTGTTGAGCTGCAGTATACCGTATTTAGAATTGTCAAAAATGGAGCTGAATGATCTGGAGGGAGTTGATTTATCAGAAGGTTCAAGGAGAGGCACCACCCTCCCCGCAATTCCGACAGAAATTGCAGAAAGGAAGAGGAAAAGCAGCAGATTGACAGAACCGTTCACCATTTCTGGTTTCTTCGTTCCTTCCTCTTCCAGAATACTTGTAAATCAATCCTATATAAGAAAAGCACAGCAAAGCATATCCATCACGCAAAAAGACAAAACACATCTCCGATGATTAACATACATCACAGACTATTTTATTTCCTTCATCCATTATATTAAGATTATCTTCCAAATTTATACATCTAGATCACTTTCTTTTTCCTCCCCGGTCATAATCAAAGAAAGAGCGGGTAGACAGTATTGGACACGTTTGCAACAAGATAGTGCAGTTATCCAGTAGTATAAGCTCCTTTCTGGAAAAGAAAAACAAAGAGAATAAAATAAAGAAAAAATAATTGACTGATTGGCTGTGATTTGGTAGGAATTCTTGTTGGGTGTTTGAATTCATTTGAGAAAAAAGGGAAATCAATTGGTAGAGTCATTATGTACTTTATGAGCATGTAGATAACTGATAACCCCACAACCATAATAGGTATTGAAGCTAATGAAATTTAACATTATCTTCAGTGTTGGGGTTCTCTCAGTTTTCTTCTTTATATATGCGTAAAGTATATATTTTTATTTTAATTAATGTTATATCATATGATGAACGTTCACGTGCTTAGATCAATTAATAGAGCATTCAAAGTTTAAAAATACAGGATCTCAAAATATGAAAGAGATCCAGACTCGAGTCCCATTGAGGATACTTTACAACATTATAACTTGAGATAATATGACAAGCTAGGCGAGACATGTAAGGCCTGTGTGTCGAATAATACGATCGTATGAGATCTGAAGCGTATGTCGAATCGTATCTGACGAAATCTTTAGAGATATCTGTCTATAGAAGTATTGTTGAGAAATAGATAAAGCTGAATCTTGGAAAATTGAAAACAAATTGTTTGGTTCTTCTACTTCTGCAAAAATAAATTTGATGGTGAATTTTCTGTATTTTTAGTAAGGCTTGGAGATAAAAAAATACCTTATCGGTCTTTATATGAAGACCAGTGTCATTGGTTTCACAGAGTGTAAGGAGTTGAAGAATAGTTTTATAGGAGATTTAAATTTGAATTTAAAATTCAAATTATACGAATGAATTATAACGTTCTACGCTTTGTACTTTATAGTTCAACATATATGAAGAGAAAGCTAAATATATAAATTATGCGATAGGTCCTCTTATAATGAAGTAATTATCTTCCATGTATTACAATATATCAAGTTCCTCCGCACTTGGCTTCATGGCTTTTAATGAATAAATATTATGTTTATTCCAAGGTCCAAAGCAATGATATTTATCAAAATAATAATAATAATAATCTGAAATGTACAAAACCATATAAGAAAATATCATATTGAATAAGAGTTTCATTAAAATAATGAATGTACGTATAATAAAATTACATCGTGAAACCAAATCCCATTTGTAATATATGATCCTTAAAATAATTAGGTGGCATGCCTTTAGTTAAAGAATCGGCAATCATCGACTCAGTGCTAATGTGTTCAATGACCACTTTCTCTTCTTTAACATGTTCTCTTATGGCTAAGTATTTAATGTCATTATGCTTACTTCAACTTTCACTCTTGTTGTTCTTAGCCATAAATACATGATTGAGTTATCCGCAATCCTGAGCTTTAATGGCCTAGATATAGAATGCAATTACAAGCGGGATATGAAACTCTTTAACCATACACCATGCGAGCTAGCCTCGAAACAGAACCGAACTGGCTTCCATAGTGGAAGTAGAGTGAGAAATCTGTAGCACTTCTGGGAATGCATTTCCATTCATTAGCTTGAAAATGCTTAGATGTTGATTCCGAGAATCAACCATGACCCAGTAGTCTGAGATAAGATGGCGTCGCATTTTCGCTATCTGTTTGTCATACGTGGCATGTAATCAGCTGTTCCTTTAAGGTATCTCATCGCAGCTAGCTGCGACTCTCTAGTGGTCGAGACCTAGATTACTCGATATCTTCTAACACTCACAACGACCGTCTGATGTCAGTCGTCCACAGGACCTTACTTATCAGGAGCTTCTAGCAATTTGAAGCATATGGAATGTTCATGTGTTCCCATTAAAAATCATTTTAGACGCAATTCAAATTGAATATGTCACCCTTCAAAATGGGTGGTACGCTCGATGAACAATTTTTCATATTAAATCTCTCTAAAACTTTATTGAGATAGGTCTCTTGAGACAAACCCAAAATGCCTCGAGATCTTTCCCTATGGATCTTAATGTCAATGACATAAGATGCCTCACCCATATCCTTTATATCAAAGTTCTTTGAAGAGGGTGTTTCACTTATATAACAAACTCTTATCATTAGTTACAAATGAGAATATCATCCATATAACACAAGAAAACAAATCTTACTCCCATGACATACGATATATATACATTTGATCCATGATATTTTCTTCAAAACGAATGAGTAATGACTTCATGGGTTCAAATAACATTGGCGAGATGCTTGTTTTAATCCATATATGGATTTCTTAAGCTTAAACCCAATGTTCACCTTCACTAGAGAATAATCCTTGAGTTGTTTCATAACAAACCTCTTCCTCTAGATTACCATTAAAGATATCGTTTCGCGTCCATTTGATGTAAATCAAAGTCAAAATGGACAACCAATGCCATAAATTGTTGAGAATCTTTCTTGAATGCAAGAGAAAATGTCTCTATGCCAGAAATTGATTCCTTCCCTTTAGTGAATCAGCGTAACGAGTCTTACCTTCGTCTCTCAATGTTTGCCTAGTGAGTCATTTTTGTTTAAAGACCCATTTAATCAATGGCTTTTACACCATTAGGCAACTCAGCGAGATCCAAACTCAGTTATATGTCATAAAGATTCATTTCTTCTTTCATGTGTATACCATGGGTTAAATTTCATGAACTCATGGCTTGTGAAAACGTTTCTGAATCATTTTCGGCTCCAATGTTATAGTTCAATTCTTGTAAATACACTATATAATCATTAGGAATTGTTGATTTCCTAACTCTTATAGATCCTCTTAATGTTGCTTCATCAATTTCTTAAGGAATTTGTTGATCAACCTATTGCTCAATTGGTTGTTCAACAATTTCTGAAATTTCTTCATTGGCAACTTGATCTACAAGATCATTATCAGCAATATGTGGAACTTCATAAAATAGTTGTCTCACACTCGATTGTACTTGAGGGGTGTGAATGACAATCAATCTATCACTTGAACCAGAGGGTTGACCTTCATAATGACCCTTCTCGCAAACAATGTCTGGAAGCTTATCACTCCGTCATTCTCAAGAAATTTTGCATTTCTTGATTCCATAAACCTAGTGTTGTGAGATGAATGATAAAATACATACCCACTTTGACCTTTAAACATATCGAAATACCCCTTGGACCTTGGGTCTAGCTTTTTTTCTTGTGGGTTATAAATTCTCACTTCAGACGGGCGTCCCCAAACCCATATATGTCGCAAACTCGGTTTCCAACCTTTGAATAACTCAAAAGGCGTCTTAGGGACAGCTTTGGTTGAAACTCGATTTAATATATACATTGTCGTTTTTAGACCTTCAGACCCAAAGTATTGAGGTAGTTTTGTATTACTCCTCATACTCCTTACCATGTCTATTAAAGTTCGGTTTCTTCTTTACCACACCATTCTAATCCGGAGAACCAAACATAGTGTACTAGGCAACAATCCTATTTTCTTGATGAAACTTCGCAAATGCACCAGGAGCTTGTCCATTCTCTGCGTATTTATCATAGTACTCTCCACCTCTATATGATTTCACGATCTTAATATGTTTTCCACATTGATTCTCTACTTCAGCCTTAAAACTTTAAAGGCTCCTAAAGCTTCATCTTTGGAACGAAGTAAGTAGATATATATGTATCGTGAATATCATCTATGAAGGTAATAAAGTATTTCAGACCATTTGCATCCATGTCAGGAATATAAATGTCAATATGTATAATCTCTAATAGGTTTGTGCTCCTCTTTGCACCCCTTTTAGACTTGTTGGTTTGCTATTGTAACACCCCGCATCCAGGGAGTGTACGAGTACATGTACAATAAAGGTGTATAAAAGCGGCTAAATATCGTATAGTAGTATTTTAGTGACTAAAATAGGAAATAGTAATTTGCTGAAGCCAGAGAGGGTGGTATGAGCATAAGGGTATAATGGTCGTGCGAAAAGAATATGAAAAATTTTGAAAATCAAATTAGAGATGGAGCGAATTTCAAAAGTTAAATTTCAATATTAAAAGTTAGAAATTTATTGGTAATTAAAAATGTTAAAATATTAAAAATGGGAAAATAAGAGCCAAACTTGATTTGGTCTCAAGAGCTAGGCTCCACGGTTTTGGAAGAGGAGAGCGAGAGGAAGGAAGGAAGAAGAAAGGAGGAGGAGAAGTCCAAAGATTAAGGTATGTTTGTCTTTGAATCAAATGTCTTTTGATGTCTAGGGCTTTAAGTGTGAATTTCCATGGAGAATTGATGCTCCTTGGTCTAGGGTTTTGGAAGAGATCACCTAGCTAGATGTTTCAATTGAGATTATGAGAGTTTTCCCAATTGGTGTAAAGCTGGGATGGAATCATCAAAAGAATGTGGTTTCAAGGAATTGGTGGACCTTAGGTAGGGTTCTTGAAGT
Organism: Tetrastigma voinierianum; assembly: GCA_016808115.1. Lineage (NCBI taxonomy): Eukaryota > Viridiplantae > Streptophyta > Magnoliopsida > Vitales > Vitaceae > Tetrastigma > Tetrastigma voinierianum. The sequence continues at coordinate 433,055 of JAEQBH010003314.1, forward strand.
TTCACTTAGGGTTTTGAGGTTTGAAGTTCCATAACACACATTTCAATTGTTGTGGAGTTGTTTTTAGATGAATTCCATGTAAATTCTTGAGGTATATGAATTATAGAAGTTGTATGATGTTAATTGGTAGCAAAAGTGGCAAAAAGGAAGCAAATCTGGAAAAAAATTCAAGGGACTGCTCGGTACAGGAAATGCTCTGTTTCCTGTTCGACTAGTTTTCGTATTTTGATCATAACTTGCTCATTTCAGATCTGATTTGAGTGATTCAAAATTCTGGGTAAAATAGACTTCTAGGGAAAAAAGTTATCTGAAGGAAGTGCGTGCAAATTGTAACCCTAAAGTACCCAAAAATTTACTCAAAGTAGGGCCATGTGTAAGTCATTGTCTGGTTCTCGGTACAGGAAATGCTCTGTTTTCCTGTTTCGACCATTTGTCGTATTTTGACTATAACTTGCTCATTTCTGATTCGATTTGAGTGATTCAAGTTGATGGTTAAATTAGACTTCTAGGGGAAAAATTTATCTGAAGGAAGTTTAAGCAAATTTTAATCCCAAAGTGCCCAGAAAATGTTCAAAGTGGGCTATGTGCCGATTCTGTTCTCACTTAAGTAGTCATCTGTTGTTTAAGATTGTGTTAATAATGGTTAGAGAGTTTTAGAGAAGGAATTTTAGTGAAAATTTAAAGAGATGTCGTGGATATCTAAAGGACTGAACTGGAGAGTTTCATAAATTTTGAAGACCGTTTGAATAATTTTTGATCATAAAGTCTATAGAGTGTTGTTGGAAAAAGGTTGGCCAAAATGAATGGGTTTTTAGTGCTTAAGGGTAATTTGTTCGATTTATTTAAACTGAATGTGTATGAATGGATTTAATGGAAGTTAATGCCATGGATTGTGGTTTTGGCAGAAAAGAAAAAGGTGAAAAGGATTATCAGGCAGGGAAGCGGAAAAGCGGGATGTCGAGCGGTGAGCAGTGAAGTGTAAAAATGATGTTTTGCAAATTGAGTTTTAAAAGTTAATGATTTTGATGTTAAAATGAAAAGTTTAATGTAAATGTTATATTGCCTAAATGAAAAGTTTTGATGTAAATGAAAAATTTAATGTACATGTTTATCTTGCATCAATATATATATATATTTATATTAAATTATATATGTATGCATATGTTAAGGCATTATGAAAGTAAAAAAAAAATTGTGTAAAGAATGCATATGTATATTTGCATATATATGAGTTTTCATGATAAAGTAAAAAGGATTTAAAAATGGATTTATAAATGTATTTTGATAAATGTTTGCGTGACCCCTAACCCCATATATTTATTATAGTGATATTGGCCGAGGTACTTTAAGCGTGTAAGGATTTAGGGTAAAGTTATAGGTTCTTAGCGGGGAGGAAATATAGATTAATACAGAGTAATATCACTTACACGTGATAAGTCTTGCTAATTTGGAACACATGCAAAGCGTGAGTTTCTCCGCGGCGTAGTGAAGTTATGTTGGAATGTGTTATCCCTCACGATCAGTGCAGAAGCCCATTGGATGTGTTTATTCTACAGGTTCGTCGGAAAGAAGAAAGAAATAAATAAATAAAGAAAGAAAGTTTGAGCGTAAATGTTTAAGGCATAAATGGATTTTAATTGTATAAGTATTTATTATAAAGAAAGAAAGAAAGAAAGTTTAAGGAATAAATGTTTAAGACATAAATTGAATTTTAGTGTAATAGTATATATTACTTTGATATATCACGAAAATGTTATTTAAATGAAAATGTACACTCCATGGGCTCCTTTGGCTCATTCTTTTCGTATGTTTTGTAAAAACATTTTGAGGACCGGAGATAGGTCTTGTAGATAGAGGACCCTCCGTGCGGGTGGTGAATCTTGAGGCAGCAGTATGATTTCATTGTATATATAATTTTCCATCTTGTATATGTTGAATGTTTTGTTATGGATATATGTATATGTATAAAGTTGAAAAGGAACTACGTGAGCTTTGATCCTCGAGTGGAGCGAGAGTGCGTAGGCGGTCGGCTTAAGTCGGCTCAAGCCCAATCTTTTGATGGCTGATGCAAATGGATTTGAAGAAGTTTCAAATGTTTTGATGATTGAAATGAATAAATGTATATATCTTATATATTGTGTTTGATTTGGTTGTGGAATGAGTCTAAGCGGAAGTTGAAGTTGAGGATGGAAGATTAGAAGTGTTTTTTTAAATGTTTTTCGCGGGTTTTTTATGTAAATTTGGGAGAGATCCGAAAAGCAGAGAGCTCGGCCAATTTTCTGAAAAGTCTAAGGTTGAAAAGAAAGAAAAAAAAAAATTACCACTTAAACTCGCATTACTTTCTAAAGATATGTTAAGGGTTGAAAAGGGTTCGCTCACATGGATTTTATTGGTATTTTAAGGGAAAAGTTTATATAGCCATTGGAGTGCCGGGAGGTCCCCTCGGTTTCATGAGGTTAATCCGGGTCGGGATCCTTCACTTGCCCTTAATGCAATTCACACAAGTCTCAAAATCCGCAAAATCCAAAGTACCAAGTACCCATCATTAACCAATTTCTTCATTCTTTCAATGGAGATGTGTCCCAATCTCCGATGCCATAACATAGAGGATTCCTCATTCATAACACATCTTTTTAATCCAATTGTAACATGCATAGAATTATAAGTAACATCATTATGTAATTGAATATGGAAAAAACCATCATTCAATACCCCATAACCAATAACTTTGGATTTATTAGATAAACTAAAACACGAATCTGTAAAGTTAAAGGAAAGTCCTAAAGGTACAAGTCTTGAAATAAAATTCCCAGATAAACTTTTAACATAAAATGTCTTTCCAACTCTATAATAAAATCGTTGCTTATTACAAGTACATAAGTGCCAATAACCTATAGCGTGAACTCATCTTTCTTTGCTGAATAGATGCATTGTTATGCCATGCCAGTAGGTTGCATACACAGTAAAGTATTTGAAACAAGGATTGGGCAAATCAATCCATGTGTTATGATTAACATTAACCATATTGGATTCATAACAGACAAAAGAAAATTGAGTACCTTTCTTATCAAGCCAGATCTTAAATTTTGAGTCGTCCTTCTTCATGTGTCCCTTCTTTTTACATAAAAAACACTTTGACTCCTTCTTTATGTCTGGTTGAATAGAAATCTTTCCCTTTCTTTTAGCTTGATCCTTTCTTTTCTTTCCAAATGTGGTCAAGTTAACCCTTTTATCCATCATCAACCTTCCCTCCTCTTGCACACACATGGTCATGGTCATTTAATTGGCCAATTTATCATATGTGTGTTGTAGAATTTTTGAAGGGCGTATTGTTAGAAGCGAGTGTTGATATAGCGAAACAGGGAAGGAGTGTCGGCGTAGGTAACACAATGAAGCAAGTTGGTGATTATATCCCCCATGCGCATGATATGATCACGCACTCCTCTTATCCTGATGAGCTTGGTGGATTAAAATTACATAATTAAGGTACTAGCAAGAGCTTTGTCATAAGTTACAAACTGCTCATCGATGGCTTTCAGAAGTGGTTTGACTTTATCAATTTGCTCGACGGAACCACGAATACTAATAGATATCTTGGTCTTAATGAACATCAGGCGGTGGACCTCTCACTTATCATAAAGACAAACGGCTTACGATGTTAGTTTTTCGGTAATAGGGTCGGGTTCGTCTTTCTTTATAGCGCAATCAATATCCATCCATCCCAGATACGGAAAATTCTCATTCCATAGCCATAGTTATCATTGTAGTTCGGGATATCACCGCCAAATCAAATGTTACTTAAGTTGAATAAATGCAATATTTTAAATATACATGCTTATTAATCAAAGTTGAGGCAAGAGAATCTGAATATCGTATTTCTGCATTCATAAATCATGCTTTTAAATTATAAATCTAGTGACATAAAACTTGCATGTGGAGGGCTAGTCTTATTCATTTAGACTTAAGTGTATGATAAAACTATCAAATCGTGTTCCTTTTCTTTAATCCTGTGGGGAAAATTAGAAAATATAATTTGATATCTCATCCTAATTAACCATACAAAATATAATAAAAATTCCTATGGGATGAGATTTATCACATTCCATATGATTAATTACAATTAATAAAATCAAATGTGATCTTAAAGAGCTTGTATATAATTTTAACTAATAAAGGATGTTGTAGGATTTATTCCCTAATTGAGTAAAATAATATCGATCAGCGAACATTATTGCAAAAACTTTAAGCAATTTAAACAATAATATTATCATTCAATTAATTTTGTATAAAACCATACGCATACAAATAAATCAAATAAATTTAATATATAGAAATTTTTAATTCTTATATTTTAAACACATAAAATGGAGTTAGTAGTTTGACATCTAATATCAATCGTACATGCGGGTTCATTAGTAAATTGTCGATTAAGTCCAAATACTTGTGTGTTTAATTCGAGACGGCAACCCTTTTTCATAAATTTTGTTAATAGTATCTTTCATAGAGAAAACGATGTAAAATTAATATGACTGCTTGTAGCGCAGTGGTAGAGGACTTATATTAAGACTATAAAGTCTTAGGTTCAAATCCCTTACACAAATTTTATGAATTTAGAATTCATTTGCTATCCTATGAGGCTACGAAGCCAAACGAGCTGAGGATCAAGCTATTCATAGCCAAACAAACTTGGTTGTCAAATGAGATTTTCTATCCACACTGTCATCTGACAAGGTGAGATAAAAGCAGTCCTTAAATCAAACTAGACAAATATGTATGAATATCCATAAATCCATTAACGAGCCATGAAGCCTAATGGTTGACTACCTTTAATTACATATGATGGTCATGGGTTTGAAACACAAATCATTCTATAACCCTTTTTTTTTTAAATCTTAATAAGGTCCAGCTCAGTCCACATTAAAGCCTTGAGGCCTACAGGAAATACATAGTCAAGGCTTAAACCCATAATTGAATTCATCTTTAACATTTGGAACTCGTTTTCTACCCAGAAAAAAAAAAAACAAGTTTTTTATTTTTTATTTTTTTTATTTTATGTCCAGAAGCCATGTTTAAAAGGGAAAAGAAAGGTTTTTCCATAAACATGTTTTCTAAAGATTTATTACCCTTTTATTTACATTAAAAGATGTGAAAACCATCTTGAATAAATATATTTATAATTCTAATTTTGAAGGCACCGAAAAGGCACTGTTTACATCTGAATAAAAAGGCACTGTTTATTCATCATGTAAAACTATCTATAGTTTCATCTAAAGGCTTAGCGGCTTCCATTAAATCTGAGTTTTGCAAAATGTTTCTAAACCAAAAGCAATTTTTTTTTTAAAACAAGGTAGAGGTCATACAATGCTCTAATACCAAATGTAAAACTAAGTAATCAAATAATACGTCGCATAGAAATACAGCCAGCGTAATCGAGATCATATACGACAAAATGCCTTAATATACATACCTTCAACTATTGTTGAGAAAGCAGAAGAAAGCTATATCTTAGAAGAATTGAAAACAAATTTTCTTGGATTTGCTTCAAACCACTAAATAAATTGAGTAAGAGCAAAAGATAAAAAAAATGTCTTTATCGATTAACAAATAGAAATGAGGCCGTCATTGATTTACTAAAGAGAGTGTAAGGAGTTGAAAAATGTGTTATGAGATATTTAAATTTGAATTTAAAATTCAAATTATATGGAACATTCTAACGCCCCGATTTTAAAAAAACTTGAGATAACATGACCATGACCTCTACAAATGCTTATTCAAGTGACCATACATTGGAAGGTAATCTAGTCATATTGGAGATATAATTTTCATCCTATCCAAAACAATATTTTGAAGTGATCGGAAAGAAGTATATTTTGTTTTGCAATTATTTAAAAAATAATATTTGAGATCCACAGCAAAATAAAAAAATTTAAAAACCAAATACTTTTTTTAAACATAACACAAATTATTTTTTAGATGGTATTTTTTAATCCTTTTTTGTTATTTTCACTTATTTTTTAAGAATTATTTTACATAAAATATAAAATAAAATACTAAATATCAAAATTATTTTTTTTGGAAGATAAGTATCAAAATTATTAAAAGCATTTTCAAACACATTTCGTTCTACAAAATATAGAGAATGGTTTTCCAAAAAAAAAAAAATTGTCAAATAATTATCAAACAAGCCGGTACTTGTAATTTTTAATGAACTTAATTTGATTTTAAATTATATTATTTTTAAGTTGTACTTAATTTTATTTTAAATATAATTTTAATTTAAACTTAGTTTTGTATTATCAAACTGACATCTCTCTTATTAATTTTTATCTGTACTATTGTTAATCAATAAATTAGTTTTTAAATAATTAAGGATTTTTTTTTTTAAAGCTAGGCCCATAATGTATAGCTTATGTGATAGGATGCTTAACATTTCAGTTGGCAGGGGCATAGGGAGAGGGGTCCCGGGTTCGAGTCCCAACTGAGACAGTTTACGACTTGTAAATAAAGTGTTTATTTTTCAAAAAAAAATAAGATTATTAAACATCCAAGTGTAGTAAAATCATATAAACATATAATATATCACTAAACATGAGATGGTTTAAGTCTCTTTTAGCAGCAGGTGATGCTCAGGTTCAGTCTGAGAATCCCGGTGTGTTATGTAGTAAAGAAGCTTTGCAGGTCTTTATAGTGCTCTGCGTCTGCATATAGAGGTTGATGCAGGAGGGATGTATAGTTTGAAAAGCCCAAAACGAGTCTGCAAATAAAGCGATTTATGTTGAAGAAGCCCATGCCCATCTCATATTGGGCTACCTCTGTCATCCAATTACACCTCAATAAGGCCTGGGCTCGGCCTCTTGCAGGTCAGTGTGCATTGGACCAGTGCAACGAAAGGAAAGCCCAACTGGGACCATAATTGATGGGCCAATTTAAAAGCCCATGGGCTACAGCAGTATTTGTCCAGTCTCATGAGGATTTTAGCCCAACAAAGTCTTATATATTTAATACAAATTTCCTTAATCCATTAAGGTCATAGGAGACATTCAATAAAACGAAGATGCATAATAAAGCCTATCAAGTTTATAACTATAATTATTTGTGGTTTATTTAGTCAAACAAGCATTCTAATAAAAAAAATAATCAAAGATGTGTATACTTGTGTGATTCCATATGATATTTGTCAATAAAATTTTTAAAATATAAAACTAAATCCAACATATGATTTTTATAAATATAAAAATATTATGAATATAAAATATGATAAATTAATATGTAATATAAGTAAAATCTTAGAATTTACTTATTTATTGTACTATTAATTATTAGAAAGGAATGTATTTTTAGATTAAAAACTAATATATTTTAAGATATTAAGTAAAAACAAAGTTTTAATAAATAATTAATTGATAAGGGTTATTTATCTAAAAAAATCAAATTGATAAAATATTATTTAAAATGTTACTATTTATTTATTTAATATATTATTAATTAATTAATTAATTATATATGTGTGTGTATTAAAAAAGGAAGTACTATAAAAAACGAAAAAAAATCAAATAAAAAGGAGGGATGAGTCCATTGGGTGGATCGGGTCGGGTGGCGATGTTGGGAACGGGTCGGGTGACAAGTGGCTAGGATGGGTTGGGGCTTGGGGGCAGTTTTGGCATTATGATAGGGGATTTTTTGAGGGCATGTTTGTGGGAATTAAAACAGCTGAAGGGTTGAATTAAACAAGTTGGATAGAAATGAAGAATATTTCTAGCCATAGAAAGCTGATGATGACTCAGATCCAAACACGGCCTTAACTGCTTTATATTTAATTAATATATGCTAACTCATGGTGGGGCCAATGTATATTATGATCATAAAGAAATCCAACAGCAATGAATAAGACCTTGAGTCTATCCGGAGATTTCATATTCTAAGTCCAAGAACAAAGTACTAAAACTATTTATGAAATGAACAAAGTATTACAAAGTAAATAAAAATATTAAAAACAAAAAACCAAAATCAATAAGAAATGGATTCATTCACTCCAAAAAAAAAAAAAATATAAATAAAAGTACAACTCTGGTGGTGTTGTTTTTGGTTTTCTCGAGATAAATAGTTTTCAGCGTTAAGCTTATTTTTTAAGAAAAATAATATTATTGATTGGCTATAATAGATCGCGTATATCAGATATAAATAAGTAAAAAATCATACAGCTGATGGTAATATATATATTATAATAGTGTCATCGATATAAAGCACTGTCAAATTTGATAAAAACAATCAAATCACTCCTATAAATCGATATCTAAGATATAATTTGATATCTTTAACTAATCAAATTTGTCTTATCTATTTGAATAGCCCTATACGAATAAAACATTGCAATAAAAAAACAAACAATATTTGTGGAAGAATCATTTTATTAAAAAATAAAATAAAATATATATATTTAAAGGGGTGATTTTAGGTCAAGAATTATCAAAAAATCATTCTTCATTACTTATGAAAAAAAGACTATAAGAGAGAGATAAGAGAAAAGGAGAAAATGGCTGCTAACAAGGCTTTGTTCTTAATAAATTGTTTGTTTTTCAATTTTTTATGACTTATTCTTGAAAAAATTCAAAAGCCAAATCTATTCAAAAAAAAAAAATCTAAGAGGAAAATCACCCTACCCCCAACAAGCATTAAGATGAAAAGAATATTAAGTAATACTTAATACTATTATTAAGCAATATTTAGCATTAAGATGAAAAGAAAAGTTATATTCAAACATTACTTAAAGAAAAACCAAACGCCACCTAATTCCGAGTACATGTAAGGCAACAGAGATACTCGATGGCGGTGCAACTAGATATTCAGCTCTCCTTTTAGTTATTGACGTCGTTGATTCCTTTGATGGGTCCGGGCCCCGTCACGGTGCCCTTGGGGAGAACATGGTTCAGATAAAGCGGCCGGTAGTACTTTCCGGGGAGCCGGTGAGTTTCCGGGTATTTTCTGTTCGATACTCCCATCTCACATGGAAGACCGCCGGAATGTTTCTCCGGTGAGAGGCGGAGCTCATCGCAGGGAAGACCGAGGTGGGTGACGGCGGCGGCGGAGGGGAAGTCGTTGAGGATTCGAGCTGAGTGGTAACATGGGAGGAGGAGGAGGAGGAGGAGGAGTGCGGAGACGATGTGGGACTGAGACATTTTGCAGAGATCTGTGATTGTGAATGAGATCATGAGGACGGAGGTGACAAGAAGAATAAAACGTTGCGTTTGTTGGGTGGGCTTGGACTAAATGGGCCAAGCCCATAGTTTGAGAAAAAAAAAAAAGGAACAAAAGAGGGCTGATTAGGTGGTAATTTAAGCCCGGCTCATCCGGAATTAGGGTCAAATTAAAATTTCATTATTTGTGGTCAAAAATCGGGCCCAATTTGGGCTCCACTAGGTCCTTCGCCAATTTGGCCTGACTTTGCTTGGTTGGGCCATTAAAGACACTATTTTTTCATCAAGAAAAATCGGTCAGTTGTTAGTCAGTCACCGGCCTCTGCTCATGGAGAAAGGGAAAGAGGGTTTAGTGAGAGAAAGAAAATGGAAATTTAGGGTTCGTTTTTGCTCCAAAATTAGGGCGTAGTGACTCTTTACAAAGTGCTTTTCCAAATTTTAAATTTGAATGATTTGATTATTTCTCTGTAATGCTAATTTGGCTGTGCCATTTGGTGAAATCTTTAATTTCTCTTTTGAGTTATCCTTTTTTTTGGATGATGTTTGCTGCTTAAGTATTTCAAGAATAATATTTTTAATATATTGTTGTTGTGAGCTTTTAGTTTACTTGTTGGATAAGAACTTTGTATAACATATTATTGTCATTGTTGAAATAATAGAAGTTTAAGTGGCACATATGGAATTAAGTGACTTCTTACTGGAATTTAAGGTTTTATAAACCAAAAATTATTGTCTTATTATAGTTGATTGGATTTGTTGTATTAGCTAACTTAATCGTTGAACCTATTTTGTCACACAAAATTGGATAAGACTTCTGAAGACAGCCATCTTTCCCAGAAACATAAACTTTCCTTCCTCGAATGCCAAGTGAATCTGCAAAACAAACAAAAAATTTCTTATTTCCCTAACCTGGCATGGAGAAAAATTTTGAGTTAAATTGGTTCATGCAAAAGCAAGAATTTAGTAGAGAATGAAATGTGGATTGGATCTTATTAATCGAACCATGGATAAAACCCATACGATTGAACTTTAAATTTTATTTATTTTTGGTTGGTGGGGCTGTGGTTTATTTTTGGACCTTGGACAAAAAAACCCCACCACAGAAAGTGTTGGGGATCTGTCATTTTTCTTCTTTAAACATGTGTAAAGTAAATATTTTTATTTTAATTAATGTTATATAATATGTCGGCGTCGCGTGTACATACCGATTAGTAGAGCGTTGAAAGTTTAAGAATCACGGGGCATTAAAAAGAAAAGTCAAGGGTACGACATCCAGCAGGACGAGACACGATCAACCCATTTAAAATAATAGACACTACTTTTTCAAAATATGATATAGTCCAATTTAATTTTGTTTTTTTTTATTTAACTAACTTGAGATAATATGACAAACTAGTCTGTACAGGGCAGTTATAAAAACCTTGAGATTACCACAATCTTTGACAAATGTAGGTATCAAGACAAAGTTTATATTAAAGGTGAATTAACTATATTGAGATATAATTTCATCCTATTCAAAACAATATTTTGAAGTGATCGGAAAAATGTATATTTTGTTTTGCAATTATTTAAAAATTAATATTTGAGATCCACAGCAAAAAAAATTTGAAAACTAAATACTTTTTTTAAACATAACTCAAGTTATTTTTTAGATGGTATTTTTTGTTATTTTCACTTATTTTTTAAGGATTATTTTACATAAAATAAAAAATTAAAGATTAAATAAAAAAAATGATAAATATCAAAATTATTAAAAGCATTTATGTTTTCAAACACATTTCGTTCTACAAAATATGGAGAATGGTTTTCAACAATTATGTTTTTGTCAAATAATTATCAAACAAGCCCGGACTTCTTTTTTTTTTTTAATGAACTTATTTGATTTTAAATTATATTATTTTTAAGTTGCACTTAATTTTATTTTGAATATAATTTTAATTTACATTTTTTTTTGTATTATAAAACCGACATCTCTGTTGTTGCTATTTTTTATTTTTACTATTTTTTTAAATAATAGTAAGGATTATTTTTTGAAAAGAATAATTAAGGATTTTTTTTTTTTTTTTGAAAAGTGAGCCGTAAATGTGTAAAATTCCGCGTGGTAGGCGTTGTGTTTCTCAAAAAGATAGGGTAGAGTGCAGTTTGAGTCTCGGTGTGGACAATTTACTATCTTGTAAATAAAGTGTTTATCTTTCAAAAAACTTAAGATTATTAAACATTTAATGTAGTAAAAACTACAAAATCCCATATAAATATAAAATCTCAATCAGTGTGTAGATGGGAAATTGTTGTGATCTTGTATTATGTCCGGTGATCTGAGTTTGAGAACTATGAATCTGGTGTGTTACGTAGTAGAGTTTTATATCATGTTGTGGTCTCTTACGTATTCGTATGAGAATTAATCTGTAAGTATAGTTTTGAAAACCAAAGACAAGTCCTCTACAAATAAAGCCTAATTTATGTAGAAGAAGCCCATACCCATCTCATATTGGGCTACCCCTGACATCCAATCACACTTCGATAAGGCCTGGGCTCAACCTCTGGCAGGTCAGTGTTCATTGGACCAGTATACGACGCAAGGGAAGCCCAACTTGGAAAAGAATTGATTGGCCAATTTAAAAGCCCATGGGCCGCACCAGTATTTGTCAAGTTTCATGAGGATTATAGCCCAACAAAATCTTATATATTTTCTACAATTATCTTTAGTCCATTAATGGACAGGAGGCGTTCAATAAAATGAAGATGCGCAATAAGTGTTGTACTTATCAATATTTTAAAAATCGGATTGAATCGAGATTAGACCGTAAATCGATAACAAAACAATTCGATTCAAAGATTAAAACCGTTTTTCTTTAAACCAGTCGAACCAGTGGTTGAACCGATCGAATTGACGGTTGAATCGATCAAATCAGTGTAAACCGTTCAAATCGATGGTTGAACCGTCATCAGTTCAACCACGATTTGATCGTCAGTTCAACTAGTAAATTATGAACCAATAATTTTTTCGATTCAGTCATCTATCCTATTTTTAAAAATTGGTATTTATGCAAGAGGAAAGCCTATCAAGTTTACAACTACAATTATTTGTGGTTTACTAAGGTGTTGTTTGTTTTTTTATATAATCAATCATTTAATGCCTTTTAGTCATTCATATACAATTAAGGATAGTGTTGCATCGTCAATTAAGTCAGACTCAGTGGTTAACAGTTGGACATGACATATGAAAATGATCAAGTTCGAGTCTCCAATGTAAAAAAAAAAAAAAATATTATTTCATTTTTTTGTTTCAGACTACATGAAATGCCAAAGACCATTATAGGTGTTCAAGCTATGTTTTCACAAACACATTTAAGTAACAATTTGTTTGATAATGATTTAAAAAAAAAACATTTTTTACTTTTCTAACTCGTGTTATAAATTTTCATCACATTAATTTTTTGGCAGTTAAATATTTTAGTTATAATATAGTAAATTATCCTCGTTGGGACTCGAACCCAAGACGACTCCTCTCCTCATGCGTCTGCCTGCTGAAATATTGAACGTTCTATCATATGAATTATACATGATGGGCTCACAATAATTGTTTATAAGTATTAGAAAGATTAAAATGTGACTTAAGATTTGTATCAAACAAATTATAATCTTTAAATAAATTTCACTTAGTCATCTTTATATGGATGGTCAAATACAAATTGTACAGGACTATGACTTTTTCTCAAAGAATATATATAGTAATTGTTTAAGATAATGATTAAAAAGAAAAAAAAATAATTTGGAATGACCTCTATATAATAAAGGAAATGCATTGAATACTTCAATGTAAAAAACTTGCACGACTCAATTGAAAACAGTATCTCATTTATAAATTTAATTGAACGACTTCATTGGAATACTTAATGTTTTTTTAAATAATACCATTATTAAAAAATATATTTTTTAAAATATAGAACAAAAATAAATATTTCCAAATCTATGATACTTATTGCCAACTAAGCATCACATAGATATTTTGCATTCAAAACACGAAAATATGAAATCGTGTTTTGAAAACATGACTTTAATGTTAAAATGTAAAATCATGTTTTGAAGACACAATTTTAGTGTAAATTGTAAAATTATAAAGTCATGTTTTGAATATTTGATTTTAATGTAAACATGTGAAATCATGTTTTGAAGACAAGATTTAAGTGCAAATTTTTAAATTTGTGAAGTCGTGTTTTAAAAACACGATTTCAGTGTAAAATTATGAAGTATTGTTTTGAATACATGATTTAAATGTAAAATTGTGAAATCGTGCTTAAAAAAACAATTTAAAATCATGTTTTGAATACACTATTTCATATGCCTCATTACTTATATGTCAAAAACTAGTCTAGAATTATAATTATTTTTCAAACTAAAATATTTTGACAATTATTTATTTAATTATCGAAAAATTTATCAAGATCCGGAATACTTAAAATCATAATATATGTATATTTAAATTGCATCCCTATTTTCTTATGTTCAATTCCACTTATGCCATTTCATAAATGATTAATGTAATATAAAACGTAAAAGGATATTAAACATTGGTTTAAGAATTTTAATGGCTCTTTCCAATTTCTCCACCCACTCTTGTCATCATTACTTGATCCCATTTTAAATTCATTTTATTCGACCTCTAATTCCACATTTATGTTTAAAAAATAAATAAATAAATAAATAAAGAATTATATGATTTCGATGTTAAACATTAGTATAATTCGTCCACAGTACCATTTGGGGATTTTCAACACCTTGCCTAAAAAAATAGATGTTGAAATGTGAAACCATTTAGTTTGTTTACAAGACTTTTTGGGCTAAAAATTAATTTAATTGAAGATGTTTGAACTTTGATTAATTGCATGGAATAATAGCAAGAAATAAAACATCCAACATTTAGGTTTAGACTCGTGAGAAATGAAGTCATTGATTGAGATGTTTTATTCCTGTTTTTGGAAATTAAGGACACGTTTTATTTATATATTTGAAAGCAGTTCTTGAGGACTATTTTTAAAAACACAAAGAACATTATTTTATTGTTTTTTGGAATTTGTTATTATTATTTAAATTTAGCCTTTTTTTTATGTTTTTTATGTTTTTCGTAATAAAAAAATTTAAGAACAAAAAAGTATTACCACATTTTTAACGTGCTTTATTATTTTAGAGAATAAAAAATAGTTTTAAAAAATATGAACAAATCCACCAATCATACATTATTAAGAGTATGATTAATATTAAACCTAACATTTGACTTCGATGACTTTAAATGAATATTTTTAGCATTTCATTTTCAAGCTTCTATGAGGAGTTAATGAATGAAAAAAAAAAACCTAACATTTGACTTCGATGACTTTAAATAAATATCAAAACAATTTCGAATTAAAATTCTTCAGCTCGTTTCATTTTCGATGAGGAGTTAATGAATGAAAAAATAAATAAACAAAAATAAGTTTTCTTGAAAATTTAGACTCACTAAACATGGTTGATTGTTTAGTCGACATTGGTTTTGAGGGTTTAAGATACAAAATAGTTTTTCTAATTTTTATCCATTAATATATCTTTTTTCTTAAGAGAATAATATTATGAATTGGCTAATAATACGTTACATAAGCAACGAATCGAGTATTAAAAATATTAAGGATGATCGTCGTAGGGTTAATAACGTAAAGAATCGAGCTTAAAGCCTGCATGTTTGATAATTATATAAATCTTTGGAATACATATTTCCGAAATTGTAACATGCCCAAGTGACAAATATGAAATTTCCGACTCGATGGTGGCTAGCTTTTATCTCGAATTTTTGGAGGGTTGTGTTGTAAAATTTAAGGCAGAATAAAATTGAATTCGATTTAATTTCGACTTAGTTTTATTTGCGAGTTAGCCGTTAGTACAGAATTTTTATTTATTTTTTTAAAATAATTAGCTTATCAATTAAGATTTTTCTAGATTCATATATAAAATTTGATATTTTTGCTATATTTTTTGTAGGTTATGGGTTTTAAAAATAATAATTATTATAATATACGATTAATTTATTAAACTTTGTTGTTTTAACTATTTTATTTTCAATTTCTAATGTATATTTTTACTATAATTTATATGATAATTTAATAGTTAAAAAATATTGTATGAAAATTTATGGAATGCATTTGAATTAAATAAATTATAGTTTTAATATTAAATATATTTTTATTTATTTCATTAATCATATTTTAAATATTTATAATTTCATTTTTTTATTTATCCTTTAAATTTTATTCAAACATATATGTTTTTTTTAATAGAAATGAAGTTATATTAGTTTACAAATTAAATTAAATTTAATAACTAAATTATCAGTATATCTTAAATAATTTTTTTACTTAAACTAGTGTTAATAACAAAATACTGTTATTTTTAAAATAATTAACAAAAATTATATACTAATTTATTTCCTAATATGATTATATATTTTAGCAAGATGGATTTTCAAACAAATAGGATATTTAATTATTATATGATTGAGATGCATTTTATATGTAAATTATTATTATATATTTGTATATTATTTATTTTTATTTGAAGAGTGATAAATTTGTAAAATTAATTTTTTTTAACATTTTTTAAGGTTTTGGTCCCTTTTGGCCTGCAACAGGTTAAACGAGCGTCAGCCATTTCCCGAATAAAATGGGTCGTATTAGCTATCTGAATTTAGCCCTCAAACGTGGGTTAACTGAAATGAGTTGAGGTAGCCTTCTAGAGCTTTTAATAATGCTGTAATGATTTGATTTAATGTTTATCACCTGTCGAATCTAACTGCAATACGAATCGTCGCGCGTAAGAAAGTATTAATAAGATGATGAAAATCAAGCTGAGTCGTATTAAAGAAAGCGATACAAACCATCTGTGCCTTAACATTGACAAAAAACATGAAAAAACATAGTAAAAAATCATATTTGTATGGAAAAAGAAAATTGTCTAAAGAAACGTAAAAGAGTGATTTCAGGCTAAAAATTCACCTCTTGGAAAATGAGCTAAAAAGAACGAGACGAAAGAAAGTGAGAGACGACCAGGGCTTTTTTTTTAATATACCATCTTATGGAGATATGAGAAAAACTAATATATTTTAAATTATGAAATATGATAAAGTAAGAAAGTAACTTGTTTATACACTATAATTGATATGGGAATCCAAATATTAGGTAGGTGTTTTCCCAAAATATTCACCCTAAAAAAGTTTTAAAAATAATATTGTTTTTCACTATGTCTATGATTATTAGTTGCAATTACGTATAAAGGGATTTAGGGCTTGGGATTAAATTTTTTTTAAGGATATTTCAATAATATTAACCAATAAGAATCTAATTTATTTGACAACTATATATTTTAGAACTTTTATCTACTTTTCAAAACAAAAAACCCAGACAAGTATATTTGATAATAAAAAAAACTATTTTCCAATTAATTGTTATTTTTAAGAACAAAAAACATCCTTTAAAAAGAAATTAAGAACAAAAAACATGAATCATGATAATTAAGATAACACAATTTAGTTGTTTTCTCACTTGTATTTTTAGGGTTGCCTTACAAAATAATCATATACATATGCAAAATGATTAAATATTTAAAAATATTGAAATAAATTCAAAATATTTCTAATTTCTAAATAAAATTTTATTTTACCTACTATAAAAACAGGTTTAAAAAATTGATCTTAAAAATTGTTTCTATATCTTTTGCCAAAAGATATACTTCTTGCATTCTTGCTTGATTTCATATCTTTAATATATTCCATCATTTCCTTAAAAAAAAAACAGTTATTAAACAAACCCTTGGATTTCACTAAAAATTTTAAACTTCATTACACTAAATTTAATTTTGTGCTTAATCGAATCAAAACCACACATTTACTTCAACTTAAAATTGTGCATCAGGAGGCTTGATTCAGTGGTTAAGGATCGGGCATCGAGAGGAACCAGGTTAGTTTATTAATATATTATTTATTTTTATAGGTTAGTTTTTAAAAATGAAATGATCTTTGGAGTATAAAGTCTTAACAATATGTCACCATAATTTTTCAAAAAAAAAAAAAAAACAATATGTCACCATCACATTAATTAACTAATTTATTTATTTTTATATCTTCCTTCCTTTTCAAGCAACCTTAATTTGCAACAAGAAGAAAGAAAAAAAACAGTGTCTGAATATGAATACGACGTTTATTTCTAAAATTCCCATGAAGAGGAAGTCAAAATTATTTGGTGAAATTTTGATACGACGACACTACTTCCAAAGCATGAGAATGACAAAAACAGGATACATTGGTTTGGTCAAGCCAGGCGGCCGACAAGGCCAAAGCCAAAGCCAATTTCCGTTTGGCTACCAAGAAAATGCCTAAAGAAAAAAGAAACCCTAAAAAGAAAAAACGTATGCATGATCTTCATGATTCTTTTCTGTACATAAAATATTAGCCGTAGGATATGTTTGGACGGCCTTCAATCCTCGGCCTTTATCAAAACAGTTGAATGGTTTTCCCACTTTTTGGAAACTAATAAATGCTGAGAAATTAAATCCCACCTGTTGAATTAAACAAGTTGGGTAGAGGAGAAATTTAGAAAATGAAGAAATCTAACTAAAATGAATAAGAAATGGATTCATTCCCCTCCTAATCGGAAGATTGTAACAACAAATGACTACAACAGCAGTAAATATATGTCAAAAAAAAAAATTTCATTCACTCTGAAAAAAAAGGGTACAGCTATAATTCTGAATATCTCTGTAAGGCCTGTAAATGTTTTATTATCAAGATATACACGTAAAAATAAAAATAAAAATATTGGAAAAAGAATGAAAAATGATCAATAGAGATTATTGATGGTGGTGCATCTAGGGCTTTCTAGTTCTTGACGCCGTTGATTCCTTTGCTGGGACCGGACGGCGGCGTGGTGCCCTTGGGGAGAACATGGTTCAGATACAGCGGCCGGCCGTAGTACTTTCCGGGGAGCCGTTGAGTTTCCGGGTGGTAGTTGTTGTTGTTGTTGTTCAGTACTCCCATATCGCAGGGAAGACCGCCGGAGTGTTTCTCCGGCGAGAGGCGGAGCTCGTCGGTGGGAAGAGCGAGATGGGTGGCGGCGGCGCCGGTGGAGGGGAAGTCGTTGAGGATTCGAGCTGAGTGGTAACATGGGAGGACGAGGAGGAGGACGAGTGCGAAGACGATGTGGGACTGAGACATTTTGCAGAGATCTGTGATTGTGAATGAGGTTTTTTTTTTAAATTTTCTGGGTATGGAGGATTTTGATTTTCAGAGGCTTGGATGTGGATGAATGGCGAAGGGGTTTGGTGGGTTTAAATAGCCTCTTAAGACGGTTGTGTAAACGGTTGACAATGTCAACGTTCGAAAGTCGTAGTTTCCGGGAAAGCAAGGCCTACGCGCCGACGACTTTGGTCGTTGATTATAGATTTATAATTAAGTAAAACATTTTTTAATTTTTTATATATTCCTTAATGTGTTGCAAGAAATTGCTTGGAGCACTGGGAGGGTCAAGGTTTGCTCGGAAGGGGCATTAGGATTTAACCTCCAGGAGGCCATTTTTATTGATTGTCATGTTATATTCCAATAGTAAAGGATCCGTTAAATGATTAGGATTTTGTGACGATACGGGATACCATCCGATTCAAAATATTTTGGAAGCTCAACTTCGAAAGAGAATTTTTGTGAGATATGTGGTAGAGAGTAGAGACAAAGGAGGGAAAGCCAATGCAGGGGCAACACTCCTCGTTGTATAGACTTGACTTGATTGGAACAACCCAGTTTCATCTAGGGTTTTATATACACTTTATATGTGTGTTTAAGTTTTTATATTATGTACTTAAAAACTGCAACCAATAAAAATCTTTCCCTGTCTATGTTCCTGTGATATTTCTTGTTTATTTTCTTTTTATTTGTTGTTTATTTTGCAACATGATCTTATAACTTTAGGGGGCCGTTATGTAGGTTTTGGGCTAGCTTGAACTATTTTATTCATGTTTTATTTTTATTTATTTCGCATTACATTGTTTTAATTAGGGATCTTCAAAAAATATAGGACCTAAGGTCAATTTCAGGCCCAAACCCGGTCCAAGGCCGGATATAGGTTCGTTACAGGATCGTCCCATGGGTTTCGGGTCGCGTAAGCGTCTGCTAAGGCCCGCATACGTATTTACGTGTTATTTAACTTTAAATACGTTATGTATTTCATTTATAATATGTATTTTATTAAAATTTTATTATAAAAGTCAAATATAAGTAAAATTTAATTGATCCATTAAATTTTAAGTTTGAAGGAGAGGTTAAAATTTAAAATATATATATATATATATATGTTTTTAATTAACCCCAGGTATATGACTTGAGTCAGCGCACAGGCTCGTCAAGTCTATCAGTCTAAGGCCTGCAAGCTAGACCGAGGTCTTAAAAATATAAAGCTTAACATGACTAAACCTGTTAATCGGTCAACATTCCTATAAATCAGGCCCAAACTAAATTGCGAGTCTTATTTCTCAAGGTCGAGCGGCCTGACCCAACATGTTGGAGACCACTAATTGTAGTATTATGTTATTAAAAAAAAAATCTGATTTATTTAGGATTCATCTTAGAAAAGAATTTTAAATTAGATTAAGAGAATTTGGAAGGAGAGTAAGTCGGTGAGTAGTTGAGAAGGAAGAATACGGGCGTTGGCGGTGGTCGGAGGCGCGTGGAGATTGAGGGTGGAAAACGGGCGATGACGGTACACACGTAGGCGAGTTTGACTTTGACCACGTGGCGGTAGTAGACTAGTGGTAGTAGTAGTTTACGTCTGAAACTTGGATGACACGTCACACACAGTATTGCAAGTGAAACGCGTCGTTTTGGGGTGAAAATAATGAAATATTCCCTGCCACGTCACCAACCAAATGAAATACTTACTACGATCGGATGAAAACATACGGTAAAGCAATAAAAATGGGAGAAGCCTGCCTAATCCACTTTGAAATTTCTACCCTTCTTCCACAAGCTAAGTGGATGATTGTTGAAAATTGAATCTTCACAGTTGGAAATGGACTTATTTCTTGAAAAAATAAAAATCAAGAAAATGAACAAGAGGAAAATGGGTCTAAAATTAGATCTTGGACTACAAGTATTGGAAGTGGAACAGGTCTTAGTAAGCATAAATGTTAAATACGTGTACAGACTTGTCCGCTACGTTACCACCTAACGTTGCCAATGTGCTGGGTGGGGTCTTCCCCTACACCTACACCAACTTTTTCCTTCAAATATTGGTTTTTTTTTTTTTTTTTTTTGAAAGACTCAAATATTAGTTTTGTTCACACTGTTTCTTACCCATTCAAATATCACAAGTATGTATTTAAATTTTACTATTTTCTATCAATTTCATGTACATTGTTTAGCATCTATATGCTATGGTTGGGATAAGGAATGTAAATGACACGGGGTTTTCGTGTATGTCCCAGTTTGCCTTGGATTTTTTTTCTGTCTCAAGATATGCTTTTGATGTTTAGGATATGTGAGGTATTAAACGGATTTTTAATAGGTGTTTTAATGAGTTATTTGTCCATTTATGACTTTTTTTAATATGTGTTCAAGCCTAATAGGAACGGTCAATCCAAAAGATCGAACGTAGATAAGAGAGAGCATCCACCGAAGTTTAGAATTATCTTTATAATTTAAATCTGAAGCCGATATGTGATCGTGTCGTGTCGCATTTCTAAGAAGCGGAACGTTAGCGGATAACTAAGCCCTCTTAGTAGTTTTCCTCAGAAGCCGCTTTATTAGGGCACCGGGTAGCCATCTTCTACACTTTCCCTTTCTTCTTTACACAGATTACCAGCAGCAGTGTAGGTGATAAGTATCAGCTGTCGGAGAGGCTCAGCCAAAGCCCAGCAATAGATATGAGAATCTCTCAAGCTTATGTACAATTCCAAAATCTCATATGGAATTGATATGGAATCACATTATATATCTCTCACATCGGCTCTATATGAAATTGTGGAGTGGTACTTAACCTTTAAAGGTTCTTCCACTTATCAAACTTATCTTTTAGGTTGGGCTTTAAAACATATGAGTTGTTAAACAAGTGTTTTAACAACAGATTATTTGTCCATATGTAACATTTTTTAATAGGAGCGGCATGGATAAACTATAATAATAAATGTCAAGGATATCTTGAGACAAAAAAAAAATGTATAGAACAAAGTGGGATAGACACAAAAATCTCGAGGAAATTTGTGTATCTTATTTCTCTATGGTTTATGATTTTTATGTCATACGATATATTTTACCATGTATTTTAATATTTCGATTTAAAAGTTAATTAACATTTTCTAATACTTCGAATTTTGTTTGGAAAGTATTTTTTTTAAGCAAAAGTAGGAATAGTTTTTTCAAAGCGGGTTTGCGAGACTGCGAGGCCAGACTCAAATGGTAAGGGGATGGGGTTAACGGGAGGATTGGCTTCGAATCATAATATGAGAATCTTATAATAATATAATGCAAGTGAATAAAAGTAAAAAAAAAAGTTTTAGAAATTTTGTTTGAAAACATGAAATTCATATGATATATTTTAATTTTTTTATTAAAATAAATAAAAATAATTTAAAATAACTTGGATTAGGTATTTAGGGTCTCATATATGAAATTTAAAATAAATTCATTACATTTAAGTGGGATTAATTTTAATCTTTCTTTACACATTGTTTTCCTCACAATATTAATATGTCGGTAGATGTGTTGTTTGGAAGAAAAGTAATTTTAAATGATACAATGGGGTTGAAATGGGAAAGTCAACAAAGTTTTTTTTTTTTTAAAAAAAAAACTATATATTGTGTAAATATATTCTTTAGAAATTAGAAGTCAAATGAAAGGCCGATTTTTTAAAATGGTAAACGCCCTTAACTAAGGAGTAAAAATGACTAAAGCACTAGGGAATTTCTTGTCATCTTCCTTCCAAAAGCCAAGTGGGAAGGTTAAGGTAAACTGATGCCATCGAAATTTTGGCTTGAACACTGGTGGAACTTCAATTATTTTTAATTTTATAAAAATTTTAAAAAATAAAATAAAATACCAAAATTTTCAAAATCCTGGGCAACCCATTATCCAATTCGTAATTTCAAGTCAAATATTCAACCCTGTTCTTTTTTTTGGTTAATTATTTTACAGAAAATGAACAGGCTAAACTTCAATTTTATTTTTATTTTTATTTTTTGAACCATAAACTTCAATTATTTGACAAAGTAAAAGATATAAAAGAAGGGTAAGGGTAGTCGAGTGAGGTTTAAATGAAAAAAAGAACACGTAAAAAAGTTCAATTATTAGCTTGGACTATAAAAAGTCTAAGGGTCAAACCTATGACCTAAAATCACGGTTTTGGATTACCCATAATCCGGAGCGTGACCAAAGCCTTAACTAGAGCACTCACAAATTTTCCTCTCACCTTCCACAATCCCATGACCCAAAAACTAAGGCATGTAGTAGTGTTGAAAATTGAAACTTGAAGATGTGGGAATAGACTCACTGGGAAGACCCAATTAAATTTTCCTGCGAAACAAAACAGGAAAAGATGTGGAAAGAAGCAGCAACTGACAAAAAAAAAAAAAAAAAAGGCAGAGAAAAAGGAAAAATGTGTTCAATGCATCGAGATTGAGCGTGTTGACAGGGTGGAGACCCGAGCCCAGGAGCCAGAGCCAGGAAGCGGGAACAACCTTTGTTTGTCGAGGTAAACCACCGGAGTGTTTGAGCCATGTGGAATGGAGAATCTTGCTAAAATGGGGTATGGGTCGGCTTTCTTGAGTGCAGTGTGTCTGCAAAGTAAGTGTTCTGCCGAGTTGTCCCGGATGGTCGAATAATCGTGAAAAGAGTGAGTCTTGTATGCTCGTGAAAGTCGACCCCCATTACTCTTACATCCTAGGTTGACTTGGTCGAGATTTGGGGTTACATTCGATCTTAACTTCATTATTGAAACCATGACTATTATGCCCACCCCAAGTTATTGAGGTTAATTGAGTTAGGTCGAGTTAGGTACGACAGATAAAACATATATATATTTATATTTCTAAACCATTGTGGTCTAAACTCAATCCAACACTAGTAATATATGACTTGTATAAGAAAAAAAACATATCTATAATTATTGTAAATGTTAGGTAGACATAATGAAGGGGCCCGCCCAAGCTAAGACCAAGCATCAGCCCATGAAAGGGCTAAGGCACAGTAAGAGAGCTCGCTCTTGAAGGCGGCACACGCACCCGTCTCGGGAGCGGAATTTCCCTCAAAATAAACCATAAAATGGAATTGAAATAAAACAATAGGTTTTCGTTCCTCGAATGAACGTCCTCCCTAAAAGGAAATTGGAGGCTACAAACTAAGGGCAATCATGACTCTTGATCCTCCTTAAGGCCAATTGTCAAGCGGCTGACAAGCGATATGTAAAGAAATAAAAAATGGTTTTTAGTCGATTTATGGGTGAAAGCTCGGTTTAGCGGCATCAAACTTGATTTTGACAAAAAAAATCGAAAGAAAAAAAATTGGAAAAAATTCCCATTTTTCGCCGAAAAATCGGAAAAATCCGATATTTTCAGAAAAAGTAGATTTTCAGAAATTTGAGATGTAAATTATGTTTAGGTGCTAAGGGAAGAAATTAAAAAATGGGGCCAAACAAAGCTGCAGATAAAAAAATGTGTATTTTGGGAAAAATAATTCCTGTTTGGTGCATCAACCAACCCAGTTGATTGATTTAACCCACTGACACAGTGGGTCCCACTGTCTCTCTCTACTCTCTTTATAATATTTTATTTTATTTTTATTTTACTTTATAACTTATAATATTTTTAAATCAAATATTAATTTGAAAAAAAATAAATAATAATAATATCATTAAATTTTAAAATTATAATATATAATATTTTGAATCTCACCGTGCTCTACATAATATTTATAATAATAAGCAAATAAATAAATAATATATGCTTTAACATAATATATTTGAATAATATATTAAATATAACGTATTTAATTTAATAATTCTTAATCGAATTTGATTTTAATACATCTTGATAAGATATGAATCATTCCATGTCTATATAATTAAAATATGAAAAAAATTTAATATAGATATTTTTATAAAAATAATAAAACTTATATTTTCGATATTTTCGTAAATCTATTAGATATATCCCGTGTTTATCGATATTTTTATCATGCGTGTAGCAGGGTAGCCATCGAAAAATCGTCAAAACCACCTAATAACATAAATGAGAATCACTAGAGGAAGCGTCGCATAGCCGCCTGACAGGTGGGACCAATGGGCTCGACTGTCAAGGCAATGATGAACCAAGAAAGTCATATCTCCACCAAATCACGCATGACACTCGTAGAATCTCTATAAAAGAAAATCCAATATAAATCCTTTGGTAGAGATTAAGAAATGATTAACAGTTTAAAGTTCATAGGTCCTTTATGTTAGTAAATAATTCCTTCTGGCATTGGATCATCACATATAAGCCGAAAAATCTATCAATTCGAGTCTCCTCGTAACTACTGGAGATTTACCTTATTATTATCTTTTGACCCCTTAGGATTAGTCTATATATATATATATATATATATATATATATATATATATATATATATATATATATATATATATATATTAAATTTTATATGTATTAGAAAGTTAAAATTATTTATGGATATACCTTTTAAACTGAAGGGGCACGCAAAGGATTAAGTTTTTAGTAAAAAAAAAATGTAGAGGAATGTGGTGGAGATGGAAATCAAACACTTTACTTTATGCCCATAAGAAGGTACTGTAACCAACTATGCTACCCTACTTTTGATTTATTAGATTTTAAATAAAAAAAAAATTATTACGTTATTAGATTTGAAGTCTTTGAATGTCTAGCGTTAGGCGTGAAATTTATACTCCTCGCCGTGATAATATAAATTGCCTTCGAACCGACTTCGAAGAATCTACAAAGCAATTGATCATCATGAAGGGAATACTCCCCAAAGTATCTGGGGATAGAGATATGCTGGGGGAGCGAGTCAAGCAATGCAGTGAGGAAAACATGCTACTAAGTGCTGAGGTTAGCATACTAAAAAAGAAGATAGAGGCCATTGAGGAAGATTTATTTTTCGATATTTGTATCTAATGTTGCCAGTATATACCTTTTAAACTGAAGGGGCACGCAAAGGATTAAGTTCTTAGTAAAAAAAAAATGTAGAGGAATGTGGTGGAGATGGAAATCAAATTTATACTTGTATTTTCTCTCTCTTTTTCTTCATTTATATATAATTATATTATACTTGAAAATCAAATTTATATTTGCATCAGTAAAGGATTATATTTTTCTTCATTTATATATAATTATATTATCTTTGTATTTTAAAATCTCTTTATATAACTCCTTTTGTATTTGGCTTTATCTTCTTATAAAAGAAAAAAATGATATAAATTATGTAATCCAGTGAAAACTTGTTATAGTGATTTCAGTGTTTGTGTGTTGGATTTTGTTTGTTAAAATGTTTTGGAATTCTAAATTTAGAATCATACCATTTTACCATAAGTGATAGTATGTTTGTTAATTGTTTAAAGAAGTAGAAAAAAATGAGTAACCAAAATTAGAAAATAAAGTTGTATTCTAAAAATTAAAGGAAAATTAATATTTTCTTATATTTATTAGGGGTATGTTTCTTAACGGTTTTAAAACTGTTTTTATTCTAAAAAACAAGGAAATATAGAAAACAAGTTTCATTCTCCATTTTTTTGTTATAAAAAGCAACGATTCGATAAACATGGCAATGAATTCTGACGATAATAATTTATAAGTAATAAAATTGTGTGTTATCAAGGTTTGTAAAAGCGAAGTCAACGATCACAATTGTTTTGTTTTTGTTTCTTAAATACTCACTTTCTTTTTTTAATCATGGTGTATCGATTAAATGACGAGGTGAGCTACCCCCAAAATAGTTCATAAATAGACTTATAATTTTTAAAACATTAGCTCAATTGAAAAAAATTGTTTTCTGAGTTTGAAAATAATATTTTCCTAAGTCAAAATTATGAATATTAAATTTCAAATGAGAACTTGATTTTCAAATATTCCTCAATTTAATTTTAAAAAAATAATTCAGATAATATCGGGCCCATTTTTCACCCGGCCCAATAAGAAGCCCAGTAATTGACTTGGCTAGCTCACAGAAACCCATGATAGGCTCATTTTAAGCTCAACATAAACTTTTTATGAGAGTGATCTTTTACCTTACCTATTTGTTTTTAAATAAAAATATAGATAAGACAAAAAAAAACAAAACAAAACAAAACAAAACCACTGCAACAAGTACTTGTTACTTGGAATCTGTCTTGTAAATTGTTTCTATTATTTAAAATAAAAACAATTTTGAAAATTAAAAAAAAAAAACCTTTAACATAACTAATATTGGAATTGACTTACCCAATTGTGTGAAAATAAGTTTTTTTTGACAATAGAAACTGAAATTCATTCATTGAGAGCAGGTATGCTTTCCATCTTAACACAAAAAAAATTAAATTGTTAAACGTTAGGATGACATACTTTGTTAGTTAATAGTAAGAAAAAAAAACCCGATTTCAAATCGACAAAGCATAGTATTATAGGTGGAAATAAGCCGACTCGACCTAATCGTAATATCTTTAAAATCTTGGAATTTAATATCCGATGAAGCATAATTATTATAGGTGGGAAATGGAAGTGAAACTCATTGCACAATGAGTGACCGGTAAATCGCCCAGTACAATGAGTTGAGCAATTTAACAGCTTTTATTCGAACATTTTTCTTGCGTTTCCCGGCCACTATCTGTGCAAGACTAAATGAAGGTATTTAAAATAGGTTTGATTTTAAAATATAAAAAAATAATAAATAGCAATTTTACAAATTTTATATTTTGTAAAATAAAGTTTCTTTGAAATACTTATAGTTTATTATTACGTTCTTAAAATATTATATAAAATAAATTATTATATTTATATTTATTTTTATTTTATTTTATTTTAAATTGTTTTTCATACTAATATTATTTTATTTTATTTTATTAATAACTATTTTTTTTTATAAACAACAAATTTATATTTTTTCATAATAGAAAAACTAATAATTTTAATAATTATAAAATAATAAGTTGTCATAAAAAAAATTTAAATATAAAATAGACAGATGCTCCAACGACCCCTGACCCCAATAACTGTGAGTCTATTCGAGTCCAAGCTTTGGAAGTAGGCCTAATTATTTGGAGTCTCCTATTTTCTCGGCTGACCACGAATAGATTGAGTGGGGTATTGCCAGTGAGTAGTATATTATCTACACTGGCATCTTGATGAATAGAATTTGATGTTCTTAACAATAAGTTAAAGCGTTCTATATCAAATCGTCGCACAAAACCAGCAATAACCATACTGGCTGCAACAAATTGATAATGTATAAGAAAAGCGAAAAGAATTAAATGAAAAGCTCAAATCGGGTGGGGCTAACACATTGAGGAGACCCAGGTCAATAAATGCCAAAAAAACCACCCCTTATTTCTAACAGGGATGAAAAAAAGGGAAAAAAATCAGGGTTGAGGGGGGCTTTTTGTGAAAATAAGTTATTTTTATAATAATTCAATGCATGTTTTATGTATAATTTGGTAGGATGTTGAGAAATAAATTAAATATATATAAAGGACAATTAGAAAATAATTTTCCTTCCAAAATTATGATTTCAAATTGACCAAAAGCAAGAACCAATCAATTCAAAGTTATTCCTCTCATGTTTGAGGTTTATTTATTTAAAGCCCTTTTTATATTAGATGGTTTTAATGAAATTTGGAGTTTTATTTGGTGTAAATGAAATTTAATCTCATCTTTCTTATAGGATTAACGAGCGTATGTGAAATGTTCAAATATCTTAATACCTTAATGAGATTTATTTTGTCCATTCAACTGTGAAGCCGTCGGAACTTTATCATTTGTCGTCTGTTCTCTTGCTCTTGCAGCTTTAAATAGAATTTTGACTTTGTAGAGAGTAAGAAAAAAGAAGAGAAAAAAAAAATTATTTTGAGATTCTTTCCAAATACTATCATATTTCCTTTCAGTTACAAATATCGTTGGAGTTCGTCGGGAGTGACCGCCGCCAAGTGTTGTCGTGATCATTGAAGAACCCAGTTGTATCACATGGTAACGTCGGAGTCATTGCTGAAGCCTGATAAGGAGTGAAGGCGAATTTGCTTTAAGAAAATTGTCGTCGCAAGACTCGATTCATTATCTTCGTATGTAATTTTCTATTTATTTGATTTCTTCCTCACCTTCACTTCTATTACATTTGTATAGCTATTTGAATAATAGTTTTAAAGCAAAATAAAGAGGGAGGGACAAGCAGGAAAAAAAAAAAGTTTACTTAGTTGACCGTGCTTAGTTCAAAGTTCAAAGGGGGAGGGGTCCTAAGTTCGGGTTTCGGTGGAGATAGTTTACTATATTATAACAAAGTGCTTAGTTGTTATAAAAAAAATCATTTGCTTTTTATATGCTTAAAATCAACATAATGATATAACTTTTTTATTAATAATACTTTGTTAAAACACCTCAAACAACTCAAGATTTGTAAAGCTAATCATTTCTACATTTGTTTCTTGAATAATAACTCATAATGGAAAAAAAAAAATTGTGTTTCCATTTCATGTATTATATATATTTGAAAGAAAAAGTTATTTTACAAGAAAATGGTAAAGAAGTATTTTATTTAAAATTAGGTAAAAAAATTAATAAATTAGATTTTAAAAATTTAGTTTTTAAAAGATCTTTTGATCAAATCACCATTGTTTTATGATGAAATAAAAAATATTTGTGTGATATTTATGTAACATATTAACATATTTAAAAATAATTATAATAATAAATAATTTATTATTATCATTTTCTATATTTAATTATTTTAGTTATTTACTTTATACATTAGTATATATATATATATATACATTTACATATATATAGAGAGAGAGAGCGAGAGGAAGAGAGAGAGAGATAATAAAAAAAAATTAAATAGATAATTGATTCGGGTTAACATTACAATCAATAGAAACATTTAATCAAAAAGTAATAAAATTTTAGAGAATATGTGAACATTCGGGTTATAGCAAAGAATCGGCTAAAGGCCTTTCACATATTTGATAATAAAAATGCCTAAAATACTTAAAATTCCAGATATGTAGCATATACTGATAAGCATGATTAAGATTTGATCTAATGCCTATATTGGATCGAATTTTGTCATCACGGTATCGGCTAACCCGCGAATCTTTCATCATCGATGAGCATGACTACTCATTGGAACAAGTGGCAATGCGTAGCGCGCTTAATAGGGCCCGATATAACCTTTGTATAGCGAGTTTGAGACATAAACACAAAAAAACAAGCTAAAATTAATGTGGAAAAAACACTTTATTTGGAAAAACTCAAAATTTGAGAAGAAACTTATGGTATAGGTGATTTAATTTAGAAATGCATCAAAATCGTCAAAAATAAATCTTTATCAAACAAGGGCTTGAAAGAGATAACAGAGAAAGGGGCGGTTATGGTTTTCAAATCAATCAGTTTTCATCTATAAAATTAATAATTTAAAAAAATAGATTGATGAAACCAAAATTAAAAATATTTTAATGTTTTTTAAAATATTACAAGGAAATATTTGTTTTAGATTTTAAAAGTTTCCCAAAATATTTTGTATAGATTCTAAATATGGTCCTTTTTCTAATTTGGTTTTTCTATTTAAAAATTTTCAAATATAAAAACAAGCGGTCCTAAAGTTTCAAAGCAATTTGCTTTCAGAAAAAAAAAACCAAAAAAACAAACAACCCTTAAGCATTTTCAACAAAGCTCGCCCACCCACCCATAGATAATAGGCATGTGATCGACAAGTCGAGCCGTCGATTTGTTATTTAGTCGTGGGGTGAATTTTACTTATTTTTAGTCCCATTGTTAGGCCCATGGCCCGATGCGTATTGGCCAATCGGAGTCCCGGTCGGGCTAGGTCAGTGATTAATTTTAAGCCAAAAACATTGTTATTTTTATAAGATTAATTGATCAAATCATTTCATGAAAGCCTAAACCAAACAATCCAACCAATTAGGCTATTTAAACTCTTGATATACATGATTAACTCATGTATTATATGTATAAATATAATTTTATTATCTTTTAAATATTTAAAAATAATATAGGGCTAGGAGGCGGGCTTAAAGAAGGCCTTATGAGCTTTATCACGTTCGACGAGGCTGGAACTAAGGCAGGCCTCGAGCAGTAACAGACCTAGAAAATAAGTCGTGAGTGGGGGCAGGGGGCAAAAACACTAGGTTGTGTTTGGTTTTTAAAAATACTAAGAAAAGAAAAAAAATTCTAAAAGAAAAAATGATTTTCCATGTTACTTATCCACAATAAAAAATTTAAGTGCGATAAAGGTGCCATTCGAGTGGTTAAAGTTTAGGATGGGACATAAGGAAAGATCGTGTTTAGTCGCGGTGAGAATAAAATATTATAACATTGTAAATCAAGTAAATAGATGTAAAAAAAGAAGTTATGTTTTATTATGGAAAATATTAATGAAAGAAAAAAAATGTTAAAAAAAATAATAATTTTCTTATGTAACAAATAAAATATTATATGGAATTTAATTCTATTTTATTTTATTTTATTTTTTCTTCTTATTTTATTTGCTTTGATTTTTCCTCAAATTTTATAGGAATAAAAACGTACCATGAAGAAAATAAAATATAAATAAAATTACTTTAAAACTTACATATACGGAATTAGAAATGGGTGTCAAGGGGGGTATAATTTCCTTTCCTAGTTGGATTCTTTTTAAAAACAAAGAGAGGAGGGGGGGATGTGCCCCAGTGGACCTTACTTGCGTCACCCTTGGCCTCAAGCCATGCTTTTTACGGATTATTTTATATATATATATATATATATATATATATAACATATATATATATATATATATATATATATATATATATATATAGATAATTTGATTGATTCAAATAAATAATACATTCATAAAAAGTAGCACTTAAATCTTAAAAGTTTAACAAAAATATTACTATATATTATTGATCATGCAATATATATTAAAAATCAAGTAATGAAAGTAATTTCAAATTATTTATATTTTATATATTACATATAATTAATGCTTCATTTCATCATATACTTAATTATAATGTAATAAAAGTACATTTTAATTTGTATTCGAACTGAGGCCAACTCCTGTATTAAGAACCTGCTTATTTAAATATTGAATGTTTTACCTTATAATATAAGCATGATGGGCTTCATTTCATCATATTTGTGTGATTGACTTTGTATTTTATTCACATAACTTTGAAGTAAATGGATTGTTAAGTGGCGTTTGTTTTTTTACTTAATACCGAATATTACTTAATAACATTAAGCATTAAGTTGTTTATTTTTTAACATTAGGTAGTGAGTAGGGATAATAATTGGAAGTATTATTTTGAGTTCTGAGTCTCGCCGTACTTAATGGAGCGAGTTTAATTTAATTGTATTCAGTTTTTCTTTAGTTAGTTGCTTGTAATGGATTCTTACTAGATTCGGGTATTGTTATTCCCACCCCGTCCAGTCCCGATTTTATTTTAATTTAATTTAATTATTTTATTTTATACTTTAATATAAATAATAATAATAAGAAGAATGTTTTTAATAAATAATTTATAAAAATTCATAATATTTTTATTTTTTTATAAAATATATTAATTTTAATATAATAAAAATAAGAAAATATATAAAAGCAAATCAAATATAAACGAGGAATTTGGTTTTGGAAATTTTTATTTACACCAATCTCTCATGCTCATACGTTTAATTTTTAAATGGGGGCATGTTTGAATTGTAAAAATAAATAAAGCTTAGTTGGGATGGGGTCGTCATTCGCACTCGTTAGCCATCGCTTTCCTTATTATTAGGCAATGGTAGGGAATTTTTTTGTTTTCGATGGAAGATTATTTTTTTAAATAGAAAAAATCAAATATTTTCATTTTAATATTCAAAATATTTTTAAAATTTTACTCGTAGTCGTAGAAAATTTTAAAGCAAAATAGCATTTGAATCTTTAAAGGCTATTAGAACTTCGACTGTCCAATCAAAAACTAACAGCCCCTTAGTTTATAATTGATTTTAAAGACACATTCTAAAAAATAATTTCATCACAATGGAATTTTTACAAATTGTTATTATTTTTTTGTACAATAAAAATGTATTTAACATTTTGAAATGTTTCAAATTTATTCTTTTTTTTTTAAATAAATGTGTCAAATTTATTCTTAATATCCTTTAAGAATAGATATAATAGTTATAAAAGTTCAAATAAGATGTTTATAGATAGTTATAAAAATAATTTGAGATTTATTCGACTACTGATAAATTTTAAAATTTTCTACAAAGATGAATTTTTATTATAAAATATGAACCAATTTATTTTTTTATTTATTCAATAATTAGCTTCTATGTAAACTATAAATAAAATGAAAAGTAATTATATTTGAACTTTGTTCAAACCCATGGAAAATAAACCAATGATATTTTATTAATGTATTTAAGTATTTTATGAATTCTCTTCAAGCGTCCACCATCTTCGCCCTTACTCGTTTCACCTCAGAAACCCAGAAACCTGGAGTAAGCCTTTCGTCTCCCTCTCTGTCCAGACTCTGATGTTGATCCGCCATCGTCAAATCCTTACATACGGCCTTCATCTCCGCCATTTCTGTCAATCCTCCGCCGCCGCCGTTCTCCATGACCCCATCGAACCACCACCTCTTACATACCTCGAAGGCTTGCCCCGACCTGATCCCAAATACGAAATCCTTACGCCATTCCTCGCAGCTCCTCCGGCAAGAACATTTCTGCCAAGGAGCGCAAAGTCGGCCGCGTCCCCAGCATTGTGTTTGAGCAAGAAGACGGCCAACACGGCGGCAACAAGCGCATCATTTCTGTGCGGACCAACCAGATTCGAAAGCTTGTCAACCACATGGGCCGATCTTTCTTCTTGTCGCGTTTGTTTGATCTCGAAGTAGCACCAGATTTTAGGTCCGGTGGATCATCGAGAAAGTTCGGGTTTGCCTCGAAGGTACGGCTTTATGAGTCTATTTGGTTGCTGAGAAAAGAACACAGAATGGGAACTTTAAATTTTATATTGATTGAGGTACGGTTTTATATGTTAGTTTGCAGAAAAAGAACACAGGAATAGGGAGAACTTGTTTCTCATTTCCTAAATACTCTAAACTATTATATTTATTTTATAATTATATTTTGAATATCTATAGAAATAAATTGATTTAATGTAATTACAAAATTATAGAAAATTATTTTAAATAAACAAAATCTTCTCAAAATAGACATCTTTTTTTTTTTTGTTTTGAAAATCTAAACAAACATGCTATAAACATTGTTTTTAAAAAACAAAATATTTTTGTAAAAAATTTCAATTAAGTTAGATTATATTTTTAAAAATAGAAAATTGTTTTGAATGGAACTTAAATGATTATTTTCTTTTTAAGAAATCCG
Source organism: Tetrastigma voinierianum (assembly GCA_016808115.1). Taxonomy (NCBI): domain Eukaryota; kingdom Viridiplantae; phylum Streptophyta; class Magnoliopsida; order Vitales; family Vitaceae; genus Tetrastigma; species Tetrastigma voinierianum. The sequence continues at coordinate 466,873 of JAEQBH010003314.1, forward strand.
TTACTTTTTATGTTTTTAATTTCCTTATTTTGATAGTTTTTTTGGTGATTTTTATACTTTTTAAATATTATTCTTTAAATAATATGCTAGTGCATCGAATGGGAGGCAAAGCTGTTTGGTTATTTCAGTTGAAGATTGAGATTGAGAGATGAGAAGTTATTGTTCTTTAAATCTTCTGCCCCCGAGCAGTAGCAAGACTGAGGAAGAGCAATAGAAGTCTAAAGCTTGATCTCAGCTCGAAACACGCTTGTAATTTTTTGGAAGTTTGAAGCAGAGAAGATGATGAGAATGCTCATAAGTTGGAAGTTCCCTGGTTCGGCTGGTTCTTCACAACCTATTGATGGAGAACAACAGCAGGAGATGAGCAGACCGAAGAACAGTTCTTTCCATGCTGGAAACGGAAATGGTAGTGAGAGGCTCTCCCAGAGCCATGGTTCTTCACGACCTGTTGATGGAGAACAACAACAGGAGATGAGCAGACCTATTGTAACAACTACCCAATACGTGCGGCTGCAAGGACCTGACTGCAAGGGACGAAAGAGAGCAATGGAGGAGAATGAAGTATAAGAGCAGCAGAAGAAGACCGGGATTCCTTTAAAAGGAAATATGAAGAGAAGGATGAGGAGAATAAGGAGTTACACAAAACCATTACAAGGTTACTGATAAGATGCAGCGAACAAGAGAAGACAATTGATGGGTTGAGAGAGGGACTAAGTGAGGCGATCGGGAAGAGTGATAGGCGGATTGGAAAATTGCAAAGTGAGGTAATCCTGTCAAGCAATTATAGCCACTCTAATGTTTTGTTTTTTCTCTATAACTAGGAAGTGCGAGTGCCAGGATGAGTGGAAGGGGTCCTGGTTATCTATGTATATGTCGATTTCCTTCAAAGTTGGTTATGGATACATCCTTAATGGGGTTTGGGTTAACTATAAGGGCTTGATTGTTTTATCTATATTTGCTTTGTCTTTGATTCTTGAAATGGTCGTTTGTGTAATCCTAAAGCAGTTAGCTGTTCCTTTATTACAGATGCTGAAGGATGAGAATATAAATTGCCTTCGTACCGACTTCGAAGAATCTACAAAGCAATTGACCATCATGAAGGGAATACTCCCCAAAGTATCTGGGGATAGAGATATGCTGGGGGAGCTAGTCAAGCAATGCAGTGAGGACAACATGCTACTAAGTGCTGAGGTTAACATACTAAAGAAGAAGATGACAATTGAGGAAGATTTATTTTCGATTATACACCTTTTAAACTGAAGGGGCACGCAAAGGATTAAGTTCTTAGTAAAAAAAAAAATGTAGAGGAATGGAATGTGGTGGAGATGGAAATCCAACACTGCTGTCTATGAAGCCGGGCCTAAAAATAAAAATGTTGATCTGTATCTCTTTTTTCATTTTTTTTGCTTAATAAAATGGTTCTCCTACGAAAATTTAGGTTTTATCTTGTTTTTTATACTCTCGTCGGCTTGTTATGACATGGTATTGTTTGTTTTTTTGTTGTGATGTTTTATTTAACAAAACATATTTGATCTATCGAATATATTAAATTATGATCGTAAATTATGTTGAAGCTGAAATTTTTAGTCACTAGTCACTATATACAGTGTTGATTTTAGACTTTGTATGAATTTATTATGTTATTAACATGAATATTTTTCATTTATATGGTTTTAATTATTTGTATCTTGAATATATTAATTTATTACAAATTTAATTCAATAATATTATTTTTTCTTTCAAAAAAATAATAAAATATTTGAGTAGTTATTAAAAAAAATCGACCTTCTTGAATTTTCATGTCATGCATGCCATGCAAAAGTCTTTGAGGTTATTACCGCATTTGGGTCATCCGATAAACCAAATTTTAAGGTATAAGAAAAACCCATTGAACATTAAAGACTTAAAAGAACAAAAACTAAAAAACAAAAAAGAAAAATCCAGGGTGAGAAATTAGAATGGCCACTGCTTTTTTATTTTACAAATCCCAGCATGGACCTACAATCATGATCATGAAGCTTCCATTAAATTATAGTGATTTCAGTGTTTTGGAATTCTAAATTTAGAATCATACCATTTTACCATAAGTGATAGTATGTTTGTTAATTGTTTAAAGAAGTAGAAAAAAATGAGTAACCAAAATTAGAAAATAAAGTTATTCTAAATTGAAGGAAAATTTAATAATTTCTTATAACATTTATTAGGGTATGTTTTCTTCACAGTTTTTTAAAACTATTTTTTATTCTAAAAAGCAAAGGAAATATAGAAAACAAGTTTCATTCTCCATTTTTTGTTCCAAAAAACACAAAGATTCAATAAACACCAAAAACACTAAATTTAGATATTGATAATAGTTTATAAGTAACAAAATTGTGTTATAGGATTTCGTAAAAACAGAACCAAATAACCCTAATTGTTTTCACTTGTTTTCTTAAATATACTTTTTTTTTTTAATCATGGATGTATTATCGATTAGTGAACCCAATGCTGAGCTACCCCCAAGATAGTTCATAAATGGACTTTTAATTTTTAAAACATTAAAAATAATTTTGAAAAAAATTGTTTTCTGAGTTTGAAAATAATCTTTTCCTAAGTCAAAATTATAAATATTAAATTTCAATTGAAATGGGTAAATTATTGAACTTGATTTTCAAATATTCCTCAATTTAATTTAAAAATAATAATAATTCAGATAATATCGGGCCCATTTTTCACCCGGCCCAATAAGAAGCCCAATAATTGACTTGGCTAGCCCACAGAAACCCATGAGAAGTCGTTCTAGGCAAGGATAAAAATATCGATTTTGACTGATATATCGGTATTTGAATTTTACGGATATATCGGAGATATATCGGTGGATATTTTTACATAAATATCGATAATTAAAAATTATTAAAAATTAAGAATATATTTAGAGATTCTTGATCAAAATTATTTTAAAAGCATAGAGAATGATAATATTAATTAGATTTGATTTTTTTTTACATTCTTTTACTATATTTATATTTGTTTATAAAAAATTAAATTATTTTTATTAAAATATATTTAATTAAGAAATAAATTATTTTTATATGATTTATACAAAATATTTTATTCAATAGTTTTTAAATTTAGTAGTGTAATAACAATGTATAATAGAATACAATATTTCCATATATTTGTATATTTATATTTAGTTATTATAAATGATTAAAAATATTCATAAATTTATTGAAAAAAACATTCATAAATTAGAAAGACAATATATTATAATTTTGTACCATATATATCAAAGGCTTCCCTAGCCTAGTGGATGGGAGGTTAGAACCCTGTTGTTTTGGGCAGGGTTCGAACCCTCCTTGCAGTGGATTTTAGGCTCCATTTTTTGGAGATGAACAGTACCGATATATCGGTCAAATTTCGGGATATATCGGCGAAATTTCTGTTAACCGATTATCGAAGGGATAGTGTCGACATTTACCGATACACGAAATATCGGCCGATATTTCCAAAATTTTTAACCATGGTTATAGGCTCGTTTTAAACTCAACATGAACTTTTTATGAGAGTGATCTTTTTACCTTACCTATTTGTTTTTAAAGAAAAATATAGATAAAACAAAAAAAACAAAACCACTGCAATAAGTAGTTGTTACTTGGAATCTGTCTTGTAAATTGCCACATTTAAAATAAAAAACAAATTTTAAAATTTAAAATTCAAAAAAAACCTTTACAACAAAACTAATATTGGAATTGACTTTTTAATTTATTGTGAAAATAAGTTTTTGTGATAGGCTAAGAAATTAAATTCGTTGAGAATGGTAATACATTTACATCTTAACCATAAAGCATAAGTAAGAAGAAATGATTCAAAGTACATCTGAGATAATCGTAATATCACTAGAATATTTAAGATTTGGTCAGATAAAAGCATAATTATTATAGGTGGGAAATGGTATGGCTGAGCCCATTACATGCCAAAATAAGGTTGGAGTCAATTAAGTCAGCTTTTATTCGGATTTATTTTTTGCTAATGGCTTTTGGTCTATCATGGTAAAATGAGCTAAAATGAGTTTTATATTAAAATATTAAAAATGAATAAATAGCAATTTTATAAATTTTATATTTTGTAAAATAAAGTTTTTTTTTAAATACTTATAGTTTATTATTACGTTCTTAAAAGATTATATAAAATAAATTATTATAGTTATATTTATATATATTTTATTTTAAATTATTTTTCATACTAATATTATTTTATTTTATTAAAAACAATTATTTAATAACTATTATTTTTTTATAAACAACTATTTTACATTTTTTCATAATAGAAAAACTAATATTTTTAATAATTATAAAATAATAAGTAGTCATAAAAAAAAATTAAATATAAAACAGGCCAAAATGGGCCAAGTGCTCACGACCGGACCGACCCTAATGGCGTGCGAGTGTATTTGAGTTGGCCGTGGAATCTTAGTTATATTTGGGCCTCTATTTTCTTAGCCCGACCTTAAATATGGGTGATGGGTTAGCGTGATAAGTCAATTATCAGCCTTTAAGCATATTGAATAAGCGATTTGATGTAGGCTTTTGTGGGATTCACTTCGGCATTGCCACTCCATCGTTCGCACAAAAAACCCGATGAATGTCATGCCGTAAAGTTGATGACAAAGCGTAGAAAACAAAAAAAAAATCAAATAAAAACTTAAATCGGGTGGAATAAACTACTTTATTGAGGAGACAACCTAGAAAGTTTGAGTATACAAAATAATGGGAGGTGATTTCATGTCGAGAAATGCCAAAAACACCATCCCTTGTTTGTAATGGGGATGAAAAAAAAACGAAAAAAATTAGGTTTTTCAGAGGATAGAAGGAGGGCTTTTTGTGAAAATAAGTTATTTTTATAATAATTCAATGCATGTTTTATGTATAATTTGGTAGGATGTTGAGAAATAATTTAAATATATAAAGGACAATTAGAAAATAATTTGCCTTCCAAAATTATGATTTCAGGTTGACCAAAAGCAAGAACCAATCAATTCAAAGTTAATCCTCTATCATGTTTGAGGTTTAGTTATTTAAATCCCTTTTTATATTATTTGTTGGAGTTTTATTTGGTGAATGAAATTTGGAGTTTTATTTGGTTTAAATGAAATTTAATCTCATATTTCTTGTGGGATTAATGAACATCGTATGTGAAATTTTCAAATATCTTATCTGTGTAGGATTTATTTTGTATATTATTTGTGAAGTCTTTGGGCTTTATCGTTTGTCCTCTATTCTCTTCCCTTAACCTTTAAATAGAAATTTTGATTTTGTAGAATCTGAAAAAGAAGAAAAAAGAATTCTTTTGAGATTCTTTTTCAAATCTTATCGTATTTCATTTAAGTCAAAAGTGATAGAGGTCTGAACATCGTCGGGAATTATTGTCGACAAGTTGAAGAACCATTGTATCACTTTATGAAGCAAGTAATAAAGTCATTCTTGAAGCTCACCGTAGGGGAGGAGAGGCAATTTGCTTTAAGGAAATTGTCAATGCATAAAGACTTAGTTTATTATCTTCATGTATGTGATTTTCTATTTGGTTGTTTTCTTCCTCACCTTCGCTTCTATTGTAGTTGTATAATAATTTGAATAACAATTTTAAAGCTAAATTAGAAAAGGGAAGGGACAAGGAAAACAGAAAAAAAAAAAAAAAAAAATTTACTTAATTGTAACAAAGTTTACTTAGTTGGCCATGCTTAGTTCAAGGTTAAGAGGGAGAGGGGTCCTAAGTTCCCGGTGGGGACAGTTTACTATATTATAACAAAGTTTATTTGTTACAAAAAAAATTATTTGCTTTTTATATGCTTTTAAATCAACATAATGATATAACTTTATTATTAAGTAATATTTTGTTAAACACCTCAAACAACTGAATTTGTAAAATTGTCGTTTAAATTTGTTTCTTGAATATTAACTAACTCATAATGGAAAAAAAATTTATTTTTTATTTCATGTATTATATATATTTGAAAGAAAATGTTATTTTTATAAGAAAATAGTGAGGGTATTTTTGTTACAATTATGTCAAAAATTATTAAAAGATTAGATTTTCAAAAGGTCTTTTGATCAAATCACCCTTGCTTTTATGATAAAATAAAAAATATTTGTGTGATATTTATGTAACATATTAACATATTTAAAAAAAAATTATAATAACAAATAATTTATTATTGCTCATTCTTTTATAAATTAATTATTTTATACAACTAAATAATATATATATATATAAAGTTTTTTTTTTTGAAAATAGATAAATTTATTAATTGAGGTTAAATGATACAATCAGTAGGAAACATATGTCAAAGTAGAAAAACTTTAGATAATGACACGACATTTAGGTTATAACAAAAATAATGGACTTAAGACCTACATATTTGATAATAAAAAAATGCCTAGAATACTTAAAATTCAAGATATGTAGCATACAGATAAACATGATTAAGATTTGACATTATGCCTATATCATATCAAATTTTGTCATCTAAATTGTCAACGCTAAAGCCACAAAAAAGCTCATCGTCGATGACATTACTACTCATTTACCTTAGTCAGCGACCATGGCATGCTAGCAGTGCGAGCAAAAGCCTGAAAAAAAAAACAAAATAAAGCGAACCAAATAAGTATGGAAAAAACCCACTTTATTAGAAAAAGCTCAAAATTGAGAAAGAAAGTTATGGTATAAGTGATTCAGGCTAAGAAATGCATAAAAATCATCAGCTCATGCTCTGTCGAGCAAGGGCTTGAAAGAGATAACGAGAGGGAAATTGGTTATGGTTTTAAAATCAATGTTTTCATATATAAAATTAATAATTGAAAAAATAGATTGATGAAATCAAAATTAAAATATCTCATGTTTAAAATTTTTTGAAATTTTGTGTAGATTTTAAAGTTTTAAAATATTTTGTATAGATTCTAAATATAGTCTTTTTCGATTTGGTTTTTCTATTCAAAATAAAATTTCAAAAATAAAAAAAACAAAGCTACATCTAAGTTTCAAAACAATTTGCTTTGAAAAAAAAAAAAAAAAAAAAAAAAAAGACTAAAAAACAACAAGCGTTTAAATGACTAGCCCGCCCTTTGTAAAGTATAGGCGATGTCGCTTAGGTCGGTCGATCGATTTGTTGACTAGTCAATGGGGCAATTTTATTTATTTTTAATCCATTACTCGTATGGGTCGGTATGCGTCTGAACCAATCAGGGCTGGCGTTAGTCAGTATGTTCAATTTTAAATAAAAAATATTGTTTATAGATAAATTGATCAAATCATTTAATGAGAGCCTGACAAATCATTGATCAGAATCAGTGAGTTAATTAAAAATATTGTTATTTAGGCTATTTATATATGATATACATGATTAAGCTATTGTATTACATGTATAAATATAATTTTATTATCTTTTAAATATTTAAAACTAATATAGGGCTAGGAGGCGGGCTTGAAGAAGAAGGCGCATGGAGAAGCTGCAGCGTTCGGCGGGGCTGGAACTAAAATGGCTCGAGCTAATGACACCAGAAAATAAGTTGTGGGGGGCAAAAAGCGCTGGGTTATGTTTGGTTTTTAAAAATACAGGAAAGAAAAAATGTTAAAGAAAAATGATTTTACCGTATTTAGTTGTGTAAAATTTAAGCACCAATAAGGTCTCACTCAATGGTTAATGGGTTAGGCGGGACATAGGGAATGATCATGTTTGAGTATCTGTGAGGCGTAATCTTCTGACCATTATAAATCAAAGTGAATAGATATAAAATAAAAATTGTGTTTGATTATCAGAAAATATTAAGGAAAGAAAAAAAAATATTTGATTGTCTTATAAATCTTTCTAAAGTAAATCATATATAAATAAAATTATTTAGAAATTTAGTTATTTTAATTTTATTTAACCTTTAAAGATGAGTTTTAAAAAAATAAAATCAATTTGAGGTAGCAAATAAAAATATTATATGGAATTTAATTCTATTTTATTTTCCTTCATTTATTTTCTTTTATTTTTCCTTCATATTTTATTTGCTTTGATTTTCCCTCAAAATTTTCAGGAACAAAACATAGCCATGAAGAAAATAAAATATAAATAAAATTACAAAAAAACATAAATACGGAATTACAGATAAGGTGTTAAGGGGCAACGCACGTGTGCAGCTCGAGCTACCTTTTTACAAGTGCTACTTAAAAAATAATAAAAAGATAATTATTTGATACAACGATAATATATTTGTGAAAATGTACTTAAATCTTAAGGTTTAACAAAATATTACTATATGATAATGATCATGCAATATATATTAACAATCCAAGTAATGAAAGTAATTTCAAATTATTTATATTTTGTATATTACATATAATCGATATTTCGTTCATTCGTATCTTTAATTATAATGTAATAAAGCTGTTTTCATTGGTATCCAAAGCAGTTCTCCCATTTTTTTTTAGATATTTTAAAAAAAAATAATATAAATATCCTTTTTGATAACTAAATATTTGAATTCTGATATATTAAATTTATACTTGAAATCATATAAATATAAAAATGACTATAAAATGTATAAAATAAAAGTTACTTTTTAAAACATATTTTGAATGTAAAAATATGTATGAAATTATGAAATTTTCAAATTGTAAATAAATGTTTATTCTATCAAACATAAAATTGATTTAAACTTTGAAAATGTTTTAAATTTTTTTAATATTTCCACAAACTTATTATAATTTATCGCACCAGTTTTGTTTGTATTTTTATTTTTAACTATATAATTAATAATACCCTTGAGGTTTTGCTCAAGTAGTAAAAGAGTAGAATGAGCATACATGAGAACCATGATCGAATCCTCTTACAAAGATAACTGCTTTGTTTTTTACTTAATCCTGAATAGTACTTAAGAACATTAAGTATTAAGTTGTTTATTTTTTAACATTAGATAGTGAATAGGGATGACAATAGGGAGGATTATTTCGGGTTCTCGTCCCGCCTCGTCCTTAATGGGACGGGTTTGGTTCGCATGTCGGGTTTTTACTAGGATTCGAGGTTTATTTTACTCCAAATACGATATGGGTTCGGGTATTGTTATTAGCCTGTAGTCAGATTATATTTAAAATATATTTTTATTATTTTATTTTATATTTAATATAAATAATAATAATAAGTAGAATGTTTTTTAATAAATAATTTATAAAAATTCTTAATATTCTTATTTTTATAATATATATATATATATATATATATATATATATATATATATATATATATATATATATATATATATATATATATATAAAATAAAATATTTTCATTTTTTAAGTGAAATATTTTTAAAATTTTATCAGTAAGTGAAGCGAGTTGAAAAAACAAATAGTTGAATGCTGAAAGCCATTTAACTTTCAGTATTCAACCAAAAAACAACCAACCCCTTAGTTTATAATTGATTTCGAGACACATTCTAAAAATAATTTTATACAAACGTTTTTACAAATTGTTTTTATTTTTTGTACAATAAAAATGTATTTAACATTTTGAAATGTTTCAAATTTATTCTTTTTTTTAAATAAATGTTTCAAATTTATTCTTAATATCCTTTAAGAATAGATATAATAGTTATAAAAGTTTAAATAAGATGTTTATGGAAAGATAGTTCAAAAATTAATTTGAGATTTATTCGACTACTGATAAATTTTAAAATTTTCTACAAAGATGAATTTTTTAATTTATAAAATATGAACCAATTTATTTTTAATTTATTCAATAATTCGCTTCTATTTAAAAGCTATAAATAAAATGAAAAGTAATTATATTTGATCTTTGTTCAATGCATGGAATAAACCAATGATATTTTATAAATGTATTTAAAGTATTTACCAATTCTCTTCAAGCGTCCATCATCTTCGCCTAACTCGTTCACCTCAGAAACTAACCAGAAACCCTAGAGTAAGCCCCTTTCGTCTCCCTCTCTGTCCCGACTCTGATGTTGATCCGCCATCGTCAAATCCTTACATACGGCCTTCATCTCCGCCATTTCTGTCAATCCTCCCCCGCCGCCGTTCTCCAGGACCCCATCGAACCACCACCTCTTACATACCTCGAACGCTTGCCCCGACCTGAACCCAAATACGAGGAAATCCTTACGCCATTCGTTTCGGGCAATCATAGGATGAAATCAGCCAGCCTACCAACAGAGTTCAGATTCGAAGAATCAACGTCTTGAGAAGTAAACGTCAGCAGGACCCACCCCGGCCCACGAGATACCTCTCAGCTGGGGGCACATAAGGGACAGGAACGGATTTCACACAGACGAACACAAGCACACGGTGGAAGGCGGGGAGGTTGGTGACGAAGCGGGAGAAGTTCGCAGGGATGCCAGAGGTAAGATCAGTGAACACTAGCCCGATACCGGGTACTCGAGATATTCCCAAGCTCGGACCCAAGGCTAAAAGCCATTCTCAAGAAACCTTGTTGTGGAGGTCAAATTCATATTTCTTGATCGTGGCATAGTGCCAAACATACATGATCGTCATGAGGAAGAGAGCGAGGAGGATGGGAGCCAGGCACCTTCCAGGAACTTTGTAGGGGAGGGCGGAGAAGTAAGAGCAGTTCTATAAAGCCGAAGAAGAGCAGGAATGAAGTACAATGGGGAGGTTTGTGCCAGCAGAGGATGATAACCAAGGAAGTGAGGCATGTGGTCACTAGCATCACCGTGGTCACCAACCCTGCAATGAAAGATAAAATTTAAGATTCCTAGTTTATTTCAAGAAGCCTTCTGATTAAGAATATTCTACCAGATTTGCTGACAAAAGCAGATTAGCTATAAATGAATGTTGACTCTAATATACAAAAGATGGATTTAACCCATCCATCAGAGTCCAGAGAAGATGTACAATAAAGATTTGGTTGTTCTACCAAGGAGCAACATGAAATGTTGTTTAATTTTCCATAGATGAAAGCAAGTGGTAGTTTTATAGTTTATGATTTAGACGAGGTTTGAAGTTGAAGGTTGAAGCAGGAAGTGCAAAAGATTTAAGGTAAGAATCTATGTTCTTTTTCTTTGTGGAGTGAAAATTGGGATACACGATATGAGAGGACATAATTTTACCTGGATGCATTCCCATATGTTTTGTATCTCTGAACTAATGGTCATACAGCAATGCAGAATCAAGGGTGCATCCAGTTGATCTCTGGGATGTATTTTATCAAGAGGTATGAACAACCTTGACTTGAAGCATCCAAGTGATTGGCTCTGATTGATTATGGAGAACGTTCCACTAATGATTGCTTGACTTCACAACAGAGTGCAAGAATCGCAATTATAAGAACTCAGCCATCTAACAGCTTCTGTACCAAAAACAAAACAAAAAACTAACAAGTCACCATAGTTGGCTTCATTGTGCAATTGGTCCATGTTTCAGAAACATGAGTCAGAGCAATACTAAATATTTCCTAAATGATCAAATAGGACAATTCTTTCCCCAGGCGACTCGGACATTAATGCGGGTGAAATAGAAAAACCATATAGTATGAACCAATTATAAAATGTATTAAATAGAGTTCAAAGTACATGGCTGTAACATTTGAAGCCACCATCAATGATTTCACCTTATTTAACTTTAAATATCCAACATACCAATCTTAATCCTAGACGATTTGGATATGACTTTTCTCAAGTGCAATGAACACCTCCATATTTGCACTGCTAATATATGTATCACTAAATTTTTATGTCAATCAGAAAATCCTATCGATGCCACTGTAATTCTTGATAGAGAATGAACTAAAATGAGCTTGGCTCGCTGAGAGCCGCAATGAGCTTCCAGAGTGGTGGAGCCAAAGTAGGAGCAAATACCTAAGTCTTAAATTGTATCTCCACATTTGTCTGTCTTTATATGGTATGTTAACTGATTAGTATACGGCATTATAGAACTAGATTTGTATCTAATAATATGATGAAGTTTCAAATATGTCATTCAACAAAAAGATAGACCAAGACAAAACTATCAATTCGATCCAGAAGTGAAGCACCAGAAAACTATATGCAGAAACAAACTTTACCATTATTCAGCTTGCTCAACGTTCAGATCACATTATTAAACTGACAACTTCAGATTAAAAGTGTGGCCACCTCATCAATGAATTAATTGGTGGGTTAATGGAATTTAGGATCAATGTGAAAGATAGGCTTTATAAGGTTTTATCTTGCCTAAATAAAACTTTGGTTGCTTAGAAGTGAACTACCTATGGAGATCAGCATAAAATCATGGTATTGATTCAAGCATGGCTCACAAACCTCATCTGATATCAAGCTCAGATCTGGCGTCACCAAAATACGGGTGAGTTGGCTCATGCTGTCGGATATCAGACCATATGACAGCAACAAACCATGTTTTTGGTTTCCAAAATACTGTGAATATCAAAAAAAGTACCTGGAACTGAAACATAAAAACCGATCTGGGAACTGTTGTTTGATATTGACAAGTAGTCATTGACCAATATCAGGCAGAGCAAACTCAAGAAAGTGAAAGTAATCAAGAAGAAATATTAGAACTTTTCTTATGAAGAAAAAGTGTTCCAGGAGAGTGTAAACTTCCAATGTAGTAGACGAGGCAAATTGTTAAAACATTTAGAAAGGTAAACTTTAAAATCTGGTTAGAAGTACCTGAATCTGCAGTGTATGAGAAGCGTCCAAGATCAGCAACATTGCCTCGGAGCCAAAATACACCAGTAAAATATTTGTAATGTCTTCGCAGTTAGGTCATTTAGACTTAGTATTGACACGGCCGCATGGGCCAACTTTCGCATAACTAAACATGGAAAACATAAACAAACTGAAGGCTGAGTACCAATCAAAAGAGTTTCGTTGGATACACGCAAGTCAGCAAAATTGATTTCTGCAAAACAATCCCGAAGGCTGCTTGTGCAACTACATGACTACAAGTGTTGACACTACTCATGCCAGTTTGTATTACAACAGGAGAGACAATTTTCTCAAAAAACCCCACATTTCTGATTTTACAGGAAGCAACTGCTTTTCAATCCATGTGAATACTTGAGTTGCAGTCTAAATGAAATATGTTGAGTGGCGTCCCTACCATATCCTGTACACTTAAATCATATTCCATTTCATTTCAATATATCACAAATATCCTTGCCATTAAAAATTCAAAAACAGGATGCAATATTTATACCCAACTTTTATTTATTATACACTACAAAATGGCAAACATTGGCCTTATTCTCACTTGTCAATGTATGTTGTACTGAACAGATACTAATACAGTTTAAGTTACACAGCATTTCAGGATTTTAAGATTGCTGTCTCATGCTCAAGACTCATGTTGAACATCTCAAGTCAATATCATGTAACATAGATAAAGAGTATATGTGAAAACTTGATAATCTGGGTAATAATCATGGCTTCCAATTTTACCTGTTATGCACAATAAAATTCCACCCAAAGACATCCATCCATCTTCCCCTGTCTTCTTCAAGAATTTGAAACATGTAATAGTGTATTTAGTTTGATGAGAGATCGTAGGATTCCACTGAATATATTGTATATGCAAGAGCACTGATGCCACAGTACAAAATCAACACAACTGAGCAAAGAAGAATCCAACCCGATGTGTGCCGGGAGTAGTTGTAGTGCAAATAGACACCAATATGAAGTGCACTGAATCACAGCATCTGAAAATGGAATATAGATGTTAGTTAAAAAAGATACGGATAGAGAAAAAAAGATAACGGATAGAGAAAAGGGTAATTAACATCTTTTGGTTCAACTGATTCTTTGTATATTCCTTTGCTATAATTACATAGGTGGGTGGAGACATCAACAAAAATATTTGTGCCTTCATTTTATGGTACATCAAGAACAACAGTGTCATAGAATGAAGATCAGAGCAAATTAGAATATTTTGAGCCTGGAATTTTATAGGAAGGTTGATGCAAAATTCAAGCTTAGTCTTTTTGGCCATACCCTTTCTTGCAACAAATTAGGGAGTTTCTTAGTACTAACGGTTCAAACTACTATCTAAGGTCATATTGTTGACTTCAGGACTCCTATATCATTGATATGATATTTCCATTCTAAATGTATGCCCGGACAAGCGCAGACACACAGAGAAAATTCAAAGGGAGGAATTATAAATAATTTAAATATAGTATTAGAGATATACTGAAAAATTGAGGGCAAATTTAAAACAGTAGAGCAATTTGCTTCATTAGTGTAATATTAGATTCAGAATTGCTTGTAGAACCAAAAATAAAATAAAAACACTATAAAATATCTCAGGAGAAAATCTACAGTCCAATTTTAGTTATTTGTGATATTTGCTGAAACAGATTAATATCATGCATCAACAACAGGATGTTACAGGAAATCCCATCCATCATTACTTTAAAGATATGCTACTCCCAATCATGCACTACCACATAATGCAACAAAGGGGTATCAGTTTGCCAACCAATAATAAAACAGATTTCACATTCCCTACAATGTAAGGTAGCAGGTGGGGGCATAGGAGAGAGGATCAAACATAACCAAATCAGACCTCAACCGGGCAATTCGGATGGTCCCTAAGAACAGCCAAATAAATTCAGTTCACTAACTTGGAAAGAATAACCCACCAAGTGATCCCTTTATCCAATAATCACTTTTAATTGTAACAGACACATTCTTAACTCCTTTTTAAATATTATATATTAATTTTCTAAAACAGATGTCAGTTCAGAAAGCAAAACTGCAGATGAAGGAAAACAGAAAATTAGGGTTCCACTAATACCCCTTGGCGTGGTCCCAAATATATAACAGGAAAAACTAGACATTAATGAAATAAAAAAAGGGAAAAAAAATTAATGAAGATATTGTAATTGAAAATAAATTAACAAAAAACATTTTTCCTTCATCCATGTGCATGAATGAAAAAAAGATCTCAAAATGATGTGTCTTTTCTGTTCTTTCTCTTTTTTCTCATTCACTAATATGTCCAATGATTTACAGGCTCATCAAAATGCTGTGGATTAGCAAGAATTTGAAAGTGTTCACACTTTTGGTCCTGGCAAAAACATGAGTGAAATAACTTTCTGGATTGCCAACACGAGAGCGACCTACAACCTTGGATGCTAATGGAAAGAGTAGATTACATGGAAAACATCATAACAGTATACTTAGAGATCTTACACTGATGAATTGTTCTTTGGACATGGACTAACTCGAGACCAGACACGGCAGAAAACTACATAAAGACAGAAATTCATCAATTAGAAAACAGGGAGGAAGCTGGCTCTTGAAATTAGAAATTGAGAAACAAGAAGCCAAGTATACTAGAAATTGCTGAGTAAGCAGTCCATCTCCAATTACTTCATAAGTGCCAAGGAGAACCAAAATGATTAGCAGTGCAGTGTGCAGCACAAATTTGTACTTCTCAAGCACCATCTTAACCTCGAGTTGTTCTTTGCTCTGGAGGATGCTCTAGTTTATATGTGGATAGTGCTTCATCAAAGCAACCTGCCTATTGGGAAGAAGGCTTACTTCTTGCATGCCTGCATATCAAGGAATACACATCTGCTGCAAGTATAACTCCACCTGTACATGAAATATTTCAATTCAATGACTGGATAATCCAAGATAGCACACCTCAATTACACGAAGACTTAATTCTCTCCATTGTCATCCGCCTCTAAGGACTACAAAGACATATTTGAATAGAGGACTAGAGTAAGAGTCCAGAAGACAAAGGAAAGAACTCCTCAAAATCTCGCTTGTTTCTGAATGATGAATACTCGCCTGCAAATGCTTTTCCTCTTGTAGTTCCATAGAGAGGTGGAAATGCCAAGGTCCCTATAAACGACCAAATGACTCTATCATGCATTTGTTGAAACCCTAATATCCTTCCTGTTCCACCCAATCAGCTGCCGTCTTCTAACCGATGTATCAAAACATATAAATCCAGAATGATAATTTTTCCCATTTCTTAGAACATTCAATTTTGCAAAACTAGATAGCCAAAAAGATTCCAAATGAGTGTGGCTTAGGAGCAATTGAAGTGCAGATCCATGTAAACTGCAGAGGAAAATCAAAGTTGGACAAACCTTTGAAGGATCAGGATCCATGATATCACACTTCAGCCGTTAACCATAACCATCAACTGTCAATCTGAATTTCGGTAGGTGAACACAGATAGCTGCAGATCTGCACTTAAACAATGGAAACTGTAATAATACACCTAAACAGAAAAGGGAAATTTAGAAAACAACAAAAAATTATATTCATGAAAATAACACCAAGAGGTCCCCCATCAATATATCACACCTTTAGGCTCACATCTAGATGAGATAAAAGCACGCCTCACCAACTTTTCAGTGAACTCACATGGCAACCATACCCTTATCAATATCATCATCCCCACCAATCTCTTAGAAAACTGGGTACATTTCAGGTAAAGAGATAAGACCAAATCCAAAGCAACACATACTCATAGTAGTTATTGGTGGATTGTGAACCCAAAAATTATGATAACCCAATCACATAATAACTACTCAAGATTAAATTCCATAAATGTTGAAGACCCCCAACCCCATTTATCAACCTGTCTCGCTCAAACCCTCCTCCTCTCGTCACTAGAGAATGAAAGAGCTAATTCAAACCCAAATGCCCCCATCAAACTTAGTCAAACACTTATTGCAATCACGTCACACACCAACCCAAACAAAAGAAAATGACACCCAGAGGAAAAAATAAAAGTAAAAGAAAAGAAAAGAAACAAACAACAGGGAACTCGACTTTGACAGTATATATGAATCACAAAGTTACTTCGCATGTAAAACACACCAACTGTGAGAATGAATGATGGGAATGAAGAAAAGCACGATCACGTGATTCATCGACACTCTACTGGGGCATCACCAAAACAGTGAGACCATCGAGAGCCCACAGAATTCAAAGGCCATGAGCTCGACCATGAAACACACCCTCTCCTTCCATCACTTACCTCCTTCCTGTCCTCAATACTCAGATTAATAAAATAAATATGGTTTCAGAAGACCCCCACAGATAAAATCGCATTAAACCTCAATGACCACGTCACTGGAAAAGCGTCTGGAAACACAACATGGAATTTTGATTTCGGTCCCGTCAAACAGACCCATATCTTCGTCGTACCACCATTGCGAAATCAGAACCAGACCCATGAACTGGAACGTCCCCATCCTTCACCAGTCACGACTCAGCCATGTGTTTTTCCCTCCCAAGCAGACCCACATACCTAACAAACTTCGACACGATTCCTCAACCCAACGCCAACACTATTTTTCACAAATCAGCTGAGAACTTACCTGACCAGAGCCCCAGAGAAGAAAAAATGATAGACTGGAAATGCCAAACCCAGAAACTTAAATGTTGTTCATATTCAGAAACACGAGAATGAACGGTTTCCTCGCCCCAGGTATGATGAACATGGCTACCCACTACCACCAGTTCCCTTTCCCCACCCTTTTTGGCACCAGAACCTTTCACAAATTTGGCTTTTAGCCTCACTTTGTCCTTCACTCATTTTAGTAAAAACCCACAGACTTTCGGTCCAATAACTGCTAGACCCTTTTAAGCCCTTGATTCCGCACATTCCAGTCTACTCCAAATTTCTAAACTTCTTGCCGCCATTATTGCACCAGCACGAAACCCACTAGAGAAAAAGAATCAATGGCAAACCCAACTTCTGTGCCAAGTTCGCCCCGCCTGCTGGCTGGTAACCCGACCAACTTCTGTCACACCACAATCTCCACCTCAACGCACGGTCTGCTACACAATCGTCCAATTCATTATCCACTATTTATCTCTCTTTGGCTTTCCACCGAATGCACAAAAATAGGGACATTGAACGAAAAAGAAAAGAAAAAGAAACTGAACTCAAGAATCAGATATCTTTCAGACTCAAACAGACAAATGAAATATTCACTGAAAATGGAAGTGACGAATGTTGTCCAACACTCATCACAAAACATGGAGTTGAAAACCACCCCGGGAGGTGCTGAATCATGTGATGAGAATATTGGCCTTTTCCTAATATTTATTTATTTATCACTCCATTCGAAGTCTCTCCTCCATGTCTCCCAATCTTCCTCATCTTTCCACCCTCGCGGCCTTCCCGATAATTCCCACAAAAAACAAAAACGCAAAACTGGAAAGTCTGATTTCATTTTTGTTTTTCATAACCGGCTCCTTTCTTGATGTCCAATTCGTCTTTTTCCTCACTGCCCATCTGCTCCAGTCTGCATCAACAACCTAAGTCATTAACACAACCTTTATCATCTACCAATTCTCCTCCAATGCACAAACAATTAATTATAATATTTGAGTTTTTTTATTCTATTTTTGTTTCTAAGGTGTCAATTTATTTATAAAGTTTCAACCCATTTTGAAACAATATTTATTTTGAGTTATGATTTTTAATATATTAACAATTCCAAAATTTTCTTAAAAATTATAACGCTTAAAACTAAACAATTTTTAATCCATATAATTATCACAAATCAATTAAGACAAAATAATTATGGCTGAAATTTCAATTTAAAATAAACTTAATAATAATAAATCTTTTTTATTTCCTTTTTTCTCATAAATATTTTCATATAACAAACTAAAATTTTAAGTCCACGATTAAAATAGAAATGTAATAGCTTAATATAAGGTATAAACCAGCTCACCATTTCAACTCATGTCTAAACAAGTAACAGAAAATAAATTAATATTTTTTTAATAGTTAAACATCTTTAATCAACTTTCAAAGTTATTAATATACAACCGTATTCTTATTATGAATTAACTCCAGACCTCTCTCCGTTGTTTTTAAAATATTAAACGTTTTATTACATGAGTTATATATATTGTGACACAAATTAATCTATTTTAAAGCACTATTTTCTAATATTGTTTTCTAGTTTTATTAACTTTGTTTTCATTCATACAAGATAATAAAAACTATTTCATAAATAATTATTACATAGAGCCTTTTCTTAGTCTTTTTTTGTCGTAAAACGTTCATATTTTAAGGTTAAGAAATAATGATACAACAAATTGAGCTTTGTCACAAAATAATTTTTTTTTTTAAATATTCAAAATAATGTCAAAACTAATGAATCGATTATATTATTTGAAAATTATAGTCATCAATTAAGGTTTCACTTATATGACTAATTTAGATATTATTTTGAGACATTTACCAACAGCACTTTTCAAACTGATCCACCCCAAAACAACCCAGTATATCAATTTTCTGATTTTAAACCTTCACCCAAAATCTTCATTTTAAGAACCGTTAAGAATAACACAACAAAAAACATCACTTCAGGTATAATCGTCACTGCTAAATCAATATTTACGATTTTAATATTACTTACGCCGCTTCTCAAAACAAAAAATATCACCTAATAGTCTTAGTTCATAAGAATGAGTAGTCGTTGTAGCGGCCCAAAATTAAATTTTTAGTACCAATTTTACACTTGTGTCTCATTATACTTGGCTACTACAAGTTTTAACATGTAAAACTCGAGGAGTAAAAATAGGGTCATGGGCCGTTTTGACTCGGAGCGTAAAAATAGTACTTGGCCGGTGCGTTTTCTCTGAGCAAAGTGAGGTGTGTCACACGGCTTTTCGAGCAAAATTTGCAATGCGCTTTATTTGCAAGCATGCAATTTCAAACCATCCAACCATCCTTCTAATCGGATGAGACCCATCACTAAGGCTGAAATAAAATTTTTGAGGATAGCTGCAAGAGGATTCATCAAAGATCCTGTCTCTGACTCACAGGCCAGATTTGTGGGTTTGTCATTTTATTCCACCGTTATCCAACACTGATTCGCTTTCTGTTCCCCGATCACTCCTGCTTAGTTAATTAGGTTTTGAGACTTTCATCTTTTTCATAGCTTTATATTTTGGAAGATCACATGCCGTCCTGTGGGTTTTTCTTTCTCACTGGGGGAGGTTTTCACGTGCAAAATTCTCAAGTATTTGCAGATTATCTCCTTGGTATATTATTTTTCTCGCCGCATTTTATCACTCATAACGTATTAAATCAACGCGAAAAATATTCAAAGCCTTGTGTTTATTTCCCAACATGCATCGCAGTCCTGGTTCTATTGTCCTGCATCAGGGTTGGTGCTGGTTTAAAAATGGATAATCTTCTGAGCTTCAGATGACAGACTAACCTCGTCTAATTATTCTATCCTAAGCCAAACAACGGAAGATATTCTCCTTATCGTAAGGATTTATATGCGCCTATTGATGGGGACAAAAGTAAACTCAAAGATATGTCAGAAGCATAATGGAAGATCATGCATAGAAAAACAGTAGCTCTAATCGTACAGCCGGCACTGTGCTGCTTCATCACGTGTCACGAGACCGATGCTAACAGCTTTGGAAAAATTAGGAATCCATGCATGAACGAAAGATCGCATTTAATAAAGCCACTTTGATTCAGTAGCACATGAAACTGGCGATAAAAATGGGCACAAATAAGAGCAGAGCACACCGTTGACTTTCAAGGGTTGGTGAACCGCTTAAATGCTATGAAGATGAAGATTGAAGATGAGGCTGCAAGCATTGTTACTTTTGAGTTCTCTCGCTGTGATAGTTGGGATACTCTAGTTATTCCCACTTAGTAACTCAAATTTAATGGCAATTTAACCATGGATATGGTAAAAGACGCTTGTTTAATGAAGAAGCCAGAAGGAATGAACAAGGAATATCTTTTGAGACTGAGGCTCTTGTCACAGAACAGAGTAGAGGTAAAATGTAGAACCTAAGGTCGGGTAAATCCAAAGGTGTCGTAATCCGTAGGAAAGTCTAGTGAAAGAAGAAAGTGTTATCATTGTGGTAAGGAAGGACATATGAAAAGAAATTGTTATGCTTGGAAACGGAAAAAAAGAAGGAAAATCGTGAGGAAAGATGAAAATAAAAATACTACACAAGCTTTGATCCAACTCAAGATGTGGCGTCTATTCTTCGTAGATGAAGAATGTTTGCCTCATACGTATAATGAGTTGAGCATTATTGATACAAAGTTACTTTATCATGTTACTCCTATCAGCGAGTTCTTCACATCGTATGTGCCAGAGACTCCTTGCACCGTGAAGATGGGCACACCACCCAAGATTGTGGGTATCAGCGATGTTTGCATACAGACAGACATTGGTTGTTCATTGACTCGAGAGATGCGGTAGCTGCCTCGACTTATGTCTTAATCTTATTTCCGAGTTGCCTTGGATCGAAGGATATGAATTACTTAACGGTAAATGGAAGCTACCAAAGCGCCCTTAAGAAATGCTAAGAGTAAGGTTCAAGACACTTTGCTGTAGACATTTGTGAAAATATGTGGAGATGAATTGCATGCAATCAAGATATTTCCTCCCCAAATTTATGGCACAAAAGATTGGGCCGAGTGAGAAAGGGTTACATATACTAGCCAAAAAGGCTCTCATTCCTTTTACTAAAGGTGACAGTCTTAACCCTTGTGATTATTGTTTATTTGGAAAACATCATAGAGTTTCTTTTTCTAAATCTTCAAAAAGGAAATCTAATATTTTGGAATTGGTTTATTCTGATGTTTGTGGTCCCTTGAGGTGAGTCCTTTGGTGGAATAGATATTTTTGTCACATTCATCGATGATGCATCAAGAAAAGGGTTTATCCACATGCCAAAGATCAAGTGTATCAGCTTTTCCGTAAATTTCTACGACACTTGACAGAGACAGAGTTTTTGGAAGTGTCTTCAGACCGACAATGGAGGTAAGTATATACATCAAAAGCGAGTTTAGAAACTACTACCAGCACATGGTATTAGACATGAGAAGACACTCTCGGTACTCCACAAAAGACAATGGTGTTGCAGAGGATGAACCGCAGACTATTGTCAGGAATGTCGATGCATGCTAAATGGCAAGCTACCCAAAGTGTTTTGGGGTGAAGCTATTCGCATCGCTTGTTACTTGATAAATAGGTCTCCCGCCTTTGAGTTTGACATTCCGTAGAAGGTATGGGACAGAAAGATGTTGTTTACAATCATCTGGTTTTCGTGCAAGGCTTTCGCGACATGTCCCTAAAGATGTATCAAGTTGATGACAAAGCTTTTCCATGTATCCTTGTTGGCTATGGAAATGAAGAGTTTGGGTACAGATTATGGGATCCAATGAAAAAGAAGATTTTCAGAAGTAGAGATGATATTTATGAAGATCGACTATTTCGCATCGTGAGAAGACCAAAAGGTTAGCTATCGTGCTGATGGTGTTATTGATCCACGCTTATTCATATTCCTTTATAATGCACTATAGATGGGGGAGCAGAGATGACTGGTGATGAAGCACCAGAGACAGTGGTTGATGATGGGATGCCAGAGAGTGATCAAGCTGTTGAGCAGGGGGAGCAGCCTCCTCAACAAGTCATTTCAGAACCTCAAATTAGAAGGACTAATAGGGAGAGTCGTCCATCATCCAAGTATTCTTCTTCAGAGTATGTGTTGATTATCAAGGAGGGGGGAGCCGCAGAATTTTCAAGAAGTACAGACTCATGCAGATAAGGTAAGCTGGATGAAAGCTATGCAGGAAGAAATGCATTCTTTGTTAAAGCAATGACAAGCAGAGTCGTGCGAACTTCCAGCGGCGTAGCTACATTAAGGAACAAATGGGTGTTCAAGTCAAGAAAGATAGTGATGGAAAATTGTCAAGTATAAAGCTCGTTTGGTAGTAAAAGGTTTGGGCGTAAAGGGTATTGACTTTGATGAGATATTCCTTCCAAGCTTGTGAAATGTCTTCTATCGTAGTTGTTCAGTTTAACCGCTTAGTTTAGACCTCGAGCTTGAAATACAGACAAGTAAGAATCGCTTTTCTTCACAAGGATTGAATGTAAGAATTTATACAATACAACCTCGAGGGGTTTGGAAGTAAAGGTAAGGAGCATGGTTTGCAATTAAAGAAAAGTCTTTATGGGTCAAGCAAGCGCCAAGGCAAAGGGTACAAGAAGTTTGATTCTTTTATGGTGAGCCACTTAGCATAAGAGATTTTGATGCATCATCAGGTTTATTTCAGAAGTTTACATGGTAACTTCATTATTCTTTACTTTATGTTGATGATATGTTAATAGTGGGGAATGATTCAAAATTGATTGGGCAAGTTGAAAGAGAGGTTGTTCAAACTTTCGACATGAAGGACTTAGGTCTCCAAAACAAATGTCAGGATGCGAATTACTGAGATAGAAAGCAAAGAAGCTGTGGTTGTCACAGAAAAGCATGTCAACGTGTGCTTGAAAGGTTCAATATGAAAGATGCTAAGTCAAAGAAGTACACCTCTAGCCAATCACTCTAAGCTTAGCGTGCTTATGCCCTAATACAACAGATGAAAATAAAAAGATGGCTCTATTCCTTACTCACAGTCAGGAGTCTTATGTATTGTATGGTTTGTACAAGGCCTGATATTGCACATGCTGTTAGTACAGTGAGTAGATTTCTCTCAAATCCAGAAAAGGAGCATTGAAGAAGTGAAATGGATCTTTCAAATATTCAGGGTACTTCAAAATTGTGTTTGAGTTTCGGGGTTCAAAACCAAAGTTAGAAGGTTTTACGATGCCGATATATAAGACCTCTTTATGGAAAGTCGACTTCGGGTTTTTATTCACTCTTTGTCAGGGGAGCCGTTTACGGCGCCTGCTACGAAGTGTGTCGCTTTGTCTACATCGAGATAGACATATAGCAAAGAACTCAAAGCAAAGAAAAGAGATGTTATGGATGAAGAGATTTCATTCAAGAGCCGGTTTGATGCAAGATGAGTATGTTGTGCCTTGTGATAGTCGAGTGTTATGGACTTGGAGCAAGAATACTGCACCATTCTCGTACAAAGCACATTGATGTGAGATATCATTGGTCACCATGATGTCATTGAAAAGAGCTTATGAAGCTTAAGAAGATTCACACATTTTAATCCTCCGATATGATGACAAAAGTTGTTACCGTATATAAGTCGAAGCTTTGTGCCGGGTCAGCCTACATGACTCTAACCGAGATGTTAGAGTGTAATCTCCTGCGTTTACCGAGGGGAGATTGTAAAGCAGGGTCCAAATTTCAAATTTTTTAGGCGCTTCCCTTCTTCTCTCGTTTTTTTCTTTCTTTCTCTCCTTCCCCTCTCTCCCCTCCCCTCTCACTTACACTTAAGCCCATGTACATAAATTTCACAAGTTTTAACATAGAAATCGAGGAGGCAAAAATAGGGTGCGGGGGCCGTTTATTCGGGAGCAAAATGTGGCTTGTCATTTTTCTCGAGCAAAGGAGGTGTGTCAAGGCGGCTTTTTCTTAAAATTTGCAATGCGCTTTATTTACGTAAATTTTATTCACTAATTTTCCGCAATCGGGAGACTGATTTCAGGCAAAGTGGGCAAAGGTGAAAAAGGGAATTTTTGAGGACGCAGTGAGATCTTCATCAACTGTCTGATTTGAGGCTATATTTGCCTATTATTTTATTCACTATATTTGACAGATTTACTGTTTCGGGATCACCTTGTTTAGAATTAGGTTTTGTACCTAAATTATTATAGTGGATATTTGGTGGACTCCGACAAAGGTCCCGTGGTTTTTCCTCTTCTCACTTTGGGGGAGGTTTTCCATCGCAAAATTCCTTCCTCGTTATTTTTGTGATTATCTCTTGGCATATTATTTTTCTTGGCCGCATTTTATCACTCATAAATGTGTTAAATCAACAAGGGAAAATATTCGCCTCAGGTTTATTTCCCACACGTCCCAATCCCATCCCATTTAAACAATTTTTATTTTTGTTTCATTTAAAAAGCTAAACTGCTCGAAATGCTTTATAAGAGTTTCAGATACTATTTACTTTAAAAATAAAGGCCAATTAGAAAATAATTTGCCTTCCAAAATTATGATTGTGTCGATCAAAAGCAAGAACCACCAATTCAAAGTTAATCCTCTCATGTTTGAGGTTTATTTATTTAAATCCTTTTTATATTATTTGTTGGAGTTTTATTTGGTGAATGAAATTTGGAGTTTTGATACATATTTAATGATAAATTTAATCTCTATTATTTTAGATTAATGAATTTATGAATCCTCCACTCATCTTCATCACCCTATCAACAGATTTATTTACAGAGTATAATCAAAGCACTACTTTCAATCACTGTCTGAACCCCTCTCTCATTCTCCTCCCTTCATAACCCTCTTGGGAACAGAGAATTTTGACTTCACAGAGAATACGAAAAAGAAGAGAAAAAAATTCTTTGCAAGAGATCCTTCCCAACACGCATATTTATTTCCGTCCCGACTATCAATAAGAGTTACGAACATCATGGTATCTAAACAGAGCAATAGATCAATGACAAGTTCAGAAGAATCAAAAAACATCTTATGAACCAATGTCAGCTGTATTCTTGAAACACCGTAAGGAGGAGAAGGCCAATTTGCTTTAAGGAAATTGTCTATCAGACAAGCATTTTTGCTTATTATCTTCATACGATTTTCTATTCAATGTTTTCTTCCTCACCTTCGCCTATCTGTGTCTGTCTGCTAGCTATTTGAAACAACAGCTTTTAAAGCTAAATTAGAAAGCTACAGTTCGACAAGGAAAATTAAAAAAAAATTTACTTAATTGTACCCAAAGTTTACTTAGTCAGCTATGCTTGGGTTCAAAGTTAAGAGGGAGAGGACATAAGTTCAAGTAGACATTACTATATTATAACAAAGTGTTTATTTGTTACAAAAAAATTGCTTGCTTTTATATGCTTTTTTAAATCAACATAATGATATAACTTTATTATTAGTAATATTTGTTAAAACAACTCAAGATTTATTATTCATTTCCCTAAATTTGTTTCTTGAATAATAACTCATACGGAAAAAAATTACTTTTTTCATTCTTACTTATATATTTGAAAAGAAAATATTATTTTTATAAGAAAAATGAGTATTCTGAGCAAATTATGTCAAAACTAATAAAGATTAGATTTTCAAAAAGTCTTCTTCAGACCCAACCCCACTCCTTGCTGATAAAATAAAAAAATATTTGTGTGATATTTATGTAACATATTAACATATTTAAAAAATTATAATAGCAAATAATTCTCTGTCATTATCATTCTTTGAACAAGAAAACCACTATTTTATACAACTAAATAATATATATATTTTATATAAAGTTTTTTTTTTTTTGAAAATAGATAAATTAATTAATTAAAGTTAGTAATACAATCTCCATCATATGTCACTATAATCTAAAAGTGATAAAAACTTTAGAGAATGACACAAAGATTAGGTCACACAACAAAAATAATGGACTTAAGACCTACATATTCCCAACAATAAGCACCCAGCAATATCTAAAATCTTCAAGATACGTGAATATAACAAAAATGTTCATGATTAACACTCCACAATGACGCTCATATCATATCAAATCTTGTCATTCAAATTATCAACTGCCAAAGTTTGTTCCATTTGCTAGTCTCAACTCCATTATCACCATTACTCACCGCAACAAGTCAACTTACTAAACACGTCGCAACATACGTGCCTTAAGACAAAGCACAAAAACAAAAAATAAAGGCAAACCCAAAAATAAGTATGGAAACCACTTTATTATAAAAACTCAAAATTTGAGAAGAAGTTATGGTATAGGTGATTCCAAAGTTAAGAAATGCAGATAAAAATCATCCATCATATCTATCGAACAAGTGGCTCGAAAGATATAACAAGTGAGGGCTATATGGTTTCCAAATCAATATGTTTTCAATGTATAAAATTAATAATTGAAAAATAGATTGATGAAATCAAAATTAAAATATTTCTATGTTTTTAAAATTTTTGAAATTTTTGTGTAGATTTTAAAAGTTTTCAAATATTTTGTATAGATTCTAAATACGGGTCTTTTCTCGATTCGTTTTTCTATTCAAATAAAATTCTCAAAATAAAAAACAAATTGTCTAAAGTTCTCAAAGCAATTTGCTTTCAGAAATGCAAAACAACTCATCAATCAACTCCAAGATTTCCAACAAGCCTAAATTTGGGTCCACCCCATAAAGTATGCATCAAGAATCTAACTTAGGTCGTCAATCCATTTGTTGACTAGTCAATGACAAATTTTTATTTATTTTTAGTCCCATTATTCGGCCCATGGCCTGTATGTATCGGCTAACTGTGCCTAGCTGTGCTAGGTTTAGCCTAAGTAATTTTAAAACACAATATTGTTGGCTTATAAATACTAAATTCCAAAACCCCATTAATCCATATTTTCCCCTAAACCTCTCAAACAATGCCAATCTGAACTCAGGCTATTTATATCCTCCTCGATACATTAAGAATGATTAACTATGTATTATATGTATAAATATACTTCCACTATATTTACCTTAAATATTTAAAACTAAACATAGCACACACGCCATTCAACCAGGCCTGCGGGGCTTTACCATGTTCGACAGCCTTGAACCACGTTAAACAACCCCAAACCCTTATCAAACGCTTATAATAGCGAAGTTATTGAACCGACACGTCCTCAACTAACGGTCATCGTCTTCACTTCAGCAATTTAAAACACTCGACATCATCTTGCAAATAATAAATGAAAACCGTCGAATTCAGAATCGCGTTATCCTTCAATGCAAAACCAGCACACTTCTTTTCTTATTTTATCCCTGACGATGCTTCGCATTACCAAGAAAATTTCAGTCCTGTGGCTAACCCTCAAGAACCCACACTTGAAGATAATGCATGATTTAACAAAGATCTCAACTAAATTTGTATCTACAATAAATTTTTCTCCTTGGAAACATCAAATACCCGTTGTCCCAATTAACCACACAAGATTTAAACAACCCAACAAAAACCGGAGTCCGCTTGATAGTTTCGTAGATCCGAATTAATTCGTAATAATACGCTATTGTCTGACATCGATTTAATGATTTTAATTCGATTTTGATTTCAGAGCCCGAAATTCACTGTGGAAGGATTTAGTTAAAATATTTATGTTCAAATTTAAATATAGACTTAATTATAGAATATTTTTGACATAATCCACTTTCTGCGAACCACAGATAAAATCCTCTATAATGGAGATATTTAACAGACTAGCCAATCAAAATCTTTCTTATCCATTAAGTTATGATTTAAATAATGGGTAAATGACTTGGTCTCATGGGAATGGACCAATGAGAAGCTTGATAAAAGAGTAATCTACTTTAAACCAACCAATGATATTTTGTTACTTAAGGGCACTTTTGGAATAATATTTTAAAGTCTAAAATTTGGGGATTTAAGTGCTCAAAAGAGGGGATCACGTATAGGAGAGGAAAGACAAAGGAGAAAAGAGAGAAAGAAAGGGAAGAAAGGAGAAAGAGGAAGAGAAAGGAGAAATCCAAGTTGGGGAGGTGATTTTCTTGTTTTTCAAGCTTTCTGCGATCTTCAAGTGGTAAATCAAGTGAGAGGAGCCAAAGAAACTCAAGAAACAAGTAAGTTTCATGGTGGGAAAGTTAGGGTTTGATGTTTTCTATGTTTAATGTCTTAAATTCTGGTATGGATAAATTTATGGTATTTAAGGTTTACGGTGCTGGAATTTAATATCAATTGAGAAAGCCATGGTTTAGATTAGGGTTTTGACAAAATCAAGTGAGTAAGGGTTAGGTTTGATAGTGAATTGTGTGTTATGTTGAAATGGGTATAATGCATCGATTTAAGTGTTTAGAGGAAAGAAAAAAATGGAAGAGAAACACATTTTGGGCCAATTTAAGTGTCTCTAGACAGAAAATGTCCTGTTTTCTGTTTTTCTGACCAGTTTTGGTATTTTGGCCATAACTTGCTCAATTTTGATCCTATTTGAGTGATTTGGTATGGCTACGTAAAAATTAGACTTGAAGGAGAACAAAACTTAAGAAGAATGTATCGCCAAATTCTGATCCTAAGTAGCCTAAATATTCACTCAAAGTAGGACCATGTGCAAGCCAAATTCTGGTTCAGTTTTTGAACATAGATTAGCCCGGTTATTTGACGTAGTGAGTTTCTGTCTCGAATTGGGTGATTCCAATTGAATAGAACCCTTAGCACCTTAGATTTAAATGAGTATAAAGGACATAGTGTCAAAATATGAAGTCAAGACCTCGAAAATGAGTAATACAAACTGTTACTAGAAAAATCTAAGAATGACTAGTTAAGTATGAAAATGCCATAACTTTATTTCCGATGATCCGATTGGTTCGATTCCACCTTATAAAATAGATTCCAGAGGAATAAGAACATAGGAATGAGTGTTTATGGTGATTAAATGGAAAATTATGGTTAATGTAATTGTGATTTTTTGGAAAAGTAAAAGGACCATCGACTTTAACCCGAACTCAACGGGTGCAGCCATCGAGCTATGAACTCGTGAGGAAATGATATTTCAGAATTTAGCTTTTTAAAAGTGAATGGTTTTTAATGTTAAACCGGAAAGTTTCTAATGTAAATTTTTATGTAAATGTTAAGGGCATATGTGTTCTCCTGTTTTATATTGCATTGTTTTATCTTGCATCACGTATTATATTTATATGTGTATTAAATATGGGCGATATGTTAGCAGATATGGAAAGTTTAAAATGTTTAAAGTATGCATATGTGTTTTGAATGATTTCCAAAGGATTTAAATGTATTTATAAAAATGTGGCTTTGAAGAAAATGTTTTACTGATGTTACCCTAAACCCCCTACGATCAAGTATGATCGATATCCGGCCGCGATTTTTGGGCCAGAATGATTAAGCAGGTAAATATAGGTTACTAACTCGAGGGAGTGGAAATAGTGTCTGCAGTATCCTTACATCGTGATAAAGATTATGACTGAACCCTGTTCTGCAAAGCGTGAGTTTCTCCAGCGTAGTGGTTATGACTGACAAGTGATCATTCTCACCGTCAAGACTGAAACTCGTTTCTAGCAAGGTTTATTCCCGGTTCCATCGTAAAGAATGGAAAGAAAGAAATAAAGAAAGAGTTTAAGGCATAAATGCTTAAAGCATAATGGGATTTTAAATGCATAAGTATTTATGGAAAGAAGTTTGCTGCATAAATTCTTAAAGCATAAATGGATTTTAAATGCATAAGTATTTATTGAAAGAAAGTTTGGCTAGTATAAAATAAGCTTAAAGCATAAACCGATTCCTTAATGGTATCGTATTTATGGAAAGAAAGTTTAATAAAGATAAACGTTTTTAATGATAAACGATTTTTTTAATTGTATAAGTATAAAAAATATTTTGATATGTACGAAAATGTTATATAAATGAAAATGTACACTCCACCGAGCCTGCTTAGCTCATTCTTTCCTATGTTTCAAAAAACATTTTCAAAGTTCCGAGACTGTGAGCCAGAGTATCCTCCTGCAAAGGAGTCGAGCCATCGAGGAGACGACATGTGAACCAGATTGTATAACAACTTTCTCGTATATTTTATATGTCAAATAATTTGTCATGTATATATGCATATATGGATATATTTTGAAAAGGAACTACTTAGGCGGTCTAGTTTATCCTACTAAGCCCAAGTTTTTTAAAACTCGTGCATGGAATTGGTGCCAGTTTTGAATGTTTTGATGATTGAAATGAATAAATGTATATGGTATATATTGTGTTGATTGAGCGCGACGAGAGCCCTACAATGAAAGTTGAAATTTGAGCCTGAAGTGTTTTTAAATGCTTATGTATTTGTAATTTGGGAAAGTCCAAACAGAGGAAACTTCCGGCCAATTTTTTACGAAAAATCCAAGTGTTTGAAAATGAAAAGAAAAATTTTTTATCACTTCATTCCGCATTATTTTCTAAAGATATGCTAAGAATCAGAGCGGCTCCGCTCCATGGATTTTATTTGATTGTTTCGAGGAAATGTTTCTATATCCATTGGAGTGCCGAGGTCCCCTAAGTTCATGAGGTTAATCCTGTTGATCCTTCAACGTGGTATCGTGAGCTAAGTTTTGAAAATGTTATAAAGATTTGAAAATTGTTATTTTTATATGATTGTTTTAATGTTTTTAAGATTTCATGAAAAAATAAAAAAATTTATGTGATTTAAAATCATATATGCATTACATGACATATTAATTTTAATTCACGTAAAATGCTGTCAGGCTTCACCACCCACCAGAGAGCTCCCCGAAAGATACCACCACCCGAGGAACATGTTGATGAGTTCGCGTATGTTCCTCCTGTCCAAAGATAGCTTAGGGTCGCCACCGCCCCGAGGTCGTAGAGGACAAATACCTTTAGAGCGTATGGTCCACTGCCAAAACCAACACTCTTTCACCCATGAGCCGACAAAGTCCATTGAGAGGGTTATAGAACTGAAATGATAAGAAATTATGATCCAGATAGGAGATCCCGGAAAGGGGGCATGGTCGTGGTACAAAAATACAGACGGTAATTTGTTAATGGTTAATTGAAAATGCATGGGTTTAATTCTTCGCTTTCATGAATTAATGACATTATGAATTGTTAATTGTAATTGTTAAAAGAAACCAACAAACCATGACATAATTGATGAATGTGTAATGTAGGATTTTGCCACCCAGAAAGTATGGAAAAGTCGACAGTCACAACAGAGTGATTATTGGAGACTAGGAGTTTTGGCAGATTTGATATTATTAGATATCCATGACTTGATGTTATATTAGGCATGGATTTACTATCTAGACATCATGTACAAAGGATTTTATATGAAAGAGGTTAGGGTTCTATAAGCCATGAAGACAGAGGTTGTTTTATGGGTACTGGAAAATACTACCTACCAACACATAGGACAGCTCATGGGAACATGAACACCCAAAGTTACAATCATACACACCTGTCTTATGTTATCACAATACTATTACCACCACAAACCCAACTGCAGTTTGAGAGTTTATCCCGATAGTCAACACTTTCTGATGTATTTCGCAGGATCTTCTAGGTATATATATATATATATATATATATATATATATATATATATATATATATATATATATTAATTAGATTGAAATGACCTCAGATCAAATCTTTCATAATCATTAACCCTATATGATGGCTCTTAAAAAGTTGAAAGAATTGAAAAATAACAAAGTTTACAAATGGATGAGTTTGCAGCATGGTTTTGTCATAGTCATACTCCCCTTTGGGAGGCCATTCCATTTACAAAAAATGATGATGAAAGTTTTAAACATCTGTATATTGATTACGTAGAAGTGAATAAAGTGAAAAATACGCAATCAACACCATTTACACGATTGATGATCTTTGATCAATTACAGGA
Organism: Tetrastigma voinierianum; assembly: GCA_016808115.1. Classification (NCBI taxonomy): domain Eukaryota; kingdom Viridiplantae; phylum Streptophyta; class Magnoliopsida; order Vitales; family Vitaceae; genus Tetrastigma; species Tetrastigma voinierianum. The sequence goes on from JAEQBH010003314.1 coordinate 499,165, forward strand.
ACTAGGGTATTTTTGAAAATGGATCTAAGCTCGTTACCATCACTCAAAGATTAGACAACTTGAAAACATGGTATATAAGAATTTCGCCAGAGTCATCCGTCTAAGACCAACTTATTCACCCGCTTATGATCTTCATATAACGATCTTTCAAATTTTTATTCACAGACCTCTGTTATAGTATTCATCGATGATCATTTTTTAATCCTACAAGCAAGAATTCAGATCTTGAGGATATCCACAAAACTTACCCAACTTAGTATGCCAAACTTAGTAAATTCTAGTTCGTTAGACGTTGTTGCCTTTCTAAATGCATGTGATTTCAAAGTGAAGGGGGTTTTCGTTGATCCTCAAAAAGATTGGGAGAAAATTGTGAACTGAAACCACCTAAGAATGTGACGTAGATATAAAGTTTTGTAGGTTTAGCAGGTATTACTCCGCGTTGTTGGCGGGATTTTCAAAGTCACTCTGACCCTCCTTAGACTCAACTTGACGCTGAAACACTTAGAAAATGCTTCCACAAGTCCACAACCGTCGTGAAGATTCGATGAACTGTGTTTCACTTGACCTTAGCCCTTAGTTCTTACAATTGGCTGGGCAAGAAAGGCCACACAAAGATATTGTGATGCTTAATATCTGTTTTGTACTGTTAATGCAACATGAAAATAAAGACAGTCAACATGATTTAAGGCCAACCGTCTTCATGAGTAAACTATTCATGGTTACTAAAACCTAGAGTTGGTCATGTCCGTCCTTTCATCTATTTTGAGGCATTATCGATATGGAGTCGTATAAAATTTTTACAGATCACAAGAACATGTAATATTTATTCACATATGGTGCTAAATATGCTATTAATTAGAGATACTGCAAACCTGAACTCATTAAGGATTATGAGTGCACTATTGATACCATCAGTGGGAAATGTTAATGTGGTAACCGATGCTCTTAGTAGAAGCCTACGTTCCATATCTCACCTAAAGGTTGTGTACCTCCCTAGATTTATGGAATTGAGGTCTTTATGGGTGCGAGACTAGAGTTGATGATATTGAGCCTTACTAGCTACATTTCATGTTAGTCCCAGATCAATGTAATGATAAGGAGCTATGGGACCAAGATACGATCATGATTAAATTGAAAAGGAAGCCGAGTCCGGCGCCCAAGGATTTTTAGTACGGCAAGATGCAACGCAAACATCGATAGGTCACAGTGTTGCGCTGCACTTCACTGTCATCTGCATCCATGGTTTAAACAAAGAGATCCAATCCGTGATATGCGATGCATCGTGGAAACACTAAATGTATCATACCCTAAGGGAATACTAAAGGTGGAGGGGTATAAAGAAAGATGTTAATTTATTTCCAAATGTTCTATTTTTTTTCTGCAAGTTAAGGTCGAGCATCAAAGATTTGCAGCTTCTTACGCCTTCCTGACCTTCCAAATATACACCAACTATGATGATCCTTCTCTCCAACTCTGCTGAACTGGCCATGAAGTGATCATGATGACTGCGACACTTCCAACAACCCACCAATTCTACTATGGAAAAATAGTGACTTAGTCAGAAGTCGGGTCGAAGCATATAAAAGAGATTCTACGACTTCACCTGATGACCAATCCGAAGAGCCTAAGGCGTACATTGGAAGTTATGCTCAAGGCTTGTGTGTTACATCTTCTAAAATAATAAAAACAGAAAAGACATTTACCATTAATGGAGTTTTCCTACAATAATAGTTATCATGCAAGCATTGAAATGGCGCCTTATGAGGCCTTATATGAAGGAAGTGTAGGACTGACTCCATTACGCTGGGACGAGGAAGGGGAGAGAAAATTTTTAGGTTCATAGTTGTTCAGTTGGCAAACAAGATAATGTTAAAGTTATCCGTGATAGACAAATATAAATTTCTCAAAATTGACAGAAGTGCTATGTTGATTCAACCCAAGGAGAGATTTGGAATTTTAGGTGGGGATCGTATGAGGAGGATATCACCCCCGAAAGGGTGTTGATATCTGAAGAAAAGGGTTAAGTCCTCTCTATATGGGACTTTATGAAATTATAAAAATAATTGGAGAGGTAGCTCGATTGAGGTCACAATCGAATTGGCCGTATCACATGACATATTTTACATCTTCCTCAAAGTATATGACATTCTTCACACTGGCATCGATCAACCAGTCAAGAATTGAAAGAAGATTTGACGTATGAAGAAAGACCAAAAAATGTTCCGTCGATCAAAATACTTAGAGACCAGTGTCAAAATGACTAGAAAGAAAGCAGGTACAGAATCACTTACATATAAACACAACCCCAAATTCTATGATCTAAATCTCAAGGCTATAAAGACTGCAACCTCAACCGATGAATCTCATGGCACAATCATTAGACTCGAGATCATATCCAACATGCAAGAATGAAAGCATTCAGAACTTCAGTAGAACCCTATTGACTATTTTATTTACGAAAATCACGGCATCGCAACCCAAATCTTCCCAACTAAATGAAGGATTCTTCTTATTTATCCGATGGGAGGCTGCAAAGGGATTTTAAGAAAATTTCATTCCTATGACTTCGAACCGATATTTAGAAGATACCCGAGATTTATGAATAGTGATTTCCAGATCGAAATTTGGAGTCCACTCGTACCTTCTTTTTCTGAATTGAATCGAAAATACGGTGTCCTTAATAAATCATAAAGATTAACGAAACCTAAAATAAAGTGAAACGAGTCCGCTTGGATAGTTTCCGCAACCCGAACTGCATCTGGTGCCAATAACACGCTATCTGTCTCGATTACCGATTTTAATGCACGATTTTAAATTCGATTTCTCGGTGATTTGAAGAGTCTCGAAATTCGTGAAGGATTTAGTTAAAATATTTTATGTTCAAATTTAAATATAGACGACCATAGAATATTTTGACATATAATCGATATAAAAGAAGAATAAGCTTAAACTGAGATAAAATCTATAATGGAGATACTTAATTGTACTACTAATCAAAATCTTTCTAATGGCTGTTCTTTCACTCACAAAAACAATTGTATAAACTTGACCTATCCCACTGAATGTAAGAAATAACTCGAGAAGCTTGATAAAAGAGTAATTCACTTTAAACCCAAACCTAATGATATTACATTCTTATGTTTCACCTCAAATGGAATAATATTTTAAAGTCTAAAATTTGGGGATTTAAGTGCTCAAAAGAGGGGATCACGTATAGGAGAGGAAAGAAAGGAGAAAAGAGAGAAAAGAAATAACAACAAGAAAGAGGAATATTAGTTTCTGATAAAACCAAACAAAGACACAGCTGCCCTTCTCAAGCTTTCAAGTGATCTTCAAGTGGTAATCAAGAGAGAGGAGCCAAAGAAACTCAAGAAACAAGTAAGTTTTCATGGTGGGAAAGTTAGGTTTGATGTTTCATGTTTAATGTCTGCACACCCATTCGGATGTGTTAAATTTGTTTTCATTTAAGGTTTAATGAAAAGGAATTTAATATCAATTGAGAAAGCCATGGTTTAGATTAGTTTTGACAACCCATGACTGCACGCCCTTGATCAATGCTAAATTCTCATGTGTAAGAAGTTGAATGGGTATACTAACATAATTTGCTGTTTAGAGCGAAAGAAAAACAAGAGAAACATCTTCTTGACTTGGGCAGCAGTCTCGGTACAAACAAACCCGTTTTCTGTTTTGACCAGTTTTGAAGCATCTCACATTTTCTGTTAACTTAGTGCCTTTTCCACTTTGATCCTATTGAGTGATTTAAGTGGCATGTAAAATAGACTTGAAGGAGAACAAACTAAGAAGCCTGAACTTAACATCCTGATCCTCCGTAGTCAACATTCAACTCAAAGTAGGGACCATGTGCAAGCCAAATTCTGGTTCAGTTTTGAACATAGATTAGCCCGGTTATTGACGTATGAGTTTCTGGTGTTCAATCCAAAGTATTCCACTGGAATAGAACCCCTGTCCTAGATTCCAAACAGAGTTTCACAGCCATCATTACTGGCTCCAAACGCACTTTTGAAGTCAAGACTTTCGGAAAATGAGTAATACAAAACTGTTACTAGAAAAATCGGTAAATGCGACTAGTTGGCATACGAAAATGCCATAACTTTAGTTTGATGATCCGATTGTCATAGATTCCACCTTGGAGTAAAATAGATTCCTAGAGGAATAAGAATATAGGAACGAGGTTATGGTGGATTAAATGGAAATTATGGTTAATGTAATTGTGATTCTGGAAAAGGTGAAGGCGCGATCATCGGACTTAACTGAACTCAACGGAAGCAAGCTGGATTGGAGCGAACTGTCAGTCTGAAAATGATATTTTCGAATTTAGTTTTTAAAAGTGAATGGTTTTAATGTTAAACTGAAAGTTTAATGTAAATTTTTATGTAAATGTTAAGGCATATGGAAAATGTTTTATATTGCATTGTTTTATCTTGCATCAATGCATATATTTATATGTGTATTAAATGTAATGCATGTTAAGGTATTATGAAAGTTTAAAATGTTTAAAGTATGTATATGTGTTTTAATGATAGCAAAGGATTTAAATGTATTTATAAATGTATTTTTGAAGAATGTTTTATCATGGTTACCCTAAAACTCCCTGCGATCGCGATGACTGAGACGTCAAGTACTTTAAGCGTAAACCAGCTGAGGGTAGTTATGCGGTTAAATCGAGGGAGCGCCAGGCGTCCGCCGCAAATAACCCACATCGATGCGCATTGCGATCGAACTGAAGTGCACAAAGCGTGAGTTTCTCCGTCTCACGTCACGCTAATCGAATGGGATCGTCTCACCGTCACCCGAAATCGTTTCGTGTGTTTATTCCCGGGTTCCATCGAAGAATGAAAGAAAGAAATAAAGAAAAGAAGTTTACGCCACCAACCGTGCCATTGCACGGATTTAAATGCACAAGTATTCTATGGAAAGAGTTTAAGTGGCATAAATTCTTAAAGCATCCACTTTCAAATGCATAACACCTTATTGAAAGTTAAAAGTTTAAGGTATAATGTCCTTCAAAGCATAAACTCCATTTAATGGTACGTATTTCTAAGCTTTATTTTTCTTCCAAGGTATAAATGTCTTCATCAAATGGATTTTAACAGGCTAAGTATTATTATTTGATATGTAACACAAATGTTATCATCAAAATGAAAATGTATCACACTCACCCGAGCCTGCTTAGCCTATCCTTTTTCCGTATGTTTCAAAAACATTTTCATGTTCCGAGACAGTGGAGCCGGGTAGGAGATCCTCCTCCTGCACATCGAGCCATCTGAGGTTGAAGACCATTCATCGAATCGCATTGTATAAATAGCTTGTATATTTTATATGTCAAATAATTTGTCATGTATATATGCATATATGGATATATTTTTGGAAAAGGAAACTACTTAGGCGGTCGTGGTTATGTCCGCCTGCCTACAAGTTTTGCACAAAGCAACCCAAATATATGGAAACCTGAAGAAGTTTTGAAATAAGCCTCCACTTTACTGACACCCAACAAAAATCGTATATGGTATATATATTAGTCAGATCATTTCCAATAACTAGGATGACAATGAAAGTTCGAACTTGAAGATTTGAAGTGTTTTTAAATGCTTATGCAGTATTTGTAATTTGGGAAAGTCCGGTGAAATCACAATTTTTACGAAATCCGCAAGGTCAAAACCAGAAAAGAAAATTTTTTTTATCACTAGCTCGCATTATTTCAAAGACTACGCAAGACCAGAAAGTGGTCTTCCACCGCACGGATTTATTCCGACGCTCTATACAACGCCCACATCCATCATATCTGAGGTCCTCCTGTCCCATGAGGTTAATCCGTTGGGATCCTTCACAGAAGCCTCGAGCTCAGCAAAACCTAGAAAATAAGTTGTGGGGCAAACGACTAGCGGTTGTGTCTGGTGTCTAAACACGCCCAGGTCTGAAAACTGTGTTAACTTCTCAAAATACCATCTTCTCCATTACCTATGTCCCATCAGCAAAAAGCAATTTACACCAATAAGGCCTCACAAGGGTTAAAGGGTTAGGCTGTGGACATAGGAATGATCATGTTTGAGTATCTCGTGGATAGCAAATACTACAACATTGTAAATCAAAGTGAATAGATGTAAAATAAAACTGTGTGTTTGATTATCGAAAATATTAAGGAAAGAAAAAATATTTGATTGTCTCCTATAAATATTTCTAAAGTCAATCTATATAAACAAACTATTTCAGAAATTTATTATTTTAACGATATTTAATCCTTAAAGATCAATCTTTAAGTTTTTACCAAGCAATCAACTTATTATTTTGCTGCAATGTTTCACTATTATAATGCACTAATAGAAGCACTTATCCCCAAATTCCATTCTTTTCCATTCTATTTTCTTTATTTTCCTTCCTATTTTATCTACTTCCTCACTCTTCCTAAACAAATTTTCGTGAACAAAACATAGCCATGGAGAAAATAAAATTACTAAAACTTATAAATGCGCGAATTATACTCCATGTCATGGGAACACACTTCCCTTCCTAGTTGGATTCATTTAAAAACAAATATAATAAATAAATAAAATATATATATTAAAACAACACACCCTGTCTCAATCCACTCTAGGTGTCCATCCTGTCTTCACATCATTTTTCTGAAAACTCCTTCACTTGTTAACAAACACAACTCCCACTATTCCAAAATCACCAATACATTCGTGAAATGCTTACTTAAATCTTAAAGGTTTAACAAAAAATATTACTTATAAGGATAATAATCATGCAATATATATTAACAATCCAAGTAATGAAAGTAATTTTAAATTATTTATTTTTGTATATTGGCATATAATCAATGTTTCATTTCATTATATGCTAATTATAATGTAATAAACTCGTTTTCATTGGTATCAAGCAATTCTCCCTTTTTTTTTAGATATTTTTAAAAAACATCATCAGGATAAACATCCCTTCTTTATTAACTGTAACAATTTGAGTTACAATATATTAAACTATCCAACCCTATAAATATAAAACCACAACAATACACTTAAAACATATTTTGAACTGCTGGCCTCCCGACGGGAATTGAATAAAATTTCCAAATTGTAAATAAAAGGGTAGAATGAGCATACATGATAACCATGATCAAATCCTCTACAAAGATAACTTATTTTGTTTTTACTTAGATCACCATCAAGATTCTACAGCAACATTAAGATCTCACTTCTGCTTCCTCAATCATCAAGATAAACCACATCATGAATCATCACCAGTTAATGATTATTTCTAAGCCCTGTCCCCGTCATCCTTAATCGACGAGCTCGCTTAACTGTAATTGCTTTACCGAGTTCCTCCGGTTTATTTTATCAATCCACACAAATGGTCTTATTCAGAGAGTTCCCCACCCCGCCTGCCTGATATATTTGGGTGGGGTAGAAGAAACTTAAAACAAAGAAGGTGGGCATGCTGGGAAGAAAAAAAAATGTAAGAATAAAGGTAGTGGCAGTGGAATAACAAAAGGTGGGAAGGTGTAAGAAAATGTAAACAATAAAATATATTTTATATTCGATTTCACTTGGTCACAACAACAACACCAACATAAAACAGAGATTCACTGAGGAATCCACAATATTTATTTTTATAAATATATTAACTTTCATTATAATACAATAATGAAACCCGTTTAATATATATATATATATATATAAACAAAAGATTGAGCCTGGAATTCTTCCTCCCATTCCCTACCAGTCCCCTCTCCCCTAGGATGCGCTCTATCCCATCCCATTCCGTCCCAAACCTCTTCTCATCATCGCAAAGCTCAAATATTTTCACTTTTATTTTCTTAATTTTTTTAAAATTCAGACAATAAGTCAAAGAAATTTAAAAACAACAATAATGTCGAAAGTCATTTAACTTTCAAGATTCAACCAAAAACAACCAACCCCTTAGCTCATGCAAAACTGATTCTACATCATCAAAATAATTTTATACAAACTGTTTTTACAAATTGTTTTTATTTTTTGTGCAATAATAAAATGTATTTAACATTTTGAATGTTTCAAATTTTATTATTTTTTTAAATAAATGTTTCAAATTTATTCTTCATATCCTTTTTAAGAATAGATATAATACTTATAAAAATTTAAATAAGATGTTTATGGAAAGATAGTTCAAAATTAATTTGAGATTTATTCGACCACTGATAACCCTTGAAAATTTCACAAAGATGCTAACTTTCTTTATTTATCATGAACCAATTTATTTTTTAATTTTGTCTAATAATTGCTTTATTTAAACTATAAATAAAATGAAAAGTAATTATATTTGATCTTTGTTCCAATGCATGGAAAATAAAACAAATGATATTTTATTAATGTATTTTAAGTATTTATGATTTCTCTTCGTTGCCTATAATCTTCGCCCTAATCCTGCTCCACCCCATACAACCAGAAAACCCTTCTCCCTTCGTCTCTCTCTGTCCGTCCACGTTGATCCGCCATCGTCAGCAATCCCACAAACGGCCTTCATCCCTATTTCTGTCAATCCCGGTCCGCCGTTCAGACCCGACGAACCACCAACTCATCTCCTCTTTTGAATTTTTATATTGATTGGGGAAACCAAAAACAACATATGCCTTCTGAAACAAGAGACTTGAGAAGCGTTTTAGGAAACAAGAGACTTGAGAAGTGTTTTAGAAACAAGAGACTTGAGAAATGCCCAGAAAACACTGTTTGATCATCCTGAGCCTCCCACTCCAAACACTCCATTTCCTGTGATCTCCTTCCAGCTTCATCTGCATGCGGGCACAGATGCAGTTTAACCATCCTATAAGGGCTCCTTCTCATGCATTGATGAAGGTTGGTTCCTCTTGTTTTTAGGAGAAGATGTGTCTCCTGGATTGAAAAAAAGGTAGCGATTTTAGACGCTTATCAAGTGCTGTAGTTTCGCCCCACTTAATTTATATCCACGTTTCCTGTTGTTACACTGAGATCGTGAAACAACATACAAATAGGGCCATCAAATAGACTTAATGTAAAAGGAGATAGAATTATGGGTTTCCTTTAGATTAATTCCTTGAACATCTCCTGACTATCAAAACTTCAGCAGGAGTTTCAGTTGTCTGTTGAAGTAGAATGTCTAGCGTCATGCAGAAGTCTTTGAATCTTTTCTTTTTTTTTTTTTGATAGGCAAAGTGAACATGTGCATATTACACAAGAAGCCTAAAGGGCAACCCGCCAGAGAACAATGCTATTCTGATCAACTATGAAGAAGACCAAGCCTAACGAAAAAGGCAGTAGACAATGAAGTCTTTGAATCTTAACTCACTATTTTAAAGGCATCTATTGGTGTCTATATCCATCGCCACGTGCTATAATTCACTTCCTCATGTTTCATAAATAATCTTTTTCCCATGTCTCCATTTTAAACATCCTGACCGATGATTTTCACTGAACACGATTGAACTCTTTCTCCCATCGTCACCCCTTCAGGCTACATTAAAACTCCCACAACCTCAAATTTCTGCCCCATACTCTGCTCCTGCTTGGTTGGCTAATATGTCACTTTTTTGAGCTTAGGTTTATTAGTCTTGATGCAATTATTGAAATCTACAGATCCCTATATTTCAATGAATGGTAACTATTCTTCCACGAATGTCATAGTTTTTGTTGTGATTTTACCTAGGCAAGATGTATAGAGATGACATTATTGGTGGCACTCTAGGCTTAGGTGAGACCCCACTAGCTTTACCACGAGGCAAGTTGTGGATTTTTCCTTGGATAGATGTTATGTAAGTGTTGTCTATCCATTTAGTAATTCACTTCCACCTTAAAATAATCTTGATGTGTGGAATTGAAACATGTGGTTCTTTCGTCATAAATTTGTTTTTGTTCTCCAACATCATGACTTCAAATGAAACAATGTAACTGAGGTGTACCTAAAAGGTTTAAAGGAAAGGTGAACAGATTTAGTACATGTGGAAGCACAAATTGAATCAATGATGCACAATTTACTTCTTTAATAATGTTTAATTCAGTCATCGACCTTAGAGCTGTTGATGATGATGATGATGAGAAATTGGTCTTGGAGAACTAGGGAAATTGAATTGGTTTTTTTGAATTAATAGACTGAGTCCCATCTTTTTCATTATTGGACTTTGGTTCATGTCACATCCCATGCATGTGAAATAAAGAAGTGATACTTGAAAATTAGTCCTTTAAAAACACTTTAAATTTATCTTTTCTAAGATTGGTCAGCAAAATGACAGTACTAGGCCATGTCCTTCCAGTCTATTTAGTTAAGGGGTAATGTTCCCCAATCTGTTCAAAATTTAGGTTCAGTCCTCACTACTCTTAAGCATATTTGGGTTTTTGACATTTTGATCAATTATTGCAATAATTGTTGGTCTTAATTACTTTTGCTTTATGCGTTGACAGGGGCTTATTTGAATGACATCAAAAAAAAAAAAAAAAAAAAGGACTGTTAAGTACCTTTGTCCAGCAGATATCATCCCTCCATATATTGACGTGATTTAAGCGAGTTAATGTAGGGCAAAAGATAGCGGGCAGAGACCCCAAAGTTCATCCAAACTGAAGCTCCTTCGATCAAAGTGATGAGGCAAGCCTGTAAGATTATGGGAGCAAGGGTTTCCCACCAAAGAAAACTAAATAGTCACTCCATGGCTAGATTTTGTTGGGCCAATTCTTAACAAAAGGCCACTTGTGGATGCATCCTGAACTATAAATTCTTGAGTTAGTAAGTTAATATCTTGATTTAGAAATGACTCATTGATAGGATCATGGTACGTGGCCTAAGGTGTTTTCTCTCTTCCTTTTAAGTTTTATTTTGGGGATATGATGAAAATTTGCAGCGTAGGAAAGCAGGGATGGATGCCATTAGAGCTGTTTCTCTTGCTGATCAGGGCAAGTGTCCCTGAAGGAGTCATTTGCATGAATGGATTTGAGATCATGCTTTTGTTATATGTAGTCTTGGTTATGTGCTCTCAATCCCCAAATAATAATAATATCATTTCTTATTTCATGATCATCCTTATAACCACATATTTTAGGTTCTACCCAATCAAAAACAAAACAAAAGATAGTGGGTAAAATCAAATAAAATGGAAGTACATTTTGTATGATCCTAAACTCAATCTCATCATGTAGTATATGTGTATATGTGTGGATCTGATGGGATAAAACATGTCAATGCACAAACTAGATTTTATCCCCATAGAACCTACGAAACAATTTAATAGAAGAATAATTCACCCAAAAGTTATCAAATATATGAACACTATCAATTTTAGCGCTTAAAACCTTTCCAAATGTGAGAAGTAAACCACGGACTTAGGCCACTTAAACACCTCCACTAATATAATTAATGGGTTATACTTATAAACTAGAGGCATATACCAATCATATCTCAAGAATTTTAATCTTGGCAAATGCAAATCAACTTGCATAAACAATAGAGAAATCTCACAAAACATAGCGTCAATGTTTCCCACATAAACACCACTCTGCTCGTAACTCCACCTAATCCGCACCGCTCAAAATGAAGATCACAGAGTTAAGAACGTGCTCACAAAAATCAGCTCGACGTAATTCACCTGATGAATCTGATCGACCGATGATGAAAACTCCGCCCGGTGAAAACTCCATGCAAGACAGAGGTAATCGATCTCTGATCGCAAATATGACCTTCCAAAACTCCAAATCGATCTCCACCGTTCGTAATGAAGATAAACAAGTCACCAACCTCTCCTACGTATTTCTGTGTCGATCAACCACGTATGAACCTAAGATTCGTTGGATCACCCAAGAATGAAGATAAAAAACTGCTTTTTCTTCTCTAACTTCAAAATGGATCTCTCTTTCTCTCTTCCTTTCTCTTATGGAGACTGCGGGCACCCCACCCCCGGTGCGGCCCCACCTATTTCCGACTTTTAGGACCTCGCCTACCGACCACCTTATCCCTAAGGACCTCCCCACTACCACGCCGCCGAACCCCTGACCCAGGGCTTGGGTACCCAAGTTCTACGCAAGGCACCAACTCGAGTTAGTACCACCACGTATCCTCAAGCCCCTGCTGTGGGCACATGCAGATGGGAGGTCTCAGATGCCAGACACAAGACTCGAGTGGGTCACACAACAAAAAGGCGCCTTTATCGGCAGGGCTTACCCCACCCCTGCGCGGCCCCACCCACTGGGACTACGACCTACTACCGACCACCTTATCCCCTCTACGACCTCCCCACTACCACGGCCGCCTCGAACTCCTCCTAGGGCCTGGGCACTAAGCTCTACGCACGCATGATTAACGACAAACTTGAGGTGCAGGGGCCTGGCGTGATGCAAGACAGAGTGGTCAGCCTCCCAGATCTTCTGTGGTTACTGAAACACACTGATCGGCAGAGCCACTCATTCAAATCCAGCTGGGATTGTGATGGTCGATGTTAACATTCATAAAGCCTCACTCTAAACATAAATCCTCAAAACAGACATGGATCTCTGATCGTAAACATACTTATATACGTAGTATACTTAGCAGCACGACTCGCACGGGCCCCAAATGCCTTGATCTCATCAAAAGACAAACTTTACTTGCAGCAATGAGAAAATCAACAGTTATATTTCCAAAATACTTTCGTGGTCAGCGACACCACGGAATTCAAACACCTCTTAAGCTTCCAAAATCACTGAAATCGGTCCAAAACTTCCAAGTCTGTGGTCAGCAGCGATCAGCGAGTACTCAAATTACACCTGACTGTAGTTGTTGTACTTATCAGCACATATTTGTGTGCCTTCTCTACCCCATTTCAGAAATCAGAACTCCTTCCGTATGTCAATGCTCGGGCCAAATAATCTGTAGTTAGTTAGACTGAGTTTCCTCTGCCATTCCGTATTTAAGATAATGGTAAAAGATCTTAAATCAAACATTCGTGCCTCTTTCCAGATAGGTACCTTCAACATTTTTCTCAGCCTGATGTCAATAAACAGAAAGCCACAATACTTATTTATGACGGCAGATTATAAAGCCAGTCAAATAAAGAATATTTAAGAAAGACTAAATTCGTAAGAAAACAGTTAGCAGTTTGGTTTTTCTTTCTAAATTAACAAAATAGTAAAGGGTACACTTAGAGAAAGATGGTGACAAACTGTCACGTGGTCTGGTCATTCAATGAAACACATATTTTGATATTTATGCCTTAGATAAATAAATAAATATTCATTTTTCTCAAGTCGTATGCCTAAAGGGTCGAAAGACAGTATTTTAAAGTAAGATGGTGTTCATTGTTCTCTTGTTAGAGAGTGTAACAAAATCTGTTGTTGAAGGTCAATATCGTTTTTCAAACACTAGTTTGTAATATATATAAAAATGAGTCAAAAGACTAACAATATGTATTGTTAAATCAATAAGTTTTTCTCAATAACATGGTACACAGTTGGCTCAGGTTCTGGGAACAGTCCTGAAAATTAAAAGAAAAACATGATACCTGTCAGCCACAATGTTGGGGGAGACAATGAAGATTTCTGATAGGTTTTCTGACTGTGGCCAACAGTATCAAAGATTCCTTCCTTCTCTAAAAGACAAGAACAAATCAGTCTTTCGATATACTTATGAAAATATTCCCATACAGAAGATCAAATATATAGATAACATATGAATAAAGACGTGCCACACCTCTTATAAAGCCAGAAGAAATATTTAAAAACAAAATAGTGGTTCTAGGGCTTCAGAATATAGATTTGCCTTTCGAATATTTAGGTTCTTTCGATGTTCTTTCGCTAATGGTAAAGCATAGTTACGAGCATTATGTTTGAGGCATCAGAAGATTTGGCACATTACAGGCTGTGGGAGGTTCTTCTCACCGGCCGCAAAGTTTTAATATTAACTGTTGTTACTTATTGTCGATAAATCTGGTCACACACCGCCATGTAATAACAAAACATTTTTGTTGAGTTCAAGATGTTCTTTTATGAAAGAAATTTCGAATTGGCTTCTCAAAATTCTGTATCGTAGAACTCTTGCGATTTTCAAATGGTATCATGATGTGTTGTCAAAGCTGTATCAGAAAGATGCTGTGGCTCTCCTCTTATTGAAAGAAAATTTTTCATTTCGGGTCTCTCTCCAACCTTAATGTTAGTCACCGTTAGCCTTATAGCATAGACTGAACATTCCAGAGATGTCTTTTTATGAGCATTTTAGCGAAACAAAAATATAGTTTTAAAGCAGTACTTTCAAATGGGTGAAGTTCAAAAGATTTAGGTTGTTACTGATGTTGGCTCATTTCAGTTGTTCTTCAAAAAATCGTGTCCTAGTAGGATTACCTTATAAAATTCAAAAATTTAAAGATGTGGCTTAAAATTAAAACCCCTGAGATAAGATAAAAAACATCATAAAAGCAGCCAGATGCTTCAAATGTAGTCAGCAATATACTGTTTCAAACAAAGTGTCGTTTTATCGTATACGAAAGAAGATATACTGGTATCACATTCATCTCTTCGAAATCGATAAATCTTCAAACAGTTCTTCGTAATAAAGTGAAATATACTGTTTATGTCAAATAAATGCCGGTCACTGCCGATAGAATGATAGACAAAATTGAAGATAAATAAAGCAAATATAAGCAAAGACATAATGTCAGCTTAAGAAATGAAATCTCAATAGTCTTGTCAGTACCTTTCAGTCGAATATATTTCGTAAACATGAATCTCCGCATCTCTTCAAAGATTTGCGCAAGAAGAAGGGAACAATGAAAATCAATAGTGTCATCAAAAGATATTGTACACAGTTTAGGCAAAGATTACCAGCTCTAGAAGAAATGTTAGTCAACAAAGATATAGTGAAGAGGAAATCTTCTTTGTACATAGCAGACTATTGTGTTGTGTAAACAAAAGATATGGTATAGTACAATTAAAATACCCTCGGTTATAAAGCAAGTACTGCTTTACTGTATTTATTTAATTGTAGCAGCAGAGCAATTTTACCGATAGCTTGTAAATTAAATATTAATCTATATCTTGACAAATTAATACAAATAGTTATTGAAATATATTTGTATGTAGAGTTTAGAGGCAAATGCATAGTTAAAATAGGTTATCAACAAAGGAACTCTGCTTTCTAACACACTTGTTCCTTTCGTATTATGATAAAGGATTAGTTAGTCCTCAGTTTGAGGTACTCAGGCCTTTAGACTTAAGTATAGTCAGAAGCAGCAGTTAAATGTACGCACTCTTATTTTCTTTACCTGTCAAAACAAAATATGTGTTTTCTTCTGCAGCCAGTCGGGTATGAAAAATCGAAGAATGTAGTGTCATTCAATAAAATACTAAAAGTTCAATGAGTTGAAAATTTTGTTTTCATGCTTTTTTGGAATATATGGTTTTCATTACATTTTACGAAATTCCATATTCAATGAGTCTGTAACTCCTGAATATTGTAGATACGATCTTTAAAATATTACATTGCTACCATACAGCGCTTATAACCAAAGTTTATTCAAAGACTTCAGATAATATAAACTATTAATAACATAATGATTAAAACTGCTACTCATTTAAAAAGATTTACCCAAATGATTATAATGCAACATGTGTTTCTGATATGAAACAAGCTTAAAATACTAAACTGTAATGTACGCACTACAGTTTCCACATCACTATACTGAATGTAATGCTCACTGCAATTAAAAATATGCATTTAATGAAATACTCAATGAATGTTGTTCGCTTTCTATCAGATACACTGATGATACCTCTCATATTTCACACCACTGAAGATATTTCAACACTTAAAATCTCTTTTCAAACATCGTAAGCATTTGTTTATTGAACAGTTGTAAATCGTTTTCAAACAAATATTAGTTTTATTATCATGTTTCCGGGCCTGATGAAATCAAAGATAAACACAAGGTAGTAGTTTTTAGGTGTGTTTTAATTAAATAAAGTACTAAATTCTTAGAATCCTTTGATAAATTTTATTTCGGAAGGCTTGAGTTTAAGAATATACTCTGTAGTCAAACAAAAGTCAGTCCAAGGAACTTCCTGTTTAGTATCCTTCATTCTCGTGCCTTCCTGCCAGTAGAGACAAACATAGATGTTGCGGCACCTAAAATACATTTTCAAAATATACTGTCATAGAATTATTTCTGCAGTGAACTAGCTCATTATCAACTTGTTATGCCATTTCCATTATTGTTTTATGCATATTAAAGTGATGTTTTCAACAAAAATTTTTCAAGAGTTGATTGCAGTGTGTTATATTTTACAAAAGATGTTGTACCTAAGTTAAAAACAGATTTTTGTGCCAGATGTATAGTTATTTGTCGCTTTTGATTTTAGCCTGATTATAAATGTTACGATTTTTCACTTTGAATTTCATGTAATGAGCAGGGAATCTATCTCTGTCAAACTACTAAAGGCTTATACATGGCAGCCCAAACATCAAATCTTGAAATAAACGTCGGCTTCGGGGAAATCTCCTTCAACCCCTCATTCACCTACCCCAAATTTGGCTATCAGCCCAAAGAATAAAAATCGTTGTCGCAAATTTAGAACTAATATATCGCCGAGAATACAAAGATTTTTTCAGTTTGTGCAATATTTTTGTCTCAAATGAAGTTTAAAACTCCTCGTAGATATCTCTACTTACGAGACGCAGATTGTTTTAGTTCATAGCTCTCACATTTAATTCCTGAGGGTAATGATATAAAATTTTAAAAGTGTCGTCGCTTATACACAGATGCCGGCATTTTCACCCCAACATTTATGACCATAAACAGTGTTGTAACATGTGCTTGTATCGCCGTATTCCCCGAAGTTTTAATCTGAATGAAACTGTGCAGCCTGCGCCAGATCGCGGTTCATGGTGCCACCCAGCATTTCGCCCTCGAAATTTCAGCCAATATTTTAAAAGTGCGAGAGCCGTGAACTGCACTGTTCACCTCTGTAATCCCTTCGTACTGTCGCCACCTTTCCGTCTGCTCAGCTCATTTCCTGCTGTGAATAAACAAGCCAATAACGACTGATGTCGCCAAGACGATCTAGTCTCGTGCTTTCTTCAAAACTGCGTACAGTCCCGCCCCAGCCAGCTCTTCAACAAAAAGACTAAACAACACAAATGTGGCCTGCCGACAGACATGAGTAACATTTTTTTCTGCTCAATCTATTTTACTCCTTCTTAGTCAGATGATAGGAGGTCGCCAATGCCTCAAAAGCCTTGCCTCGTATAGAAAGGACAGCTCTCAAAAAAATTCCAAACACTCAAATTCTGGATGCTTTCGTCGCATCGCTTTAATGAAGAATGGAAGTAATCGAAATGCAATCAAAAGTGCCAATTACAAAGATCTAAAGATCGTATGAACTGGGCTTGAGATTGAAGATGACGTGATCGCCGCGCCCCACTGTGCAGTGGTTTCAAAACATAGCAGTGACCTTCGTAAAGCAGTAAATGTAACTTTAAAAGCGCAGCACCTTTCATTCATCGTGGATCGCCAAGTTTATTTTCAAATGCCAGAAGGTCTCCTAGTCGCAGATAAGTTTAGAGGGAGAAGAGCCGCAGATCTGGCCATCAATGTTGTGTCCTTTCCAGTTAAAGTTTCTCTTTCTGTGTTTTTCAAAGCCCATACACTAAATTTCATCATTGTTTCTGCTTGACTAAATAGATAATGCTTGTACAGTTTATTCAGCCTCTACTAGTCCAACAGATCAGCTGAAATCTGCATCTTCTGATACCTCATTTGATATCAAGGAGGATTATTTGTTCATGCAGCTTGAAGATTTTTCATATTTCATTATTATCGTTTCACCATATGTCAATTCAACACATAATTTTGAATGTTAAAAATTTCCTGAGCAGAGTAATGCAGATATTTGAAATCTTCTGCTATACGTGGCGTCAGAAAGGAGGTTTCCACCCAACTCCACTTATTAGTGGGTGCAGAGGTTACCGCTTCCAGCCTATATACTATATTTGAAGCTGAATAAATTTGAATAAACATGCAAACAAGATGCAATTTTGAATCAAACTAAGAACAAAGATTGAAATTTGAATTGAAATTTATCAATCCTTGAAAACTTCACAAACTTTGTCAAAGTTTTTGAACCGAAAGCCTTTAATTAAAGGATTTAGCCTGATACAAGGCTCCTCAGCTTCTCTCTAACTCTTTCACTCTAAAATCCTTATCCCCGCCTAACTAAGGAGACAACCCTCCTTATATAGGGAAATTCCTCATGATTTGAAAAATAGTCCTTGGATCGCCCACACAAATGATGACCTTTTGAAAGAGCTCCTCGTTTTTCAAGACACACTCAAATCCCCCAGCTGAGCCGTTGACTTTTGCTTTTCCTGGAAGGTCACCTTTTGCTTTTGAAGAGCCACTGCTGAGAGTGGAGACAAGCAAATACGCCACGTCACTGCCTTCAAATCTGTGCTCAGTTCATCGCTTTGTCTTCAACCCAAATGAGACTTTGCTTTTGAAAAAAGGAGACGCTTTTCTGCTTATTTTTTAAATGTTCAGGAACAATGTCACACCATTTGTGCAGTCCGCATCTTTCCATTCTTTCATTAAACCCGTCAAGAAAGCATCCGCATTGGTTTTTTGAATTTTCAGCCGCCCTTTTCTCTCAGGCGTAGGCTTTTGAAAAATGTTGACGCTCCTTTATCATCCTTATTCAAGAGGAGGAAGGGGAGGCCAAGCAGCGTCAATGTCTTCGCTCACCGGAGGAAGGTCGCGGTCGCTTGTCGGCTCGCCATCGTATCCGAGTCAAGAAGTTTGCAGGTTTCTCACGCATCTTCGACCTTGAGATAAAGCCCTCAACTGCTGGAGAATAAATCTAATCTTTTGCAGGGCTGTGTATTGGGCCCGGAAGAGGTTTGTAATTAAATACGATACCTTGATTTTGAAGAAGAGCGCTTTTGAATCGGGTTGGCCAACCATCTTTTCGACAAAGATCAAAGGATCGTCAGCCAGTGCTCGAAATGCAACAATCATTTGATTTTAAATTCCTAGCCAAATACTTATGAACGGGCTCGACTTTAATCGAAGGAACAAAAGTCCCAACAAAGAATCCATGGGATTCTAAATCGAGAAAAGAAGAGTGAATAGCAATTCGTATGGAAAGTTCTCTCACTTGTTTTGAAATATTCAAAACTTTTGTACTGCATTTAAAATGCTCGGGTGAGCTCCCATGAGAAGCCACCAATCCCAAAACCGCTTTAAAAGACTTTTGAGTTTTTTCATTCCGCTTAAAAACCAGAATGAGTTTTCGGGCCCCATACAAAACACATGGTACCAAGTTTGCTTCAGAATCATATAAATCAAAAAAGTTCAGTGAAAATACTTTAAAATCTTTGTGAGTATAAATACTCGACCTAATCTTTTTCATTTAGACTTTTAAAATTTTGCATTAATATACTATAATTAACATCTGTGGTTCATGATACGCGAATTTGTATACACTGTGATCTACGAAAGATAAAATTGTTAGACTACTGCTTCTGAGAACTATTTGAATGTGAAAATGTTTTTCATCTTGAAAATCTTTTTGCAATTCATTCACCAGAACCTGATGTATGATTTGTTCTAAAAAATTTGCAAGAACAGTTGCTCTTGTCCATAAATTTTGGAGTTTGAAATGAAGGGTCGAGGGATTTCTCCAAAACCAAACGTACTCTAAGTTTCAAGAGATTTCATGTTTGAGGCCTTTTGTCGCTATGGCATAAGAGGCCTTATGTAGGTTTGATAGATCTCGGTTTTTGTCAGCCTGGCCATTTTCCCCCGTAAAATTCTCTGTGAAAGGAAATCAAAAACGTTGAAGATCCTTTATAAATTCAATTTCAAAATCAAAACTATAAAATTGCAGCCACATCTCAAGAAAAAATCGCTTGAAACTAGATTTTGAACATCTTTTTGTAAATCTCTTTGCACTTCTGACAATCAACTCTTAAAAGAAATTTTTTGTTGAAACATCACTTTGAAATTTTTGTATGCATAAAACAATGATAAAATTTTTCGACCGCTGAGTAATTAATTGCGGGACTACCCAAACACCAGAGTGAAATTCAACAATTGAAATTTTGTTTTGAAAATCTTGTTTTAAGATTCCACCATATCCTATGTTTGAGGCACGCCCTCATAATAGGAAAGCTTCATAAGGATACCCAAACAAGTGAAAGCTCCAACCTGTAGTTTGACTCGCTTTTGACTACCCGGGTATGTTCTTTTCTACTATGTACGACTTTTCTTAACCCTTTGAAATAGCGGTTTAATCAAAGTTCTGTTGCTTTGGGTAAAACTCGCTACATAGTTAAGGCTACCTACATCCTTGCAAATCGTGTTTTATCTTTGATTTCATCAAAAATTTGTTAGCAAATTCTATTGTGCTTCTTTTATGTTTTATTTTGACCTCGCTTAATAACAAAACTCTAAAAACCTAATATTTGTTTGTCAGCTTTATTTTTGTTGCAGAATAACTAAACCATTATCTCATAAATCTTTTGAAAAATTTTTGTGTTTGAAATGTCTCTTCAACCGAATTTGAAAATATGAGAACATCATCAATGTATACACAGAAAATCTAGTGTATCTTACTAAATATTTCATTCATCATATTTAAATTCTCAAGGAGACTTGAGGCCAAAGGCATTACATTCCATTCATAATGTCCAAATGGAATCGTGAATGCAAGCTTGTACCGTTTTCCGGTTTAATTTGAATCTGCCGTAAAACCGATTTCATATCGAATTTTGAAAATAGTTGTTGCATTATAAACCTGAATTAAATCCTTTTTTATTAGGTATTGATACCTAATCCATTGTAGGACTTTATTCAATGGTTTATAATTTATCACTAACCTTGGAGTTCCTCTTTCAAGTTCTGAAGCTTTTTGGACATAAAAAGCTGCACAACTCCATGGTGAGAGACTTGGTCTTATTAATTTTTTATTTAAGAGATCATTAATCTCTTTTTTGCAATATTCAAGGAGTTCTGACTCATTCAATAGTCTTCGCTTTTGTTGGAATTTGTTTTTCATCAAAATCTTTTTCATATGGTAATGAAACCATATGTTGTTTTCTATTCCAAAAAGCATTTGGTATAGAAGAACAAAGATTTTCTTCAATTTGGTTTTGAATGTTTTTTATTCTTTCTTGAATATTTTCTGATTGTAAATTTTCTTCAGTTTTCTTATATTGTATTTCTTTCTGAAGAAATTTTACATGTTTTTGTTTTTGTTGAATTAAAGAAATAAAGTCTTGTACTTGATTTATTTCTTTAACTTCTATTCCTCTTATAAATTCAAAAAGAATTTCTTGATTTTTATATTTGGTTCTTAATCCTTTATTATCAACTCCGAAAGGATAAAGTCATGTTAGAAACTGAGTCTTGAAACAATTTGATGACTTATATTTTGACTAGTAAGAATGAATTTTTAATACAAATACCATTTTTTGCAAATATGACCTTGTGGTATTTTGTATTGAAATATCTACAAAGGATCACTACTATCGCTGAAAGTCTTGAGAAGCTTTTTATGTGTATATTAAAGAGGAATTGGTCCTTCCTTGTGATATTAATTTAAATCACTGAGCTCAATTAAAGCAATTAAAACTGCTTTGTAACCAGGATTGATTTTCAAGGTTATTTTTGTATACCATCTTTGTTTTTGTACAATAGTCATACTATGTACAAAAGTTTCAGTTTCTTCACTTATATCTTCTGTTATTTCTTCTTTTTGTATTTCTTCTAAATTTGTTAATCTTTCACCTAAGTTTTGTGTACAATCTTTTAATTGTTTTATTTGGATTTTCATTTGTTTTACTTCTTCTTGTAAATCTTGAAGAGTTGCAGGTTCATGTTTATAATTTTGAAATATGTCTTTCATTTGAAAGTGATTTGTTAAGTTTATTTTGGGTTTAGGTTTCTTAAGCTGTTGTTCTAATATCTTTCTTATATATTTTGCTTTGGTTTCTTTATCTTCAATTTTGTCTATCATTTCTATCAGCAATTCTTGTTCAGCAGTTATCATGTTTATTTGACATAAACAATTCTCTATTTTTTCAATTTCCTTTTCATTTTCGAATTTGTTCGAGATTTACGCTCAGAGAGGATGAATTATTATTCTCGAATAATATTCTTCTCTTCATTATCCGATAAAAACATTTACTTTGTTTTTGCAATTAGGGCAATATGTCCCTTTTGACCACATTTAAAACATCTAACTTCTTTCTTATGATGTTTTTTATGTTGTTTATTCTCAAGGGGTTTTTTTGGATTTAAATTTTTTATCTTTAAATTTTTTGAATTTTTTATAAGGTAAATCCCTATAAGGTTTGATTTTTGGAAAATTGACTAGGTGGAATTAAGTATCCGAATGCCATATTGAGAACAAAAAGAACCTAAATCTTTTTTAGAAGCTTTAAGATCCTTTTTGATTTGAAATTGAAGTCTAAGTTGGGTACACAACTTAAGACCTTCATTTTTGATTTCACTAATCAAATCTCCATAAGAAAGAATATCATATGGAATTGTTCCATTATATCTTTCTCTTAAAGATTCTTGAATTGTTGCTGTTAGGGCTTTTGGAAGTCCAAATAGAAATTTTTCTTTCCAATAAGGAGCCCTAGCATCTTTCCTAGTCATTACAAAGAATTAGGAAAAAACATCATGATACCATTTGAAGTCACTAAGAGTTCGACATTTTAAATTTTGAAGTAGTTCGACTTTCAACAAAACATCTGATTTCCAACAAATGTTTTGTTATTACATGAACTGTAATGATTGAATCTTGTTCTCCTTCTTCATTAACACTGGATAATATTAGAACTTTTTCGATCGCTGAAAAGTTTTCCCAATTAATATCTTAATGTGCCAAGAAACCCCGTTGCGAGTAACTGATAAAGATATGATCTTCATCTAACAAATAAGCAGCTTCCCGCCATTTGCATTTGACGAAGAACAATCAAGATTTCATGTTCGTAGAGGCCATCTATATTCCAAGAATATATTTCACAGCTTGTCAGAATCGCTTTGTTTTTAAATGGCTTTCGAATCAAATCGTGAGGTGTGGGTCTTTGATAAAAATTTTTTGATCTTTGATGCCATGTTTTTAATCTATATATTTGATCTTCTTCTTTATCAGATAAATTTTTCATAAGTATATCAGAAGACTCAGTTTCTGTTCCACTTAAGAAATTTATTTGATCTTTAGAAGAGGAAGGGTCTTTGATACCCATTGTATTTAATTTTTGAGTCAAAATTTTTATCAAATCTTCATTATTATTGTATCTTCCTAACTTTAAAGGTTTGATTGGTTTGAACATTGGAGTATCAATAATTTTTTCTTTTTCAGGTTTTTCAGTTTGTTCTGATTTATAATTCTTTGTAAACATTTTTCCTTCAATTCTATTCAATTGAGAGGAAATTGTTCCAAGAATTTGATTTGAAAAATTATTTTGTTGTTGAAGACCTTTTATGTCTTTTAGTTTTGTACTTCTATTTTCATCATCGTTTGAACTAATTTGTTTGAAAGGTGATGCTGTTATTTCAACACCTTGAGTTTTGATTTTTATCTCTTCCAAAGGAGGGTGAGTAGACACTATCTTCTTTCGTAAGTAGTACTGCCTTTCCATTCCTTTCTTTTGGAACATATTTATTTGAGAAAATGGATATTTTATTTGTTTATCTAAGGCATAAATATCAAAATATGTGAACATTGGAATATTCAAGCTTCATTGTTTCCATAGTTTGATACCATCTTTCTCTAAATTCTTCTCTTACTTCTTTTGTTAATTTAGAGAAAAACCATTTTCTTTTTTCTTTGTTTTCTTCAGATTTCAGGTCTTTTCTTAAATATTCTTTGTCTATTTCGAACACATTCTCTGCTGTCATCATCATGAGCTGTGAAGGCTCATCATTTGGTGACATCATTTGAGAAAATGTTGAGACCTTATCCGAGAATTTTGATGCACTGTTCGGGCTTGTGTACTTTAAACTGGAATGGTAGAGGAATAGTCTACTTCTTCAGACTTAAGCCAGACCAACATTTGACCTTCTGGAAGGGGTTCTAATTTCAAATAAGAATTGTGTTAATCTCGCAGAGTATGATCTTATTAAATTTTCTTTTCTTGGCTCAAAATTAATTTGAACATTTCCTTGTCCATCTTCTATTATGGATAAGAGTTTTGGTTGTTCAATTGGTTTTGGAGCTAAGAGTTGTTTGAAATTCCATTCAGAGGATTGTGTTAAACATTCCCATGGAATTGGTTTTGGAATTATGACTGTTGAATTTTTTTTCTCATTTGCTCGCTAAATTGCTTGATTCCTCAAGTGCTCAAAAGTGCAATTTGGGTTGATCACTAAGTCATTACTTCAGAAGATTCGTGATACTATAAGTATGTTTCCTGATCTAGGATCCATATCATAGTTTTGAGTTGGGACAGAGTCAGGGCTTTATGAACGCTCTTATCATTCATACAATTTCTAACTCTAAGTTTGGATAACAGGTGAAATACACCGGTCCAAAAGATGTATTTGTTTCCATTAACCCTAAGAGGGAATCCTGGAATTTGTTATGTCTTCAGATCACGTTACATATGCATGTTAGGTTTGCCCAACCCCAACTGCTAAGGTTTGGCTGCTACCTCGATAGCTCCTATATGAAGAATTTTGGAATTTGTCATTTTGAATTGCTTCTAGATCCTTACATCTAGAGAAGTTCACAGTTTCCGTTTCTGCAACCTATTGAATGTGTGTTTTCAGAGATTTTGATTCTATAATCTTTTCTAAATTCAAAAGTTCCTATTTTGTATAGCTCTTCGATATTTTGTTTTAAGATTTCCCACTTACGCATCGTTCTATTCTTCTATGTAAACAGCATTTTGTTTTCAAATTGTCATGTTTTCTTGTATTTGCTTTAGTTGTTCATCTATCCTGGATGAACTAGTATTTGAACTAGTACCTACAAATTTTTTGATAAAATTTGACATTTCTAACCTTTCTACAGTAATTGGGATTCTAACATTTAGAGGGACCACCACCGGGACCACCGACCTCACAGGGATTTATGGCTGACCAACGGATACACTGGGCTGACCAAACATGCAAACAGTATGCAATTTTGAATCAAACTAAGAACAGTATTGAAATTTGAATTGAAATTTATTGAACTTTGAAAACTTACAAACTTTGTCGAAGTTTTGAACCTGAAAGCCTTTAACAAAATACGAGTCTGATACAAGGCTCTCAGAGCTTCTCTCTCTAACTCTTTTTCTCACTCTAAAACTTATCCTGCCCTACTAAGGAGACAACCCCTCCTTATATAGGGAAATTTGCGGATTTGAAAATAAACTTTGACGTCCACACAGTGGATGACCTTTGGAAAGAGTCTCTTGCTTTTTTGAAGAGACACCTTTTACAAATTTGAAGAGCCAGTGACTTTTGCTTTTCGAAGGTCACTCTTGCTTTTTGAAGAGCCACCATATATCGAGACAAGCAAATACGCCACGTCACTTCGCCTTCAAATCTCCGTGCTTGAAGTTCATCAGCTTTGCTTCAATCAAGCTGAGATTCGCTTTTTGAAAAGGGAGACAAATTTTCTCGTTTATTTTTTGAAGCGGTCTAGAACAATGTCACACCATTTGTGGGTCCAGATCTTCCATTCTTCATTAAACCTGTCAGAAGAAAGCATCCAGATTTGGGTTTTTGGAATTTTTGAGCCAGTCCTTTCTCTGAGGCAGAGGCTTTTGAAAATGTTGACAGCTTCCTTATCATCCTTATTCAAGAGGAGTGAAGGGGAGGCCATAGCACATGTCTTCGTTCTGCGGGAGGAAGGTCGTGGCCGCTGTCGGAAGGATCCCGACCCGATTAACCTCACGAACCCGAGGGGGACCTCCCTGCACTCCAACCTGACATAGAAACTTTTCCTTAAACCATAAATTAAAAATCCGTGAGCGAACCCTTACAATTCTTCACATATCTTTTAAAAAATAACAGCGGAAGCGAAGTGCTAAAAAAAAATTTCTTTTTTTTTCTTTTCCAACACTGGGATTTTTTTCTGGTGAATCTACTGCAGCTTCTCTCGTTTTCTGACTCTTCCTAAATTTACAAACCCGATGAAAACATTTAAAACACTTCTAACTTCAATTCATCAACTTCCATATTAGACTCTCGTCTACAACCCAATCAAACACAATATACATATATATACATTTATTTCTTTCAAATCATCAAAACATTTAAACCTTTCAATTCCATGCATAATTTTATCAAACATGACAAAATATTCACATATACAATATGCAAATTATTTTCAATGCAGTCACACGCGCTGCCTCCTCGATACCGACTCCACCGTACGAGGTACTCATCGATGCACCCCGTCTCAGTCCTCAAAATATTTGTTGAAACATATGGAAAAGAGTGAGCTAAACGAGCTCATGAGTGTACATTTTCATTTATATAACATTTTCGCATATCAAAAAATAATACATACTTATACAATTAAAATCCATTTATACATTAAACATTTATGCCTTAAACTTTCTTTCCATAAATATTTATACCATTAAAATCAGTTTATGCTTTAAACATTTATACCTTAAACTTTCTTCAATAAATACTATGCATTTAAAATCCATTTACGCTGCAAGAATTTATGCCTTAAACTTTCTTCCATAAATACTTACGTATTTAAAATCCACTTTATGCTTTAAGAATTTATGCCTTAAACTTTCTTTCCGTAAATACTTATGCATTTAAAATCCATTTACGCTTTAAGCATTTAAGCCTTAAACTTTCTTCTTTATTTCTTCTTTCATTCTTTCCGACGTTAACCTAATAAAACACAATCGAACAGTTCGGTAATCGACGGTGAGGGACAAATACATTCCGGGGCCATAACCACTACGCCGCGGAGAAACTCACGCTTGCATATAGGGTTCCGGGCCATAAGATTTTTATCACGCCAGAAGCGATATTACTCTGCATAATCTATTTCCCTCCTCGCTAGTAACCTATAATCCTTACTCCTCTTAACTCTACACGCTTAAAGTATTTCCTCGTCGATATCAGTCATAATACCATGTGTATTAGTGGTAATCCATCAAGAAAAAACATTTCCTTCAAAATACATTTATAAATACATTTAAATCCTTTACTTTATCATTAAACACATACGCATACTTTTTAGACATTTTTAAACTTTCATAATACCCAACATATTTATTATTTAATACACATCTAAATATCATATGCATTGATGCAAGATCAATGCAATATAAAACATTTCCATATGCCTTAACATTTACATAAAATTTACATTAAACTTTCGCCTTAACATTAAAACCATTCACTTTAAAAACTAAATTCCTCAAAATATCATTTCACTACGCTCACCGCTCAATTCATGAGCCTGAGTTCCTGCTCCCGTCCGATCATCCTTTCACCCTTTCCAAGAAAAAATCACAACTACATTAATCATAACTTCCATTTTAATCCACCATACACATTCATTTAAAGCCAAATGAACAAATTACCCTTAAGCACTAAAAACTCATTCATTTTGGCCAACCTTTTCCAACTATACCCTATAGACTTTATGACTCAAAAAATTATTCAAATGGTCTTCAAAATTTATGAAACTCTCCAGATCAGTTCTTGATATATCAAATAACATCTCTTAAATTTTCAATTTAAAATTCCGTCTCTAGCCCTCAACCATATCAACACAATCTGCACAAATAAATACTCAGTTTACAGAACAAATCTGCACATAGCCCACTTTAACCATTTTCTGGGCACTTTAAGTTTACAATTTGTATGAACTTCCTCTTTAGATAAATTTTTCCCTAGAAGTCTATTTTACCCAGAATTTTGAATCACTCAATTTGGCTGATAACTCCACTAAGTGGCCAAAACACTACAACCATACCCAAAAACATAGCAAAATCAGTGAGTTACTGAGCCTACCTTGCAGTCCGTATTTGGGAGCCTTAGAGCTACATTTGGCTCTTTGGTCCCTTCTATACATTTGTAGCCCTATCTCTTATGATTCTTACCAATTGGAATCAATTCATTTGGATGATTCTAACTTTTAATCTATAGCCAAAATACAAACAAGGGTTTTACAGAAATTTTACAGCATTCCCCTTTACTTTACAACATGATCTTTATGCCCTCAATTCATTTCTTTTCTAACCAATTCCCATGCATTATACCTCACTTCATAAATCCCAACCAATTTCAAATATTATCATACAATGCATTATCAAACCCTAACCATTACTCACTTGATTTGTCAAACCCTAATCTAATCCATGGCTTTCTCAATTTATCTCAAAATCATCATCATTCAACCCTAAATGCCACTTATTTAACATCCATAAGAAAATCAAATCATTAGGTATGAAAAACATAAAATCCAACTTTCCCACCATTAAAAACTTACTGTTGGGTTTCCTTTACTTCCTCTCTCGATTCCACTGCATCACTAAGAGTTTGAATGAGGAGAAAATCAAGCATCTCATACTCGCCCCTTCACTTTTTCTTCGCTTCCCCTTTCTCCTCCTTTCTTTTCTCTCTCTTTCTTCCCTCTCCTTTCTCTCCTACGGGTTCTCCTCCTTTTTTGAGACAACTTAACCTCTAAATTATATTTGACTAACTCTTCCAAAATTGCCCTTTCATACTTGCAAAATTACCTTCAACCAACAAAGCCTCTATCATCACCCATTCTAATGAATCACAAATCCATTAACCTATTATTTTATTCATAACTTAGTCATTAAGAAAGTTTTAATTGGCTCTCATAATAAAATCTCCCTTTATACTAGCCTTTTATCTCGCCACCTTATACCGCTTTTATACCGATTAAATGTCAAAATATTCTATGGTCAAGCCTAAACTTCAAATTAATCCATGAATTCAAATTAAATCCTTCACAAAGTGATTCCAGGCTCAAATCACCGAAATCAGATTAAAATCATTAAAATCGGAAATTCGGACAATAGCGCATATTATCCGAATTACGCTCGGATCACTGAAACTATCCAAACTGAACGCTTTCACTTTATTTCAGTTTCGTTAGTCTTTATGATTTATTCTGCACTCTTTCAGACATTCGGCTCACTTCCGAAAATTTCAACAAGAGCTCCAAATTCTCGGTCCGGAAATCACTATTCACTTAAATCTCCTATTCTCTCAGAAATATCGCTTTAAAGTCATAGGAACTGAAATTTCACTAATTCCTTTTCACAGAAACCCCTCCATTCGGATATATAATAAGAAAATCATTATTCCTAGTATCTTGCTACAATTTTAAAATTCCACTTCACGTCTAAACGACGTCCTGAGCATTCTAAATTCTAATCTACCTCGCTTTCATCATCGACTCTAATCATTTCAAAACTATTATTATAACATTCAATAAGGTTGGGGTTTTACAATCACTCCTCCTTATAAAATTTCGTCCCTCGGAATTTAAATTCTCATGTTGCTTCCTCTCACCGTGATTCATCCACAACACCTTACTAAAGGAATCACTTTGTTTCAAAGAACCTAATCATTTCTGACAACAATTTGAACCGGTCTTTTCTTCATACCGCCAAATCTTCTTTCAATTCAACCGGTTGATCTCTTAACACATTTGAAGAATCTGGCTATATACTTTCAAGCATAGAAATGTAAAATATGTCATGTATTCTCGACAATCTCAGTGGCAACCTCAACTAAGACGCTACCTCTCCCAATTATTTTCTATAATTTCATAAAGTCCCATATGTGAGGACTTAACTTCCCTTTCTTTCCGAATATAAACACCCTTTCCAGTGGTGATATCCTCATAACACCCGATCCCCCACCTAAATTCTAAATCTCCTCGGGGTTATTAACATAACTTTTCTCACACCCTGAGCTATCTTTAATCTATCACTGATAACTTTAACATTATCTCATAGCTCGAACAATTTATGAACCTAAAAATTTTCTCTCCCCTTCCTCATCCCAACATAATGGAGTCCTACACTCTCTTCCATATAAGGCCTCATAAGGCGCCATTTCACGTTTCGTATGATAACTATTATTGTAGGAAAACTCCATTAATGGTAAATGTCTTTCCTAACTTCCTTAAACTCTAACACACAAGCCTTGAGCATAACTTCCAATGTCTCAGAGTGGCTCTTCAGATTGGTCATCCGTGAAGTCGCATAATCTCTTTATATACAACTCAACCTAACTTCTCAACTAAGTCACTATTTTTCCATAGGTAGGAAATTGACCGATTTTCACAATCTATCCACAATCACCTATATCACGCCATAACCACTGGCAAAGTGGAAATAAAAATCCATCAGTGATTCTCTCCCATTTCCACCGAGGGATCGGAAGAGACTACAGAACCCCGAAATCTTTGATGCTCAACCTTAACTTTTTGACAAATGAGACACTTGTAAATAAATTTCGCAACATCTTTCTTTATACCCTCCACCTTAGTATTCCCTGTGGTATGATACATTTTAGTGTTTCCCGGGTATCGCCTATGTAGAAGAGTGAGCCCTCCCATAATTTATTTCTTTTTAATCTTCCCACATCTAGTACATAACTCAGACCTATCATCACTATACCATATGCCCGTACTCAAAATCCTTTTAACTCCGCCCGGCATCGCTTCCTTTTCAATTTAATTCATGATCGTATCTTGAGTCTATAGTCTTTACCTTGTCTATTAGCACAGACTAATATCCGTCACTTGGGGTCTCGCACCTTAAAGACCCTTAACTCCATAAACTAGGGAGTGTACACAAATCTTTAGTGAGATATGGAACCCGTGAGGTTTCCTACTAAGAGCATCGCATCACATTAACATTTCTGATGGTACTCAATAGTGCACTCATAACTTTAATGAGTTCAACCCATCTCCTCTGCCTCATATTTAACTTTTCTATGTGAATAAATATTACATGTTCTGTGATCTCAGAAAATTTTACATGCAACTCCATATCGGCACGCCTCCATATAGCAAAGACTAAAATAACCAACTCTTCTAGGTTATGTCTTAGATAATTCGCCATGCTTTTTTTTAATTGCCTTAAATCATGCTATCACATTTTCATGTTGCATTAACACAATTTAAGCTCGCTAGAAGCATCACAATATATCGATATCCTTCTTGCCCCGACGGAATTGTAAGAACTAGTGGCTAAGGTCACCCCTTTAGTTCATCAATCTTTCGGCATGTCTCTTACCATACAAACTTTTCATCTTTCCTGTCAATTTAGCTGCAGATCCATAACTTTGAAAATCCCTTTTTTAACAACCTTCCGACATAATACCCTCGCTTAACCTAGAAAACTGTATCTTCTGTCACATTCAGAGGTGGTTTTCGGGCCACAATTTTTCAATCTTTCGAGGATCAACAGAACCCCTTCACCGAATCACATGCCTTGTGAAGGCAACACTGCTTCAACCGTGTAACTAGAATTTATTTGTTACATAATAAGTAAATGAATTTTACTTAGATGCTTCTCATGATCTTCATTATCGCTATAAAATAGATTAAATGTCATCACGAATACTATAACAAACTGATCTAAATAAGGCTGAAAGATCTCATCTGCAAGATCCATAAAAGCTACCGGATATAAGCTAGTCCAATCAGTATGACTGCGAACTCATAATGCTTATACCGTGTTTTGAAAGTTGTCATAGGAACATCCTCTGACCTAATCTTTAATTGATGGTAACCTGAGCTTAGATCCATTTTCAAAAAATACCCTCGCTCTCGTAATTGATCAAAAAGATCATCAATCAAAACAGGTGTTGATCGTATTTTCACTTTTTATTCAACCCTCTGTAATCAATATACAATCTAAACTTTCATCATTTTTTTTTTTTTTTTTTTTTATATATATACCTAGAAGATCCTTCTTGAAATACATCCTAAATTATTTGACTATCGAATATCTTCCAATCAACTACCATTATCCCTCACCTCAATAGCATAAGCTAGGGTACCTTAATATAACTTTCAAAGTATTTTACTGAAATTGCTAATCGTCATATTATTGGTAGGTAGTATTTTCCGTAACTCCACATAAACAAATCTCTCTGTTTTCCTTGGCTTATAGAACCCAACCTCTTTCCTATAACAATCCTTCAGAGCATGATGTTCAGATAGTAAACGATGCCTACTATAACATCAAAGTCATGGATATCTAATAATAAGTCCGCCAAAACTCCTAGCCTCCAACAATCACTCGTTGTAACAATCAACTTTTCCATACTTTTCCAAAAAACTACCTGTTATAACATTCATCATTACAAGTCTTCAATTTCTTCCATTTTCTTTCTCAACACCATTACGAACAATTCACTTTATTGATTCACTTAAACTAAATTAAACCCATGCATTTTCTGAATGACCACCCATTGTTCCTTCTAATACCACC
Source organism: Tetrastigma voinierianum (assembly GCA_016808115.1). Classification (NCBI taxonomy): domain Eukaryota; kingdom Viridiplantae; phylum Streptophyta; class Magnoliopsida; order Vitales; family Vitaceae; genus Tetrastigma; species Tetrastigma voinierianum. Next base: position 531,598 of record JAEQBH010003314.1, read on the forward strand.
ATGCCTTTTTCAGATCTCTCCTATACCGTCATAATTTCTTGGCTCTAATTTCTTACCCTCTCAATGGACACCGTCTGGCCACTGGGCTGATTAAATGTTGTGGCTAACATCTGAGCTATCCGGCCTAAAGGTATCCGTCCTCTTACAACTCGTGAGGCGTGTGGCGGCTCCTAATGCATCAAGGGTGGAGGAACATACGCAGATTCATGTACGATGTTCGTGTGGTGGCACATTTCAAAGAGTTTCCGTGGTGGTCACTCTGACGACTGACATTTTTCCTGGAATTAAAATTAATATACATAATATATATTGATTTTAAATCACATAAAATTTTTTTTTTTTTTTTTTTTTTTTTTTTTTTTTTTGAAATCTTAAAAGAAAACATTAAAACAATCATATAAAAATAAAAATTTTCAAATCTTTATAACATTTTCAAAACTTCGCTCTGATACCATGTTGAAGGATCCCGAATCTCTATTAACCTCTCATGAACCCAAGGGACCTCCCGCACTCCAACGGATAGAAACTCTTTCCTTAAACCATAAATTAAAACTGCGGGAGCGAACCCCTTTACAATTCTTCACATATCTTTTAAAAATAATGCGGAAGCTAAGTGCCAAAAAAAAAAATTTCTTTTTCTTTCTTTTCAACACTTAGATTTTTTCCTGTGAAAATCGGCCGTAGTTTCTCCCTGCTTTTTCTGACTTTCCAAATTTACAAAACCTGATGAAAACATTTAAAAACACTTCTAAACTTCAATTCATCAATAACTTCCATATTAGGACTCCTCGTCCACAAACCCAATCAAAACAAACACAATATACATATATACATTTATTTTCTCAAATCATCAAAACATTTAAACCTTCTTCAATTCCATGCATAATTTTATCAAAACATGACAAAATATTCACATATACAATATGCAAATTATTTTCAATGCAGTCACATGCGCGCTCCCTCGATAGCCTCGACTCACCGCACAGAGGGTACTCACCGATGCATTCCCGTCTTCAGTCCCGAAAATACGGTTTAAACATATGGAAAGAGCGAGCTAAACAGCTCGTAAATGAGCGTACATTTTCATTTATATAACATTTTTTGTGTACATATCGTACATATATACTTATATTAATTAAAATCCATTTATACATTAAACATTTATGCCTTAAACTTTCTTTTCCATAAATACTTATACCATTAAAATCAGTTTATGCTTTAAACATTTATACCTTAAACTTTCTTTCAATAAATACTTATGCATTTAAAACCATTTATGCTTAAGAATTTATGCTCAAACTTCTTCCATAAATACTATGCATTTAAAATCCATTTATGCTTAAGAATTTATGCCTTAAACTTTCTTTCCGGTAATATGCATTTAAAATCCATTTATGCTTTAAGCATTTAAGCCTTAAACTTTCTTTTCTTTATTTCTTTCTTTCATTCTTTCCGATGGAACCCAGGGAATAAACACACCGAATCAGCTTCGGCACGACTAGTGAGGGACAACACATTCCGGGGCCATAACCACTACTCGCTGAGAAACTCACGTCAGACAGGTTCCGGGGCCATAGTACTTTATCACGTGTAAGGATATTTCTCTCTAGACACCTATTTCCTCCTCGCTTAGTAACCTATAACTTTACCCTCTTAATCCTTACACGCTTAAAGTTACTTCGCCGATATCGGGTCATAACAAGCCATAGGGTTTGAAAACCACGCAAAACATTTCTTCAAAATACATTTATAAATATTTAAATCCTTTACTTTATCATTAAACACATATGCATACTTTAGACATTTTTAAACTTTCATAATACCTTTAACATATGCATACATATTTAATACACATCTAAATATATGCATTGATGCAAGATAAACAATGCAATATAAAACATTTCCATATGCCTTAACATTTACATAAAATTTACATTAAACTTCGCCAAGACAAAAACCATTCACTTTTAAAAACTAAATTCAAAATATTTTCACTCACGCTCACCGCTCACCCGCTTGCTTCCCGTTGAGTTCCCGTTCCCGTCCGATCATCCTTTTCACCCTTTTCCAAGAAATCACAACTATACATTAATCATAACTTCCATTTTAATCCACCATACACATTCATTTAAAGCCAAATGAACAAATTACCCTTAAGCACTAAAACTCATTCATTTTGGCCAAATTTTTTTTCAACCATACCCTAGACTTTATGACTCAAAATATTCAAATGGTCTTCAAAATTTATGAAACTCTCCAGATCAGTTCTTGATATCAACATCTCTTTAAATTTTTCAATTTAAAATTCGTCTCTAAAAGCCTCAACCATATAACACAATCTGCACAACAAATACTCAGTTTGGCAGAACAAAATCTGCACATAGCTCCAATTTTAAACCATTTTCTGGGCACTTTTTAAGTTTACAATTTGCATGAACTTCCTTTAGATAAATTTTTCCCCTAGAAGTCTATTTACCCAGAATTTTGAATCACTCAATTTGGATGAGTGCAACTCCAATTTATGGCTGCAAACACTACAACCATACCCAAAACATAGCAAAACCAGTGAGTTACACCGAGCTCACCTTGTGTCCGTATTTGGGAGCCTTAGAGCTACATTTGGCTCTTGGTCCCTTCTATACATTTGTAGCCCTATTCTACGATTTACCAATTTGAATCAATTCAGTATTTATGATTCTAAATTTAATCTATAGCCAAAATACAAACAAGGGGTTTTACAGAAATTTCCACAGCACCTTACTTTACAACATGATCTTTATGCCCTCAATTCATTTCTTTTCTAACCACCCCATGCATTATACCTCAATTTCATAAATCCCTAACCAATTTCAACATATCATACACAATGCATTATCAAACCTCAACCATTACTCACTTGATTTGTCAAAACCCTAATCTAATCCATGCTTTCTCAATTTATCTCAAAATCATCATCATTCAACCCTAAATGCCACTAATTTAACATCCATACAAGAAAATCAAATCATTAGGCATGAAAAACATAAAAATCCAACTTTCCCACCATTAAAAACTTACTTGTTTTTGGTTTTCCTTGGCTCCTCTCTCTTGATTCCACTTAGATCACTTGAAGAGCTTCTTGAATGAGGAGAAAAATCACATCTCATACTTGGCCCTTCACTTTTTTCTTCTTCTCGCTCCTTCTCCTTTCTTTCTCTCTCTTTTCTTCCTCTCCTCCTTTCTCTCCTCCTACGGGTTCTCCTCCTTGAGACAACTTAACCTCTTAAATTATATTTTACTAACTCTTCCAAAATTGCCCTTCATACTGCAAATTACCTTTCAACCAAATAAGCCTATTGGTCCATTCTAATGAATCACAAATCCATTAACCTATTATTTTATTCATAACTTAGTCATTAAGAAAGTTTTAATTGGCTCATAATAAAATATCTCCTTTATAGCAAATTTTATCTCGCCACCTTATACCGCTTTTTATACCGATTAAATGTCAAAAATATTCTATGGTCGCCTAAACTTCAAATTAACCACTTAATTATTCAAATTAAATCCTTCACACATTCCGCGCTTCCGAAATCAACAAATCAGATTTAAAATCACAAAATCGGAAATTGGACAATAGCGTATTATTATCCGAATTACGCTCCTCATCACCCGAAACTATCCAAACGGACTCCTCGGCTTTCACTTTATTTCCCAGTTTCGCTAGTCTTTATGATTTATTCCGCACCTTTCGTATTTTCTGCTTCACTTCCGCAAAATTTCACGGCAGCTCCCAAACATTAAATCACTATTCACTTAAATCTCCTATTCTCTTGTAAATACGCTTTAAAGTCATAGAACTGAAATTCTCTTACCAATTCCTTTGCAAACCCCTCCATTCGATATAATAAGAAAATCATTATTCCTGTATATCTTGCCACACTTTCGAAAATTTCCACTTCATGTCCAAATGACGTCCGGAAAGATTCTAAATTCTAATCTACCCTCGCTTCTATCATCGACCTCTAATCATTTCAAAACTATTATTATAACATTCAATAAGGTCGGGTTTCATGCTGCGGTCTTCGCCATCGTAGTCCGAGTCGCAGTTTTGAGAGGTTTCACGCATCTCTTGGACCTTTGAGATAGGCCCCCGAACGCTGGAATGACCAAGTCTCTCACCATGACAAGTGCACTTACGCTCCCAAAAAGCTTCGTAACTTGGAAAGAGGAACTCCAAGGTTAGTGATAAATATAAACCATTGAATAAAGTCTCACAATGGATTAGGTATCCAATACTCCCAATAAAAAGGGGATTTAATTCCAAAGGATTTATAATGCAACAATATTTTCAAAATTTGATATGAAACTGCTTCTCGGCAAATTCAAATTAAAAAACCAGAAGACAGGTATTAAATCGCATTCTAAGGCCCATTCGATACTATGAATGGAATGTAATGCCTTTGGCTCTCATGTTCTTCTTAATTCCAAATATGATGAATGAAATATTCAATGAATACACTAGATTTTCTATTGTATACATTGATGATGTTCTCATATTTTCAAATTCAATTGAAGAGCATTTCAAACACTTAAAAATTTTTCAAAAGATTGTAAGAAATAATGGTTTAGTTATTTCTGCAACAAAAATAAAACTGTTTCAAACAAATATTAGGTTTTTAGGATTTGATATTCATCAAGGTCAAATAAAACCTATAAAAAGAGCAATAGAATTTGCTAACAAATTTCCTGATGAAATCAAAGATAAAACACAGTTGCAAAGGTTCTTAGGGTAGCCTTAACGTGTAGTCGAAGCTTTACCCAAACCTTAGAACTTTGATTAAACCTTTATTCCAAAGGTTAAAGAAAAGTCCAGTACCTTGGTCTGAAGAACATACCCAGGTAGTCAAACAAGTCAAATCCACAGTTATGAACTTCCTTTGCTTAGGTATCTCACCCGTAAGCCTTTCCTATTATTGAAATCGATGCCTCAAACATAGGATATGGTGGAATCTTTAAACAAGATTAAAACAAAATTTTAATTGTTAGATTTCTACCTGGGTGTTTGGAGCGGTCCACAATTGAATTACTCAATCCGTCAAAAGAAATTTTAGCCATTGTTTTATGCATACAAAAATTTCAAAGTGATGTTTTCAACAAAAAATTTCTTTTAAGAGTTGATTGCAAAAGTGCAAAAGAGATTTTACAAAAAGATGTTCAAAATCTAGTTTCAAAACAGACGGCGATGGCAAGCCATTTTATCTGTTTTTGATTTTGAAATTGAATTTATAAAAGGATCTTCAAACGTTTTACCTGATTTCCTTTCACGGGAATTTTTACAGGGAAAATGAGCAGGCAAAAACCAGATCCTATCAAACCTACCTCAAAGGCCTCTTATGCCATGGCAACAAAAAGGCCTCAAACATCAAAATCTCTTGAAACTTCAAATCGTTTCGAAGTTTTGGGGAAATCCCTCAACCCTTCATTTCAAACACCTACTCCCAAATTTGCTTACCAAACAAAAGAACAAAAACTGTTGCTGCAAATTTTAGAACCTGATCATACATCAGTTTCTGGTGAGATAGATTACAAAAAGATTTTTCAAGATGAAAAATATTTTTGTTCAAATGAAGTTTTCAAAACCCGTAGATTCTACGCCGAATTCTTATACTCAGATACTAGTTCTGATACCAAGATATCATGAACCCCGAGGTAATGATATAGCATATCAAAATGCAAATTTTAAAAAGTCCTAAATGAAAAAGATCAATAAAATGATTATACTACAAAATTCTCGAGTGTATTTTCACCCCCAAACTTTTGATTTTTATGACTACAAACAAGCTTGGTACCATGTGTTTTGTATCAGGCCAAAAACTCAAAATTTCTTTCAACAAAACATCTTGGATTTCCAACAAAATGTTTTGTTATTACATGAATCAGTGTAATGATTGAATCTTGTTCTCCTTCTTCATTAACACTGGATAATATTAGAACTTTTTCATCTGAGAAAGTTTTCCACCAATATCTTAATGTACAAGAAAACCCCGTTATGAGAGTAATCGGACAAAGATTATGATCTTCTCCATCTAACAAACATGCAGTTCCTGCCATTTGCATTTGACGAAGAACAATCAAGATTTCATGTTCAGAGAGGCCATCTATATTCCAAGAATATATTTCACGCTTAAGCTGTAATCGTTTGTTTTAAATGGCTTTCTTCGAATCAGAATCAGAGGTGTGGGTCTTTGATAAAATTTTTGATCTTTGATGCCATGTTTTTAATCTATATATTTGATCTTTCTTCTTATCAGATAAATTTTTCATAAGTATATCAGAAGACTCAGTGTCTGTTCCACTTAAGAAATTTATTTGATCTTTAGAAGAGGAAGGGTCTTTGATACCCATTGTATTTAATTTTTGAGTCAAAATTTTTATCAAATCTTCATTATTATTGTATCTTCCTAACTTTTTCTGATTGGTTTGAAATATCGGAGTATCAATAATTTTTTCTTTTCGTGTTTTTCGCTTGTTTTCGATTATAATTCTTTGTAAACATTTTTCCTTCAATTTATTCAATTGAGAGGAAATTGTTCCAAGAATTTGATTTGAAAATTATTTTGCTGTTGAAGACCTTTATGCTCCTTAGTTTTGTACTTCTCTATTTTCATCAAGCCAACTAATTTGTTTGAAAGGTGATGCTGTTATTTCAACATTCTGAGTTTTGATTTTTATCTCTTCCAAAGGAGGGCGGAGTAGACACTATCTTCTTCGAAGTAGTACCTGCCTTCCATTCCTTTTGGAACATATTTATTTGAGAAAATGATATTTATTTGTTTATCTATACTAAATATCAAAATATGTGAACATTGGAATATTCGCTTCCACTGTTTCCATAGTTTGATACTCATCTTCTAAATTCTTCTTACTTCTTTTGTTACCTAGAGAGAAACCATTTTTTCTTTTGTTTCTTCGCATTTCCCCGTGTCTTTCTTAAATATTCTTTGTCTATTTCGAACACATTCTTCATTGGCCATCATCATGAGCCGTGAAGGCTCATCATTTGGTGACATCATTCGCAAAAATGTTTGAGACCTATCTCTGAGAATTTTGAATGTTTGGTTCAGCCAGGTACTTTAAACTGAAATGGTAGAGGAATAGTCTACTTCTTCTAGATTTAAGTTTGACTTAACATTTGACCTTCTTCGAAGTAGTGCCAATTTCTAAATAAGAATTAGAAGACCTGGTGCAGTATGATCTATTAAATTTTCTTTTCTCGCTCAAATTAATTTAGATTTCCTTGTCCATCTTCTATTTTTGGTTGTTCAATTGGTTTTGGAGCTAAGAGTTGTTTGAAATTCATTCGAGGATTGTGTTAAACATTCTAAGGAATTGGTTTTGGAATTCCAGGATATATTGCCACCTGATCTAAGAGTGTTTCAGATAAAACAACCGAGCTAATAGCTCGGGCCAGCACCGAAGAACCATACTTAAGCCCCAGGGTCCCGTGTTCGAGGCAGCCATGGTAGCGGTATGTCCCTTAGAGGATATGGCTCACGAGGCCTGGGTCCACCAAAAGTCAGAATAGGTGGGGCCCGCACCCGAGGGTGGGGTCGCCACAATAAAAGGCGCCTTTTATATCCTTTTTGCTAAATGACAATTGTACCCTTGTTTTAAGTACCAAATTCCGGGTTCCAAAATTTATAATTTCCTAATTTCATCTCCAAAATACTACAATGTGACACTTGGTACCTTATACACCCCTACAAAACACAAAATCGTACACCTCTCGACGGGGTGTTGCGTAGACAACAACAAGAAGAAGAGGAAGACTACTTCTGACAGTGGCCGCTAAAAAAACCCTCAAGAGAACAGTTAAGACCCAACCCTCTTATCTTTCATACTCTGGGCTACTAAGAGTTCAGAATCGCCGCTTCTCACATGAAGGAAATAACCCAACCCAACCCAACAAATTCTTCCGACTATGTGGGATGGACTCACCATCCCAAAGAATGGAACAACAAACTCCAAGCTTCTCCCCTTGGTAGTAAGCCCTTCTGTCAACATATCCAGCCATCGTTATCGGTATGTATCTTCTCACTTCAAATCAGTTGTCATCAGAGCATCTCTCATCCACGATTCCTCACATCAATGTGTTTTGGATCTCGCATGAAAGGTAGAATTTTACCGAGGTGAATAGTACTGGTTATCACAATATACCACATAGTGTCATTGCTTGAAACCCCGAGCTCCTCGTATGAAACGCTCATCCACAACAACTCTTTACAAGCTTCCCGTCGGCCGCAATATACTCGCTCCGTGTGTGAGTGCAACACATTTCGTAGTCTTGATTGCCAAGACACAAGACCTCCCGAGAATGTCATAAATAGCCTCGAAGTAGACTTTATATTATCCACATCCCCTCGCTGCAAACCGAACTGCCAGTAACTACTGGGTAATCGGTTTCCACTTCCAAAAGTGAGTTTCGGAAGTGCCTCGCAAATATCTCAATCCACTTAACTCCGCCTCCCATCGTCGCCTTCCGATTCGAGCAGAAAACGGCTAACAACACCAACCGCATAAGCCATGTCCGGTCTAGTACATACCATGGCATCAAACTTCCCATCGAGGCATACCTAACTCTTCTCATGTCTTTCTTCCTTATCTGTAGAAGGGCTATGTCTGCTGGTTAGCTTAAAGTGACTAGTCAGGGGATGAGAACTGACCACTCTTAAACTTTGCTCATGTTAAACCTCAGAAGCACCTTTTCAATATATTGCTCCTGGTGATATATATAGCTCTTTGGATGCTCTATCCGCCAATTCTAATGCCAAGAATTCTCTTACTTCAACTCCTAAATCCTTCAAAGAATTTGCTTAATCAGTCTTCAAGTTTATCAATTCTGAAACATTTCTACCATCAATCAAGATATCATCAAATATAGAGCAACAATATAACAAAATCATCATCGAGAATTTCTCGCAGACAAATACACAATGGTCGAAGTAGTTTTTCGCAGCCTTGCCCCCATAACCGACTCAAACTTCTTATACCATCGTCTAGCCCGGCCCAAGTCATAAAGATTTTCTTCGCTTACACACATAACTTTCTTTCCCCTTTTGATCGCGAAACCTCCGGTTGTTCCATATAAATTTCTTTGCCTAAATCACCATGGAGAAAAGGCCTTAACACCATCCGCTCGAATCTCCAAATCAAGACTAGCCGCTTAAGCCCAAACCATACCTTAATAGATGACATCTTAACAATGGTGAGAAAAGATCTTCATCAAAATCAATACCTTTCTTTTTGATCAACCTTTCACAAATCCGGGCCTAGCTTTGTAACGAGGCCGTGAAGGTGTTCTTCTGCTTCACTCAGAAACCCACCTGTTCTCAAAGCTCTTTTTCCTTTGGCAACTTTGACAAGCTCAAAAGAATGGTTCTCATGCAAAGCGATTTCATCTCATCTTGGTATAGCATCAACCCACTTCATCTTGAAGCTTTCATCTTTCATGGCTTCCTCATAACTTTCGTGCTCTCCGTCATTAGTAATACATAGTCATCAAATGTAATACCGTAGAAGTGGATGTCACCCCCTCGTAGACCTCCTAAGTGGAATATCTGATGGAGCCTCTGCTGCTGGTGACTGCTCATGAACATCATCATCCACCTCAACCCGTGGAGTTTCAACATCACCCATGTCATGTTGGCCAATATGTGCTTCATCTTCAACCCGTAGTGAAGATTTGTCAAAGGGAGTGGATCCAAGTCAATCAAATCATCACTATGTTGGAGACTCGTTGCATCAAACTCTCAATATCCCGTTTAGCATAATCTTCCATAAACACAACATCTCTAGCTCTACAAAGTTTTTTTCTCGTGACCGATCATAAACTCAGAATCAAGCTCATCCCGACCATAGCCAATAACACACAAGGTCTTGTCTAGCATCGCTTAGACCTCTCATCTTTGGGAATATACAAAAGCCTTGCATCCAAAGACACGCAAGACATAAGAGATTTCATTATCCGACCACCCTATCTCAAACATCAAATTCAAAGGAACACATGGTGTAAGATTGAGAACATGTACAACAGTAATCAAAGCCTCACCTTAAAAAGATCTTTAATCGTGGATCATGAAGTAAACATCTTACCCTTTCAACTAGTGTCCTATTCTTATTCTTCCTTCAGCCAACCCATTCAATCGAGAGTCTTAGGAGGTCTTTTTGGATGTCGAATACCATGTTGTCTACAATACTCATCAAAAGGACCATAATATTCACCCCCATTATCGATCCGATATTTTTAACTTTTCTACCGACATATCTTTTAACAAGAGCATGAAATTGCTTAAACACGTCTAACACTTCATCTTTTGTTTTCAAAGTATAAACCCAAATTTTCTTGAATGATCATCTATAAAAGTCTACAAAATATAGAGATCCACCAAGTGTTTTTGTTTTCGTTAGGACCACACACATCGTATCACACTAAATCATATACCGCTTCCTCGTATGGCGGGTTATTTTGAATGCAACTCTATTCGCTTCTCGCTACAATGGCACACTTCTTCAAAGATCCTTCTTCATACTGTAAAGAAGATTCTTCTTAGCCAAAATCATCAAGCCCTTCTCACTCATGTGGCCAAGCCTATTATGCCAAAGCTCAACTGTACTATCATCATCCACTGCATTGATACTGGAATCAATTACCCTTGCCTGCATCAAATACAATGAGGAACTCTTCTTTCCTTTTGCTATCACCAGAACCTCTAGTGGTTTCAATTCACTATCACGAAAGGTAAGCGCGTAACCCTTCATCATCAAGCTCAGTGGAGATTAAATTCATGCGAATATCCGAATGTGTTTTAACATTCTTCAAAGTCAACATAGTACCATTACTAGTCTCCAAACGCACATCTCTCCCATACCAATGGCTTTAGCTGAGACATTACCCATCCTAACACTTCCAAAGTCACCGGATGTGTAGGGATGTAAAGAAAATCCTTCCGAGGTGTAGCATGGATGGAGGCACCACTATCAATCACCCAACTCGGTTTCGCAAGCAAAATTAACAAAGATCACTATCATAAACAATAAGGAACCAGGCGGTGGTGGCAACTTGGCTATTTACCACCATTGTCATTCTTCTTTTCCTTCACTTTCCCTTGTTTCATATCTCTTCAATTGGCGATAATACTTTCTTATATGCCCTTTCAAATGACAAGATAATATCAAATATTGGTAAACTTGTTATTCTTGCTTTCCATTGTTCTACATTACACAACTTATCTTGAACCTCACTGACACTTTGATGGGATAAACATAACAATGCACAACCGTATTTTTATCCTTTAACTCTAATAGAAACAATTTAATGTGAAAGAACACCACCAAAGCAACAAATATATGAACACTAAATAATTTTAGCATGGAAAACCTTCCCAAATGTGAAGTAAAAAACCACACGACCCTTAGGCCACTTCTTAAACACCTCTCCACTAATATAATTAATAAGTTACACAATTCTTCTAGATAAAACTAGAGGCATATACCAATCATATCTCAAGAATTTAATCTTGGCAAATGCAAATCAATCCTGCATAAAACAGAGAAATCTCACAAAATAGAGTCTGTTTTCGGACATAAACACCACTGTTCAGAACTTCACCTAATCTGCACCGTTCAAAATGAAGATCAATGAGTTAAGAACGTGCTCACAAAAAATAAGCTCGATCAGACCACGGATGAATTGGGATCAGACTGATGATGAAAACTGTCCGGGTGAAAACTCCACAGCACAGAGGCACTGATCTCGGACTGCAAATATGACCTTCCGAAACTCCAAATCAGATCTCCACCGTTCAGAATGAAGATAAACAAGTCACCAACCTCTCCTCCAGATTTCAGGTTTGATCGAACCCACAGATGAACCAGTATCGGCCGCTTTGATCAACACCCAAGTAGAAGATAAAAAACTGTGTTTTTCTTTCTCTAACTTCAAAATGGATCACTCTCTTCTCTTTTCTCTCATGGAGACAACAAAGATCAAGAAGAAGAGGAACATCATTGATAGTGGCTACAAAAAACTCAAGAGAATTTAAGCAAGACCTAATCCTTATCTTTCATACTCTGCGCTTAAGAGGCTCTAGAAATTGGGCTCGGGGCTTTCCTCCACACATGAAGGAAATAACCCAACCTAACCTAACATGATCATATATATATATATGCATATAGTATGATATATATATATATATATATATATTAAGTTAGGAACTTTAATTCATCAACCAAAAGCAATGACATGCATGCAAAGATGGAGAACTCAGCAGATCGTTCTCTTGATTTTCTATGTTTGGAGTCGATGTTGAATTCAACGCCTCTCAACTAGGGTCATGTGAAGCCGATATGCTTGAATTGGATTGTCCACACTAATAAACAATAGTCTTAGAGACGGAGTTTCTTTTGGAGACATGTTCTTCAACTCTATGGAATGTCGCATAGGTTACAGCAAGCTTCAAAGGGTAGTATATGACCATTAAATCCAAATCTAATTTCTACTTTAAATCATATTATTTTTTCTTCCTTTTACAAGCTTAAAAGTGTTAGTATTATTTTAATTAATAGGAATATTCACTCATACTTTAAACAAAATTATCTAAATGAAAAAATGTTCATCATGTTTAGCTCATATGGTAAAATATTCAACATTTCAAAAACAAGGGCATAGGGAAAGGGGGTCCATGTTCGTTTAGTGTTTAGCTTTAAAAAAAGAGATTCAAAAAATATAATACATTTGATAAAAGTATCAAAACATAAAAATCTCGCCATTATTTCTCCTATCATTTTTGATGATTTGTAACATGATCGTTGATAATAATATTTTTCTAACTTTGTAAAGATTTCTTTATATTCCAATAAGGAAAATTTAGAAATATGAGAATCTTTGCAGAGTTAATACATTACAAACTGATATATATATGAGAATCTTTGTTAAATTTTTTTGCAAGAGATGAAAGGGAAAAGAGTCTCGAGACCATTGTCTTGATTTCTAATGGTTCGCAATCTCTACACCGTCATCTTTCAAACAAGGAGAAGATAGATAGCAATTAATAAAATGATTATTAGTCATCATTTACTTAAAGAAATATGAAATGTAATTATTTTTCCTTTATTTATAGTTTAAATAGAAGAGAATTGTTGAATAAATTAAAAATAAATTAGTTCATATTTTATAATAAAATTCATCTAGAAATTTTAAAATTTATCAATAGCTGGATAAATTTCAAATTGGAGTTATAAGTTATTCATGGAATGAGGCTGGCATGGGAAATTGGCTCGAAATGCATCTAAGTTGAGACGAACTGTCTTGTGATGGTGAATTGGTTGCGAGGGATAGAAGAGGTTAACACCTCATTTAGGAATGTCAAGATTGGATGGAGAAGCAGTGTGTTGTAGTCATACAGTAGTTCATAGGGAAGGGAGTGTTGTGGCTGATGCAATGGCTAAGAAGGTGATGAAAATCCAACAAGGTATGTTGAAGACTCAGCATAATCCATCGATATTTAGCCAGATTCTCCAATAGGATACCCTCGCTTTACAAAGGTGCAGAGAATTGTCGCAGGACGGTTTGGGGTCCCCCCTATCCTCTCGATAAAAAATAAAAATAACAAAGGTATGAACTATGATCAAAATATCGATAAACACTTTATATATTTGTACTTGATTTACTGAAATATCGATAAAATATCGGTGGATATTTTTACAAAATATCGTGGATATTTTTACAAAAATATCAGTTGGTTAAAATTTTCATATTTTAATATATGAGATTATGAGAAATGATTCATATCTTAATTAAGGTAGATTAAAATCACTGGATTAGTAATTACAAATTAACATATTATATTTTAATATATTATCTTGATATTATTAAGTGTTAAAGATATATTATTTATTTGTTTTGTTATTATTATAAATATTATGTAGATAATGAGGGAGATTCAAAATATTATATATTATAATTTAAAATTTTTAATTATTTTATTTTATTTCTTTTCCTTTTCAAATTAATATTTGATTTAAAAAATATTATGTTATAATGTAAAAGAAAAATAAAATAAAAATATTATAAAGGATTATGAACAACAAATAATAAGAGAATATAAAAAGCTCATGAGCAAGGTAATCAATGGCTCATGGTCTAAGGTGCTAATTTTTAGGTATTTTGGAGGGTTCAAACCCTTAGAAGCAATTTTTTCATATTTTTTGGGAGGCCAAGGAAAATCGGAAATTTCGGGAAAAGATCGGATTTTTTCGATTTTTCGGCGAAAAATTGGCTCTTTTCCTCGATATTTTGCCGATTTTTTTTTATTCCGATTTTCTTTTGTCAAAATTGTTTCCATGCAGCCCGAAAACCGATTTTTCACCGATAAATCGGCCGAAAAATCCGATTTTTTGTTCAATAGGTATAATAAGTATAACCCAACAAAGTGCGAGGTGACATAGAACAAAGGCATCTATAATAAGATAAAACATACCATTATGTTAAAAAAAATGTTTTAAAATCATATAAAATAAAAGGAAAATGCAAAAACTATGTTATGGGTCCCCATTTCAATTTATTTGAAAAATTAACACCAAAGGACTGGAAACCAAGGCTATGATGTCCAGTGATTTGAAAAATATTTATCAAATTATGAAAATATTCCATAAAGAGCTTCAACAAATCTTGGGATATACCATCGCAAGAACCTTAGGGTAGGTACGAGGTCGTACCTAACAGTTATGATAATACCCAAGGTTTATTGGCGGTTTTGTTGGACCATTTATCAAATATTTTGTCATTTATCAAATATTTTGCTTTTATCAAATATTTTTTAAATTAGAGACTTGTCCTTGGTTTATGATATTTTGATCATAATTTTTCAAATAAATTGAAATGGAACCCATAACATAGTTTTCCCCAAAAAAAAATTTTAATTTACCAAGAATCTTCTGCATGTGGTCAATTTTCCACATCCCAAAGAATGTTGTCTTTTATAAACATGAACTTCATGTTAGATCTCACGTTTTTTTTAAGTCAGACCATGAGATGTTTTGAGCAAGTCCGTACACACATAGAATACGTCTTTAAAACATACCACACCCAAATTGTTCCCCATATGAGGCGGAAGGGACTACAAGGGCGATAAAGCTCCATCATAGGACTCGAGACCACTGCTTAAGTTATATAAGATCGCACCCATCTCACCTACATGTTGCATCTCACTTTTCCACTACCTATGTTCCATCTCACCTATGTTTCACGTTTCAAAAAATGCTGGATATAGGAAGTGAGGGTCTCTGTGTCGAGTTTCACAAGAAGACAATTTACTATATCAATTAAAGTGTTTAATTGTATTTTTATTATTATTAAAATAGAAAAATAGTCTAAAATATTTTTTTAATAACTTTCTTTTAATAATTATACAAAATATATTAAATAATTAAAAGTAAAGTACAACAGATATTCCTCTTTTTTTGTCACTGATAAATTATTTATAAGATACTAAAACAAGTTAAAAACGTCCTATGTTCTGGTAAATAGATTTTTATTATTTTTTTAACATCTACTACTTTAATATATTATAATATTTTGAATGAAACAATTTTTTAAAAAACAATGATTTGACTGTGACTAAGGTGGTGTTTGTTTTTTTACTCAATAATGAATAGAACTTTTTTGAAATACTGTTTGAATAATATTTTAATAGCATTAAGTATTAAGTTGTTTGTTTTTTAACATTAGGTAGTAAGTAGGGATGACAATGAGACGGATTATTTTGGGTTCTCATCCCGCCTCGCTCTTAATGGCATAGGTTTAATTTAATTTAATCTGTGTTTTTAATCTGGTTTGAGTTTATTTTCAAATCCGAGACTGGTTCAGTATTATTACTTTAGAAATTCGAGAAAATTAGAAATTTTCAAAATTGTAAATGTTACTAAAAATAATAAATTGCCATATGGTTTAGGAAGTTATAGAAAATTCCCTTCTCAGATTTCTGACGATGAAACTGACTACACCAAGTAAATCTGCTTTCATATCTAATGAATCTTAAAAGCTACGACTCGGCATGTTTAAAATTTTCTCCGATTTTCCTCGGGTTATGTTGTCGCTGATTCCTGTGGACGAGATTTTCATTTAAAATCTCGAAAGTCTAAATGGCTCACTAAGTTCATTTAAAATAAAGTGAACTGAAAATAAATAAATAGTTTCGGGGAATAAACGGACTCGAATGAAGCAATATGAACCATGTAACAAAATACACACAGCCCGGCCCATTATATTTTTAAATAATTTTTATTATTTTATTTTTTATACTTTTTATATAAATAATAATTATTATTATAATGTTTTAATAAATAATTTATAAAAATTCATAATATTTTTATTTTTATGAAAATATTAATTTTAATATAACAAAAATTAAAAATATAAAAAAATTAAAATTAAAATGGTAAAAACAAAAATAAACGAACTGGGCGAAGCTCAGAATTTTCTCATCTCCGTCTTTCCTATTTAATTTTTTTAAATGAGACAAGTTTAAATCGAAAAATAAACGAGTCGGCCTGATGAGACCGCCCAAATCCCAAACCCTCGCGTTGTCATCCCTAGTAATGTATATTGCTAGCTCTTTCTTCTTGTTGCAAATGATTTTGAGTTTTTCTTATTTGTGTGGAAAATGACTTTTTCTAAATAGAAAAAGTCAAATATTTTCACTTTTTCTATTAAGAACTTTTTAAAAAATTTTTAGTAATAAGTCATGAAAATTTAAAAAAAACAAACATCTTAATGTTGAAAGCTATTTACCTTCAACATTAAGTCAAAACAAATGTCACCTATGTTTTTAATTAAATGTTTTAACTTATAAAAGCATTTCTTCAAAATATACCAGAAATGATTTTTCGTGAGCTAAAATGTTTTCTAAATTTTATCAACACTATCAAGTTTTTCTTGAAAATTTTTTTAAATTAAAAATATTTCCTAAATTGTTGGTACTTTAAACGTCGAATCCCTCGAGGGTCAAGTTGTAAGGGCCTTGATCGTCAAATTCCGAGCACGCAGCAATGAATCTGGATTACTGACTCTCTGGGCATCGTGGCACGATGTAAACCTGCAAAAAAGTGGCGATCCGGCGACGGTGGGTCAATCGCCTTTCATGATTGCCGCAAAAATAGTGTGAGAAGGAGAAGAGAATAGATGCAGTTGGAATTGCTTGCTCTCCCCTCGTGAAGGATCTTCCTGATTTATAGACAATGGTTTGCCGAATCTCCTCCTAACTCAGGAAGGAATCTCCTATTTTTAAAGATAAATATATTTTTCCTTATCAACGACTATACATCACTCGAAACCCATCATAGGTGCATGATTGTCAATTCACACCCTCAAGCCTTTAGCTTGAAAGTTTGAAGTGTGAAACGACACTAACCTTCCTTGTAACTGGATTTTTGTCCAATTACCAACACATGTTTAGAGTAAATATGCAACTTTCTAAATTCATAAATTCTCAAAATTCAAAATTTCATCCCAACAAAAATTACTTTTAAATATCCGAATCTTAATTATGAATGTCATATAAAGCTGTTCAGAATATAACAATATTTGGGATCTCCCAAATCCAACTTTGTACTAATATAAAAACGAATGTTATTATCCAAGTAACTTCTCAATTAACTTTCAAAACCCAACATTTCACATAAACAAGAACTTATTAGTTCAACATGATCCACATAAAGCTCTAATCAACCTAATGATGACGTATATCCCCAACGTAGCCATCACTCAATATGAGACTAAGTACCTCGAAAATACGCCAACGAATATGAATGAGTTTCTGCTTAATGTTAAATACTAATACATTTTCATGGATGCTTTCTAATCATATAACAAATAGAGATATTTTTCATCAAAACTTTAGATTAAAAATAAGTTGGAACATTAACAAAATTATTTCCAAATATTTTCACATCCATTTCAAACCAACATATCAAATGCGATCCAAACAATTTCATATCAAATTTTCGATTCAAACACTTTCAGGCATCAAGTCCAAAATCAAATATATTTCAAATATATTTTTATCCGGTCACAAATATCAAATGGTGTCCACCATGTGGGACTTTCTAAATGGGTGTATAGTCGCAAATTGTTCCTTTAAGGTGGATTGTCCAAACACTACTAGTACTAGTAACCTTTAACCAAACTCCCTAAGAGGTCAAGGTTCAAATCAATTACATTCGCCTACAAAGGAACGTAAAGTTCAACTATTTTTCCTCTGACATGTGAATAAATAGTATCAACTATCATTCCCTCATGATAGAGCCGAACTAATCCAGAAATAAATATTTCATTAAAATGTTCAATCATTTAAACATCATATTTCCACATTTCCTTTCATAAACAAAACAAATTCAAAAAGTACACCATACAAAACTACCATTTGATCCATGGATAATCAAATAAATAAAAAAAGTAAACTTTTCTTATAAACCAAGATTATATATAATTCTTAAAAACAATTTTCATCATCAAATGAAGTAAAAACAAATAATTTTCTTTTAAAGATCCGCATTAATATCCCTTACTCAAAAACTTCTAGAAAGAGCTTAATCCAAGAATTTATCTCAATGAAATATTTCTTTTTAAAATAATAAGGAAGAAACTATCACCATTACTTATTTATTCTTAAACTTCATAATTTGATATTCTTAATAAAAATATTTATTTGTCAAACACATATATTTTTAAATACTTATCAAATACATATATTTATAAAAATTTAGTCATTTCAAATTTATCTTATTTGTTTATTATTATTTTCTTTCAAAAATTATCCTCAAATATTTGTTTCTTTTTTTTTTTCTAAAATAAATCTTGAATGAATATCTAGCATTATTCTTTTTTTTTTTCAATCTCATAGCCTACTATTAACACATTTCTTTCTTATATATATATATATATATATTTCTTTTACTTTTTCATTCTCATACCCAAAGCAATTCAATACGACACCACAAATTTTATTTTATTTCATTTTTTTTTTTAAAGAACTAGAGTAAAAATTCAAATTTGATTTTTCCAGGTTCATCTAAATTGAAGAAATTAAAGAATCTACATCAAATAAATCTAGAAAATAAAATAAGGAAGATCTTACTTAGAGAAATTCGTTTCTTTAAACCCTGATCCGAAGTCGCACGCTCTTTCGAATTACCAACAACAGAGAAAATTCAAAGAATAATAGAAAGGATTTTATTTTCTTATTCCAATTTATACCTTAGGGTATCTATTAGAAAATTACTCTTTTACCCTTCCTATTTCACAACACTAATTAATTAACTAATTGAATTATCATTATTATTTTCCTAACTTATACCTATAATAATTTCTGTCATTATTATTTTTCCTAACTTATACCTATAAAAATTCATGTCGTTATTATTTTCCCTAACTTATACCTATACAAATTCCTGGGAGTTACATCCTCCCCTCCTTTATAAAAGTTTAGTCCCCAAACTTGGCATTACCTAAGTCTTGAAATAATTGAGGATGATTTTATCTCATATCTTCTTCTAACTCCCAAGTGGCTTCTGGATACTATGATTATTCCATTTAACTTTACTAATTGACAATAAAGATGTCATAGAACCTTATCCATCACATCCAATAATTTGAACGAGCATTTCCTTCATAAGTCGTCCTTCGAATTTGAATAGGCTCCAACTCCACAACATGAGAAGCATCAAAAGCCATATTTCCGCAAAGTCACCATGAAACACATTATGAATCTTAGATGTGCCCTGGGCAAGGCTACTTTATATGGCAGGCACTCTACTCTCTCTAATATTTCAAAATGGACCCACAAATCAGATATCCAGCTTCCTTTCTCCCAAATCTCATCAACGACTTCATATAAGCAAACTTTAAGAAAATGATGGTCACCCACTTTTAAACTCCAAATCTCTTATGCATTATCAAAGATAACTCTTTGTCGCTTTGAGTCGCTTTCGCCTTTCTTTAATCAAGGCTATCTTTTCAACTGTCCAATTGCACAAGTTCAAGCCCTAAAAGTTTCCTTTCTCCTACATCATCCCAACAAACAGAGATTCATATTCCACTGATACACCTCAAAGCAGCTATCCCAATGCTAGCTTGAAAAGCTGCTATTATTATAAGCAAACTCCACTAGAGGCAATAATATCCCTAATTACCTTTAAGGTCCAAAGAATGCTCAACAAATCTTCTCCAAACCTGAATTACCCTCACGGCCATTAGTTCACAGATGAAAATAAACATCTTAAACTCAAACTAGCACCAATGCTTTTGTAAACTATGCCAAAATCTAGAAGTGAAACGAGGATCTATGTCTATTGTTTTATAGAAACAAAGTTCATGAGATTCTCACAATCTCCTTAACATAAAGAGAAGTTAAATGATCCATTGAAAAAATTGACCTCATAGCAAAGTGAGTAGACTTTGTCAACCCATCAACAATCACCCAAATTGCATTATTACCCCTCGCTGTCTCGGGCAACCCCATCACAAAGTCCAAAGTAAGATGCCCCATTTCCACTCGGGCCACAAGTGGTCAGAAGACCCCGTCCGGGTCGCTGATGCCCGCCTTCACCTGTCAGACATACCAAACACTGCCACATTGTGCAATATCCCGTTTCATGCCTGACCACCAATAATTCTGCTTTAAATCCTTATACATCTTTGTCCCTCCTGGGTGGACTGCAAGTCTAGAATAATAAGCTTCCTCCAACAGCTCTCTTCTCAAGTTTCCATCATTTAGAACACACAGTTTATTCCCGAATCTTAAAATCCCATCATCTAATAAGGCAAAGTCAAGCTTACTACCCCTCTTAACCTCCTCCTCCATAAGTCAGACTGTCCAGATATCATTCTTTGTAAGTTAGTCTGTTCTCCCAACCAAGTCTGGTTGCACTCTAAAGTTCGCCACAAGAGCTCCCGAGTCCAAATATATGATATGGATTTGGAAACTCCTCAAATCTTCCAATAATTGCCTCTGACAACCTCTAATAGTTGCGAAGGAACCAACAGATTTCCTACTCAAGGCGTCATCCACAACATTTACCTTTCCTGGGTGATACTGAATAATACAATCATAGTCCTTTAGTAATTTTATCCATCTTCTTTGCCTCATGTTCAATTCCTTTTGGGAAAACAAATGCTTCAAACTCTTATAATCTGTAAATATCTCATAAGTTTCACCAAATGTAAAAGTGTCTCCAATATTTAGTGCAAAAATCACTACAGCTAACTCCAAATCATGGGTAGGATAATTTCGCTCATAAGGCTCAACCCGTCTCAGAAGCATAAGCCACAACCTCTCATGTTGCATGGAGAACACAAACCAACATGACGTGAGAGGCATCACTATACACCCACAAACCTCCTCGAATCCTGAAGGGAAGAATAAACAGGATCCGTCACCAATATTTCCTTTAACTCTGGAAACCACGCTCACAATCATCAAACCACTCCAAACTTAACTCCTTCCGAGTTGGTCCCGTCAGCTAGACTACACCTGAGAACCTCAACTTGGACATCCTAGGTGCAATTTGTCTAAGATATTTTGTGACATTATAGATCTTTTATAAAATCTACAGACATCTATATGACATTATGACTAATGTATGTTAAAATTAGCAGAAGTAGCATTATTTATCAGTTGCAACAACCCGGTTCAATCATGTAGATATTGTTCGCTTTGGACTCAAGAGGCCCTCAAGACTTTGAAAATTAACACGTCTATTGTGGTGTCCCACATCGCCCAAAGATCGAAAGGTAAAGTTCCTGAAGGGCTTGAAATTAAAACTATCATGCTTTATCTTCTTCCTATAAAAACAAGAGTCCATTGTTACCATAAAACCATAATTTCTATCTCTTCCTATCATCCCACAATCATACCAAAGAAAAAAGAAACCATGACACAACTCTCATGTGAAATCAAACTCAAACATACCTATCTTCTCACCGATTGTAGCAACCATAACTTCTTCCATGTACCAATGCATCCTACCCGCCTCCCATGTCCTCCTTCAAGTTTCACCGCAAACCGCTTCATATCTCAACTGGGATGAGACGACATGCTAATTCATCTCGCTGAAACAAAAGATCACATTAGTGTTAGGTTCAAAGACAAGGCTGGGAATCTAGTCATGAGATGGGGTTACCTAAAGAACCCAAAGCTGTTATATGCTCCTAAAGGTAGGAAGAATCCAGGTGGTGTATACAACGCTCTTCCGCCACAGGTCAGAGACATGTTTGAGGCCCGTGGTACGCATGAGCCGTGATTGCTCGTCAATTGCACCTATAGAAATTCTGATCAGATGAATGGAGACCTGGTTTGGTGAAGGTACTATATCGATGGGATGATGGGAGTTTAGCAACAGTGTCACACACATTCTACTTTAGGACCTTTGTCCTAGAAAATAATGGTATGGGTTTGATTATTGTCACCTGGAGAGAACCTTATTCTAATTATTCCTAGTTTTCATGGTTAGAAGAATTAGAATGTACCAGGAAATTATCACCACAAATCGAATCTAGTTATGGGAGAGTGTAGAGGATGGTTTCAATGCAAGAGAGATTATATAATAATAAAAATAAATATCATCAAAATGCATACAAGTTAAGGTTTCAGGAACGCATCAGAAATAATCAATAACCCCGAATCTAGTTACGGAGAAGTAGAGTATGATGGTTTCCAATGCAAGAGATTATATAACAAATGCACTTTTAGTTGAATTTTGATAATGAAAAATAAAAATCATCAAACAAACACAAGTTCATGCTTAATGTACCTAGGAACAATCACAACTCGAATCTAGTTACGAGAGGTATGGAGAGGATGGTTTCCAATGCAAGAGAGATTATATAACAACAAACTTTTTAGTTGAATTTGTTAATGAAAGATAAAAATCATCAAATAGACAAAAGTTTAGGTTTAGAATGTACTTAGAAAATAATCACAGCCCTGAATCTAGTTACGGAGAGGTGTAGAGATGGCTTCCACTCAAGAGAGATTATATAATAATGAAAATAAAAATCATTTCATTTTTTTAGAACCCTACTTAAAAAATAAAATCACCTTCCTTGACCCCTATTTAAACCCCCTCAAGCTTTCTTTCATTTTCATTTCAAACCATTTCTTTCCTGAACAAATATTCCTCCTCCCATTCTCTCCATCTCCTTCCTCCCAGCCCAGTACGGCTAAGACACGTGGAGGACATAGCCACGCATCAATCTGTATGGAATTCCTCCTCCCCGCCGACGACTCTAACCCCGTCCTCATCCGCCGCGGCCGTCGCTGCGCTCCCGCCATCGCGCCGACGGCCAGCTGCGGTACTCCCGTCGGGAAGGCCGGCAAAGAGCCGCATCGCTCTCACGCCCGGCCTCGCCGCCCTACCCCACGTGCATGATACCAGAGCTGGGCCCCATTCCTCCCTCTCCACCATATCCGAGGCTATCTCGGAGGGACCCACCTTCCAAAAGGGCCCGAACCTCCGGCCTGGGCGGGAGTCTTCCAGCCAGGCCCCAGAGTCCTAATCACCACCTAATCGGGGTCCTATTGAAGATCACCTGATTTGTCCCCGCTCGCCATCAGCAACCCATCTTCCACTACGCCTATTATCAAAATTCTCGGACAAGTAAAGACTTCAAGGACCTCGCGCATAGCGGCTTATTATGATCTTCCCGCCTGCCGAAGATCCAGCTCAAAGACTCCCATGCGGCTAGCGCAGAGGTACCGAGCCATTTATTTAATCCCATGCTAGTTTTTCTACCCTCGGGTGGTCATCGAGTTCTACCACACTATGACATCTAGGCGAGAGCCCAATCCGGCTGCTATTCATTTTGTTATCGATGGCTAAGCAAAGATACTTCGGGCCACAGACATTGCAGCTACTTTCAATTTGTCGGTGGTCCTTGCCAACTCGGCCGATTACAGATAGTGGCACCATCCCTCGTCACGGGACATGGTTCATTTATTATCCTAGGACATGACAGTCGGGCCTATCTTATTTAGGAGGCAACTTCCCCCGAGTATGCTCCTTATCAATCATATATTGCGATCCAATCTATTTTCGTCAAAGACCTTGAGCGAGGCAGGAGCTATCTGGCTGCCTATACCTTATATCCGAGGGTTTTGTCAAATTTCGCCGAGCTCATCATGACCTCCTTGTTCCATTTCGAAGACAAGGTCCACCGCAGGAACCTGATCCGAGCTGAGTCCATTCCCCTCCTGTTCCCGAGGCTATTATGCCAGGTATTATAGCATATTAGTTTTCCTGTTGAGCCCAAACTAGAGCACTGCCGAGATTGCGAGGTCGTCCCATCGCTAGGACGCGGCGCATTATGCCCGCCTATCACCTCCCACCTCCGGATCTAGCTGAGGATCAACCCACAGTTGACCTTCCTACAAAGGATCAACCACCTCCAACAGTACCTACAGAGGAGCCTCATATTCCAGCATCCTCAGCTCCACCCGCCACGCCATCACGCAAAGACTCGTGATCCTCTCGTATTCCTCCAAAGCTCCCTCACTCTAGTACCTCAAATTTCTAAAGATTCTCCCGACCCGCACCACTGCACCACCACTACAACATATCTCATTATCCGGCCTTTATCTCCATTATGGATGCAATCCACACCTTCGGCCGCACATCCACATCTTCGCCGCCCATGCAACCTTAGCCGAGGATGACACGAACCGAGGCCACCGCCGCCGTGACCAACGCCATGCTCACACATAATCGCTGTCCAGTGCAGATCTCGTAGTCACCCGGGCCTCACCTCCGATTTCCCCATCGCCCGCCCAGCTCTTCGCCCATTCTCCGCCAGAGCCAAGACCCGCCTCACCAAACTCTCACAAATTTTCTCTTAACTCCGCTTGCAATGGGCCACAGTGAGCACCATTCCTCCAAACACACCAAAGAAGACTCCACCGCCTGTGATGAGGATGACCTTCCACCTGCTGCACACCACCAGGAGGCAGAGCACTCTTTCTCTACTCTTCAACCTGCCCCATTGCGCATAATGACATTTGTTGGGGGAGAGTTAGCGGTTGAAGTGGCTTTCTTTGGCATTCAGTGCTTTTGATACTATTGTGAAGCAAAGTCCATATTTTGTGATGTTCAAAGGGCTTCGTTGCTTACTTTACAAGTCGCTAGTTTGTTTCAGAAGATGAAAATTTAGTTATATCTCTTTTATACATACCATACAACTTAGTATTTACACTTCAAAATCACACCCTTTTTTTTTTTGGTGTTTTGCCTGGGCCTCGTAATTTGAAAACCAAACACTCCCAATTCCTCTGATATTAGATTAGTTCCATGCATGATGCAGTCGATGATCAGTTGAAGTCTCATTGTTTTCAACCTTTTTCTAACACCTTAGCTAACCACACACAAGGTAACATTAGTTTCAAATAATAACATGAAAATCGCTTTAGGCTCCTTAAGCCTTGCAAGAACTTGACCTAGTTTCGTTGACCACCTTTAATAGGTTAAGGATCCCCATGAAAAGAAGGCCAATGAAGTCTTCCAAAATAAAAAGAAGTGAAAAAAAAAAACACAAAGAAAAAGAAAAGAAACACCGCGACGCTTTGCCTTGAAACCCGAAAGCACGACTGAAGTTATATGACTTAAAATCTTAAAGCCCGGTGCCTGGCCAACCGGAACAGTAGTCACCGACTTAAGGCCGCCA
The DNA here is from genome assembly GCA_016808115.1 of Tetrastigma voinierianum. NCBI lineage: Eukaryota > Viridiplantae > Streptophyta > Magnoliopsida > Vitales > Vitaceae > Tetrastigma > Tetrastigma voinierianum. The sequence continues at coordinate 557,348 of JAEQBH010003314.1, forward strand.
CGTGGTGGACGGGTGAGGTTTACGAAATCAGAGGTGTTGGTGTCTTGAAATCATTTAGAGTCTGGGGTGAAACCTGAAGAGTTAGTGGTCGAAAGATCCTTATGACTTGATGCCCTAAACCTTAATTGGTTGGGAGTCATCGGTGGATCCTTGTTACATGGACTTTGGTGAAGTCGATGCTTCAGCATTGCACCCCTACAACACAGAAAGAAGTATAGAATAAGAGTGGATCCTGATTTATTTAGGTCGGTTAGTGTACTAAGTTGTGGCAGTAGCTTGGTTGGGGGGAGGGTGCAGTATGGCAGTTTATTGTTGACAACTAATCATACAAACACTTAGATTTTGGTGGAAGTTTTAAGTTGATCTTCGAGTTAAAACCTTCCATTAATGATTTTATGTATCTGATTCTAGATAGTTATTAAAGGTAGTTTTGGGTGATTCATACCTCCAGGGTTAGGCATTACTCATTCACATTCTTTGGAAACACCATTTTTTGTAAACATACTTTAATCATAGTTTCGTCAGTTTTCTTCTTTTTCTTTTCACAAGGACTAGCAATGTGTCTGGGCTGGGAGTGATTAGCGCCAAACAAGGCTATTTTGAGCCCTGTTTATTGCATGTTTTGACACTCTTGATTAACCTAATTGCCACATTAAGGTCCCCGCTAACTTCTACTCGTGATTTTAGCATAAATTTTGTGTTTTCGCAGTTAACCATGCCTAAAATCATTGAGTCACTCAAAACGAAGAATCCAAGCCGAACTTAGAGCCGCAGTCATAAGCCATGACGCCCCACTCAGGGTACGCCGACACCACAACTCATGAATACTAGTGGATGTTGTTACCCGAATGCCACCATGAAAATCGGCGTAGTCTCCTGTACGGAGCCTACCCAAATACAACACTGTGATATAACTCCGGTCTCCAATATACACAATGACCAATACAGTCTCATATACAACTATACCGAGCAAAAAATGAATTTGGCCCTCGCATTATACTCACAACATATATCCCACTATCCAATATAATCCATCACATGAGTAGAACAAATCCACTGGGCCTACAACCACTCATAAAAACATCCCAACTATATATCACGGTTACAAGAGTTAATGATCTACTCTATACAACACATATATTAAAAATGAAAAACATTCTAATACATGTAAACCATCAAAGCCACACATTCGCCTAAACAGCCTCTATGATAACCCGCTCCCCAAGACAGCCTCTGGCCTGCAAAATAGTATCCCCATTGTAGTGAGCTAATGTCAAGGGAATTCACCCTAAGTGGGCTACTCCACCTAAGTGCATATGCACGCTCCAAATAAACACACACATCTGCACAAGATGATTCACTTGAATGTCTAACTTTCTCAACTCACCCTTAGTCCTCCTCGACCCTCACACCCGCTCTTAAGCCAATATAGAACCTTAGTTTTTGCCTGGACAACCCTCCGATATATATCAATCAACGACTCATCATTGATATTATGTGGACTACCCTCCGATGGTATATCAATTGGTCGATCACGATTGATATTTTCTATATGGACTACCCGATCATTTTTTTTTTTAGACAACCCTCCGAAACCATTCTCTCAAGAATCACCATGCACTCACCTTATCGCCCTAGGGTGCCCCCAAAGGCATATGGAAATGCATGATGCCAATTTCCATAAAATTCTTATAAAACATGCAAATATATAATCATGCATATATTCACATAATTTAAATCACACAAACATGTTATGTAATTTCACATTTCCATACATCAAAATTAGTCATATTAATGATCAAACACGTGCCATTCAACTTGAATTACTTTAATTAAACACATTATTTCACAAAAAATTATTTTGTGAACACTATTCTCTAGAATACCAAACCTCGGTTACTATTCCTCGGCAAATCACCAATCATAGGTTCACTTTGTGAACCTGAAGCCACGGCAGCTCATTTCCGGCCCTCACACATATCAAAGCATGCATTCAACACATAAATGCACAATTAGCAACCCAGGCCTAGCTCTGACACTGACCGTCCACATGGGTTTCAAAATCTGAACACCCGGTTCCAAGATTTGAACCGATCAAACGGTCCTCACGGCCCTTATCTAACTCAAACATTAACAAAGTACTTAAATAAAGAATAAACCCAAGTAGGAGAAACCTCATTCCTGGAGTTTGCCAAACTCCTCAACCGGTGCCTTCAGCGTAGGCTCCTCCGTACATCTTTCCTTCGTCTCCACGACTCCGACGATCTATTTGCTTGAAACTGTATATAAGTCTAACCTTCTCACTTTAAAACTCCATTCCAGCAGCCACTGTAATTTTTCCTCCCCCCTCTCACATTTTCTCCCCTTTTTGCATTTGAGAAGACAAACACTATTCCTTGTTTGTCTTTTTCTAACTTAAACAATTCCAAAAATGACATTTATGTCATTCTTTCCCGCTTTGACACTCTAAGACTATCTCACTGGTCCATTTTGATCCTTTCACCATGCCAATTCTTATGGCACATGAGTATGTGTTATATGTGACTTTCGTCGCATCAATCATTTTACTAAGACCAAACGCGATGTCTCAAAACGCGCCACCCGACCATCTCGAATTTGACAAAATTCGACGTGTTAGCTAGATTTTGCGAGACGATTCCAACGGTGAACCGCTTTCACATCCGGGAGATCTAGAGAATAAATTTCGATTTTTGACCGAAATTGACATTTTGCCATTTTTCCTAAATTGAATTTCTGGGTCTTACATTCCAAAAGGAAAATGGAGAAAAACATAAGAAATTGGGTCATCGCAGGTTTTTGCAGGTTGCAACATTTCGCAACCCGTCTCCTATGTCCTCGCGGTGACAACTTTTTGCATCTTTTCCAAACTACCCTTTATGTATTGTTGTAATTCATGGCTTTTGTAATTTCCTATTCGAGCCATATATAAGGCTCACCAAGGCTTTGCATTTAATCACATTATGAAATAAATTTTGGTGCTTAAAGTCAGTCAGTTCCGCTCCTTTTTCTTTTCTCATTTTCTCTCTCTTTCTCTCACTTTTCTCATCACAACACCCCTAAGGATGACAACTCAGGATGTGGTTGGCTGAACCTCCTTATCCTTGAAGATGGTGGCTACTAGCGCTAGGGTTTTCGAGGTAACCATCGTCCTCTTGTTTTTAACCCAAGTAATTATTGTCATTTATGTTTCTATCTTTCACTCCAGGTTTAAATCCCTTTGATTTATCCCGATTGACCAAGACTTGCATCTTATGCCTCATGGATGTTATTAAGCGATCCACCGAGATTTGCTAGTTTCCATTTATTTGTCACCTAGGTGATCAAGAGATAAGTCACTATTTGGAAACATTAATGACCACAAATGCTAGCATGATCTTCAAAAGGAAAAATTTATTGTGTCTGCTTTTATAGCCAAGAAGATCCGTTCGAAATGACTATAGGTATCCTCTCCCAACGTGAGAGGAAAAGGACCCGAGGACCTCTCATCAGTTCCTAACCTCAAACCCAATGGCCCAAGGCTTTAAGGAGTTCTTTTTATATTTTATTTCACCTTATTTTTAGTTTGTAAACCATCAACCTCCACTGTTTTTACTAGAGCCCAAAAATCCAAAATAAATTCACCAAATTGAGTCTCACTGCAAGTCATTTACACGAAGAAAACTTATCTCTGTGTTCAATCTTGGGAGCTATTATAATCGCAAATAGCTATGCTATGCGTAGTAGGAGGAATCAAGTTATAAATTTTGTTGATTCGGGACTACACCTACTGGAACACGACCGCTTCCTCACGTGATTGCAATGCAAACTTGATTTACCTTGAAATGAGGAAAAACAAGAAAAGAACACTAAGAAGACTATCATCTTGTGCGCATATCCCAATTACAAGGAAGTGAGCTTAGTCAAATACCGACCCCAACTAAAAAGTAAGACTGGCAAATCCATATGATATAGATGCTGGTTGAAAATGGAAGGTTGCAACTAGGGCGTAGTTAGGGTATAACTAAAAGTTATAGTTACAATTTTAGTCTTGGCCCCTACTAAAAGGTGGTTTGGCCTATGGATGGAGGCATTTTCTGGCCTCAACTAAAAGAGATGACTATGGATGAGGTTATTTGCTAGCCGCAACTAAAAGGATGTCTATAGATAAGGCTATTTCCTAATCGCAACTAAAAGGGTGACTATGGATGGGGACATTTGGCCAATGTTAACTAAAAATGGTTTATCAACTGTAATATGGATGGGAGCATTTTTGGCCACAACTAAAGGTGGCTTTGGATGGGTTATTTTCTAAATAAGAACTAAAAGGTGACTATGGATAGGGCATTTTTTGGCCGCAACTAAAAAAGGTTGCATGTGGATGGGGTTATTTTCAGCCATAACTAAAAGAGTGGCTATGGATGAGATATTTTTTGCTGCAAATTCAAAAGATGAGCAAAACTAAAGGGTGGCGGTGGATGGGACAATTTTTGACGCAACTAAAAGGATGGCTATAGATGGGGTTATTTTGTGGCTGCAACTAAAATGATGACTATGGATGAGAACTTTTTTGGCCACAACTAAAAGAGTTATCTACGGATGACATCGTTTCCTTGGCCGCAACTATAAAAGGATATTTGACTGATGAAAAAACATATTGGATTTATCGAGAACTTGCCTTTATTTAAAATTAATTAAGCTGAGATAGCATTGAAACAAAGTATTCAACCAAAATATCCGCATTTACAAAATATCCTAAAAACTACATCAACAAAATGAATAGCATTGAACAGTGCTTTATTCAAGCTTCAAAAGGTAATATTGTTTTTAGCTCAAGAGCTACACCTGTTTGAGACTGGCCGTATGATGCTGCATTCAAACAAACCAAATAGTGCCAACAAGAAGAGGATTCGAATGCATCCACGACATCGAAAGTTGCAGAGTGAAACCAAAATCGCCCATCTTTTCTTTCTCAATCAGACATAATGTCAAACCAAAAACTGATTTAGAGTAAATAAAAGTGCAACATTCTCCTAATAACATCATAATATCTGACAAGACACAAGGAAAAAATCAACTTCCAAAGACCAGGATACAGTACCAACCAAAGCTCTAAAATCTAAATAGATGATAGTCAAATTCCAAAATACATGGGGGAAAGCATCAAACATCAGCTGTGGGTGAGCATAACAATAACAATAACAATAAATAAAATATTTTTGAGAATGAGTATTTATGCAATCTAAAACACTTGTAATTCATGCAAGACCAGCTTTATGCAAAGAGACAACCAACCTCTCAGATAAAAGAAGCCAATGATGGAGGTTATGAACAAGTCCCAACAATGGCATTTATGAAGGTTCTGTCTTCTTGCGCTTCCCACACCCATGCCGCTGTAAGAGCCGGGCACACCCCGATTCGTATTTACTTATTTTATTCACTTACTATGAATCACCTAAAATAGAGATTCACATATAGTCATTGATGTCATGTGTGAGGTGTTGAACTTTAAGGCGTGAGAAAGCTCTTTTCCAATCTCTTTATTCAAAAGTTTCTAACTAATATCGAGGTACTACATATATTGATCAATGGGCTCATTTGAAGAAGTCTTTGGATGAGGCAAGTTATACATGAGGCACTACAAGTTACTTGTACGATGTTTACTATTTATGAGAATAATCACCTTCTCCGTGATTGTGATATTTGTTAAAATTCTGTTATGCATATTTGTTAGCTGGCAGTTAAAATTCTTGTCTTGTGGTCTTCCCATAGAAGACAGCTATAAGACAGTTTTCTTGTAGTGCCACTCCCTCTAATCACATCATCATAGCCAAATTCCAAATCATCCAACTTAGGTCATCAAGGCACCAAGTTTGAATATGCACCTAAAAGTAATGGACAACCACAAGGTTAATCTCATCAATCCTGTTTTTCACCATGCCATTAAGGCTCATCCTATTGACATGGTTATCCTACAGTAAGCACCAAGTTCCTATGACTTTGAACTGATATTTAGAAGATAATGGGAGATTTAAGAAGGTGATTCGGATCTAAATTTGGAGTCATACTTAAATTTTTCAAATTGAGCCGAAATACGAAAAGGTCCGAATAAATCATAAAGACTAACGAACCGAAATAAAGTGAACGGAGTCCGCTTTGGATAGTTTCAGTGATTCGAACGTACTCCCGTAATACGCTATTGTCCTGATTACGATTTTAATGATTTTAAATTCGATTTCCTGGATTTCAGAGCTCAAATTCACTGTGAAGGATTTAGTTAAATATTTTATGTTCAAATTTAAATATAGACGACTCATAGAATATTTTTGACATATAATTGATATAAAAGCAAAGAAAGGCTTAAACCGAGATAAAACTGCTATAATGAGATATTTAATTGTACTAGCCAATCAAAATCTTTTCTTAATGGCTAAGTTATGATTTAAATAATGGGTAAAATGACTTGGTCTCATGGGAATGGACCAATGAGAAGCTTGGATAAAAGAGTAATTCACTCTTAAAACCAACCAATTATATTTTCTCTTGTTACTTAAGGGCACTTTTTGGAATAATATTTTAAAGTCTAAAATTTGGGGATTTAAGTGCTCAAAAGAGGGATCACGTGTTAGGGAGAGGAAAGAAAGGAGAAAAGAGAGAAAAAGAAACAGTGAGAAAGAGGAGGAGCAGGGTAGGGCAAAGTGGTAGAGGTGAATTTTTATTCTTCAAGCTTCCAAGGAGCTCCATGAATCAAGGAAGTGAGAAGACAAGTGGAAACCCAAGAAACAAGTGCAAGTTTTTCACAGGGAAAGTTGGATTTTTATGTTTTTCATGCCTAATGATTTGATTTTCTTGTATGGATGTTAAATTAGTGGCATTTAGGGTTGAATGATGATGATTTTGAGATAAATTGAGAAAGTCATGGATTAGATTAGGGTTTTGACAAATCAAGTGAATGAATGGTTAGGGTTTGATGTAGACTTTTGTGTGATATGTTGAAATGGGTATAATGCATCAGATTTATGTTTAGAGGAAAGAAAAATGGAAGAGAAACACAATTTGCAAATTTTTAAGTAGCAGTCTCGGTACAGGAAATGTCCTTTCTGTTTTGACCAGTTTTGCATTTTGGCCATAACCCTGCTCAATTTTGGATCCGATTTGAGTGATTGGCGTATTACTGCAAATAGACTTGAAGGAGAACAAACTTAAGAAGAATGTATTGCCAAATTCTGGATCCCAAGTGGCCTAAATATTCACTCAAAGTAGGACCATGTGCAAGCCAAATTTGGTTCAGTTTTTGAACATAGATTAGCCCGTTATTTTGACGTAAGTGAGTTTCTGTTCGAATTGGGTGATTCCACTGAATAGAACCCTTAGCACCTTAGATTTAAAATGAGTATATGACATAGTGTCAAAATATGAAGTCAAGACTCGGAAAATGAGTAATACAAACTGTCACTAGAAAAATTTAATGACTAGTTGGCATGAAAATGCCATAACTTTTTGGTTTGATGATCCGATTGATTGATTCCCAATTCCTATAAAATAGATTCCTAGAGGAATAAGAACAGGAATGAGTGTTTATGGTGGATTAAATGGAAATTATGGTTAATGTGTACTGTGATTTTCTTGGAAAAGGTGAAAAGGATCATCGGATTCGAACTGAACTCAACGGGAAGCAAAAATGGGATTGAGCTGTGAACCGTGAGTGAAAATGATATTTGAGAATTTAGTTTTTAAAAGTGAATGGTTTTAATGTTAAACTGAAAGTTTAATGTACTTTATGTAAATGTTAAGGCATATGGAAATGTTTTTTATCTTGCATTGTTTTATCTTGCATCAATGCATATTATATGTGTATTAAATATGTATGCATATGTTAAGGTATTATGAAAGTTTAAAAATGTGTAAAGAAAGCATATGTATTTTAATGATAAAGTAAAGGATTTAAATGTATTTATAAATGTATTTTTAAGAAATGTTTTACTGATGGTTACCTAAACCCCCTATGACTGTTATGACTGAGCATCGGTCACACTTGCCGCAGTAAGGATTTAGAGGGTAAAGTTACAGTTACTAACCGAGGGAGGGAAGCTGTGTCGGAGTAATATCCTTACACGTGATAAGGTGTTATGACTGAACCCTATGCAAAGCGTGAGTTTCTCACAGAGTAGGTTATGACTGAATGTGACTGCCCTCACCGTCGCATTCTAAACTCGTTTCTGTGTTTATTCCCGGTTCCATCGTAAAGAAAGAAAATAAAGAGCGTTTACTGCAGATAAATGTTAAGGCATAAATGGATTTTAAATGTATAAGTATTTATAGAAAGAAAGTTTAAGGCATAAACAAGCTTAAAGTACAATTGATTAATGGTATAAGTATTTATTGAAAGAAAGTTTAAGGCATAAATGTTTAAGGTATAAATGGATTTTGATTGTATAAGCATTTATTACTTTGGTATATACTGAAAATGTTATCTTAGTGAAAATGTACACTCACTGGGCTCCTTTAGCTCATTCTTTCCGTGGGTTTCAAAACATTTTCGTGACTCCAAGACAGTAAGGCGATATAGGACCCTCCTGTGCAGTGAGTCGAGCCATTGATGAGACGAAGACTGTGATTTCATTGTATATATAATTTTGCATATTGTTCATGGTGATTATTTCGAGCAGTGCATATATGTATATGTATGCTGAAAAGGAACCACGTGGCTTTGATCCTCGCGGGACGCAGGTACGTGAGGCGGCTCGGGCCAAGTCCGCTTTCAAGCCCAATTTGTTTTGATAAAAATGTGCATGGACTTTGGGCAGGGTTTGAATGTTTGATGATTCAAGTAAACAAACGATACGTATGTATATCAGGTTGATTGGGTCAGGACGAGAAGTCCTGCATTATGGAAGTATACAATTGAAGCTTGTAAGTGTTTTTAAATGCTTTTATCGTTTTGTAAATTTGGGAAAGTCCGAAAAATGAGGAAACTTCAATAATTTTTCTGAAAAATCCAAGTGTTTGAAAAACAAAAGAAAAGAAAAGAAAAAAAAATTTTACCACTTCGTCGTGACATTTCAAAGATATGTTGGCGATTATATGTTCGCTTCCATGGATTTTATTTGATCACAAGGAAAAGTTTCATATCCATTGGAGTGCCGTGAGGTCCCCTCGTTCATGAGGGTTAACCGTCAGATCCTTCACCAAGCTCAATATGCACCTAAAAAAGTAATGGACAAATCCACAAGGTTAATCTCATCAACTCTGTTTTTCACCATGCCATTAAGGCTCATCCTATCGACATGGTTATCCTACAAGAAGCACCACTAGGTTTATTTTACACCATACACCGCCAAAAGACACCAATTGTTTCGTTAAGGATAGAAAGATTTCAGCTCAAGTTTAAATGCTAATTCCTCAAGTGATAACCCAACTGCTTCTCTTAAATCCCATTGTTTAAGTTCATGAATTAAAAGTAAGGGGAATAATATTGAATTGTTCTGTATGTGCAAATAGGATGAGAATGGTGATCAACTATTATTTTCACTGTGCATGCTGGCACAAGTATTGTTGGGTCCTACCATTATACGACAGAGGTTATCTAGCAACAGTAAGTTTCCTGTAGTGATAGGAGAGAAAACTCGGAAAAGAACTCATTGTGCTTACCTTGGAGCTTATGGAAGGAAAGCAACAAGAACTTATGGAGGAGTTTAAGTCGCTAAATGGATGCGTTAATGGAAGCTTGTTACAATGTGAATCATGAAATTGCATGGATAATGGCATTTTTCCTAGATTTCATTGATAATGATGGAAACTGAACCCGGGACCTTTTACGCCTCAATTTTGTTCTTCGCTCTTGTTTGTTGTTGCTTACGTTAGCTTAATCACTTATAGGTTGTGCATAAACGGGTCGCTTCAACTTAGCATTTTGACCCATAGTCAGATTTTAACTATGAAAAGAAGCAAGTCATTCATTATCTCAGATTTTAACTACTGTAATAAGTCAAAATTTTAAGGTTTCATCAAAATCGCACTTGTCTGTCAGACAACATGAATCCTTTATCATCGCAGTTTCCAATGCCATCAGAATGATGGAATTGAGACAAAAAATCAATTTTTTCAAAAGATAAATCTACCAAGGCATCCAAATAAGCAAATGTGATTAGAGAAAATACAAAAAAAAACAAAAAGACAAGTAGACAAGATCGAGCCAATCCTTTTTACCCTGCTGTACACTTCACAAACCAGCCGAGATCCGCCATGGATGGCTGAGAGCTCAACAAGAACTTCCCATTCCCCTTCAACCAACTCCGATCACTCTTCGACAGAGATGACACAAGAGTTTCTCAGCCCACCGCTTGTGGATTCGTTTAATGCCAAGTGCAGTCCCAAAGACAAGATTCGTAAGAAATGGGGCTGAAAAAGAAGCATCAACTAATTGGCCACATACCTCATACCTCATACAAATTAAATGGAAGAGGGCAACATGCATAGTTACACCAAAAACATATGTGTAATTTTTTATCAGAAACAACTGAAGGTGAAGGGTCCTTCCCAAACTTTAAGAACTCCAGTCAACAGAAGAGAAGAAACCATCTCCAACATACAGGAAGTTGGAGATAAATATGCAGGTATCCAAACTGGGAGGTACATCTCAGCAGAAGATTAATCAACAGCAGAGATGCATACACACACAGAATATGAAGTTCAGAATTGATCACTAACACTTAATAACTTAATGACATCTACAGATGTCAACACAACATAGTTTAGTTTCACTATTTTCTCAACTTCGTTCTAGTTCGTAAGATATTGCAAGCTTAAAATCCTAACAACCTGCAGATACCATACCGGAAAGCATGGAAACAGTTTCTCTTACTTACAGATACCAAGAGCAAGGACCAGCCTAAGAAGACCATATCTCATGTTCTAGCATAAAACGTAGTATCGTATGGAATCTCAATATACCAATTTCCAAACATTCCACCCAAAAATTTGAGGAAAATCTAAAATAACCATGATAAAACATGGAGAAGAAATGAAGAAATATTAATCATTCATACAACACAAGAGATATCTCATCCTCAAGTGAAAATCTCAACCAACTCTAGAATTCACCGATCTTACAACACGTAGCCTCAATCTTTCCATTCCTCCTCACCTAAAATGCCGAAATACGTAAACAAATAAGGCTCATCTAGCAAGAACGCAGTACGTCTGCTCTCAACAGATGAGAATGATCCAGAAAAGCGAGCTTCTCCGCATTTCAAAGCTAGGGTTTGCAATCTCCTTGGAAATGCAGGTGTAAAAGATCCATTTCAGGTCCGCAATTTCACTCGAAGAACCACGATTTATATATGAAAAAGCACAAGAATAACTTATCGAATCCGTAGAAAGCTCAGAATTTTAATTTCCGCATCAATGAACTAGAAATCAAACCGAATCTACTGCATGAAAACTCTTAAACGCCAAATTAATGCAAAAGGGATCAAATCACCACATTAAAAATCTGCAGATGGTGATTCGGCAGATCGAGTATATGGGACTAGGAGCTGGAGTAGGAGCTGATCTGAGGATGGTATAATTATGAGGAAATTTAGAAATTATCTTTTTAATTTTCTCTCATTTCCCATCTTTGGCGAGAAGATGAAACTAAACCTCTGTGGAGATTGGGAAAGAAGAGAATTAGAAGAAAAAAATTGAATCAATGTATAGAAGAATAATGGATTGAGGATTTGCAGCGATGGAAGAAAATTAGTCCTTGAGCGTGAGGGTTTGCGGGAGAACGTGAACAACTGCTTGTATAATTAATCAAAGACAGCCTGAAGTCCACGTGGCCGTAGGCATTTGGTAGCTGTGACTAAAGAGCATGCATTCATAAGGTCAGATATAGTAGCTAGCCCATTATTAGTTTCAGCACAGTGTTCCTACGCTGCGTTAATCAATTTCTCGCACCCATAAGATTTGAATGAACCACCTTACCTGTCACGGCAATAAAATGTGACTTGCTGCTATATACCATCCGTGGTTGTGGATTTTTCTGACCCCAACTAAAATTGTGTCTCCATATCTCATTTTTCTTGTAGTGGATCCATTGACAGGTTATCAAGCATTCTGCATATGCCTGGCTTCTATAGATTCAAAGCTCTGCTGCATTGTATAATATCATTTGTGATTCAATCTCTGAACACCAGCTCTCAAGATGTTCCGTCATGCTCTGCTTGCAATTTTGTTTATCGCATGCCGTTCCACGGAGCATGCAATATGATTAAAGTGTTAAGCCAATTTCGCTACTGCACCACTATTTTGTGCCCAAATTTACATGCCAAAGCAAGTAAACGGAATTGGGAAGGAAATGTATGGTATGGAAGGTTCATTAAACCAAAAAAAAAAGGAGATTTGAGGGATTTGTAGCACCGCTTGTAATCGTAGTAATTTCCATTATCAATACAATTGATATCTTCCATTCTCAAGGAACTTTCTTATTCATATTAGAATGTATCTGAAAATTCATGCACCTGGATGATTATGAAGCCATTTTTTCGGGTTATCTTCTGTAAGTGTGTTATCCCATGTTATACATGCAAGATAATGTCACATGGGTCATGGGAGCAAAGATGGTCACAGATTTACAAAATCCTTTGGAAATGCAAGTCTTGGAATTGATCAAGGCAAACTAATTAAACTAATGAGTTGTTGAAGGGTTTTCTAACTAGAAACATGTTTTAAATTATTATTATTATTATTAGAGGGAAAATATCATTCATTTAGTTTCCTTTTCTATATTTAGTGAGAATTGTATACATCTCTTGATTGCAAGTAAAACTGCTTGCTACTTGGGTGATTTTGAATGGGTAACTATATATCAATCTAATATTCGTGATAAATATATCCTCGACAATACAAAGACAAAGCATATCTTAATGTTTTATGGTACAAAGTCGAGGACCACTTCTTCCTCTATTTGAGTCCAGCCTTCAAACCATTATTTTCTAAATTGACGTCACTGAATGCTTTCTTCTTCCTCTTCCAATTCTTAGGCCCTGATCCAAAACACTACCCACCGGATCATCCTCTACTTATTGTCAACCTTTCCAATATCACCAAACTCACCACAAATAAGTTCCTAAAGAAACTATTGTTACTGTTAACGGCTTTTGAAGAATCCAATTGCCGCTAACCATAGGAGCGGCCTTTGCTTGCCGCCATTTGCCGCCGCTGGTAGCGGGCGTTGTTCTTCTAATTTGCCGCTAACCACATTACGGCCTTTCCAAAATCCATTTGCCGCTGTCGATGCAAGGAATTTCCACATCACTTGCTTATCATTATAGACAAAGGGCATTAGTTACACTTACTTTGTTAATAGTTTGACCCGCAAACTAACTTCAATTTTTGGCTTCATACACATTATTCCCGCCTAAAACTCGTGAAACTCCAACAAAATAAACAAAATAACCCAATGTGTGAAAATAAAAGGGAAACTTTTATGTTTTTTGGCAAGTTAAGCCCTTTTCTGTAAACTATTAGAAACATTTGCTGAAATATATCAAATAATTCAATATTTAAGTGATTTTCCTCTTTTTTTTTTTTTTTTTAAATAACTGCTTTTGGACAAAAATATTTTTATTTATTTTATATATTTACATTATCTTGATAGGTTATTTTTGCAATATAATAAAAATGATATTTTTATCAAAATCATACCAAACTTTGATGGACGGTAAAATTTATGATATTAAGCTTTCAAAAGGTCTTTTAAAAAAACCATCCAAACTATTATTGGAAATTCAAAAACAATTTTCTATTTAAAAAAATATAATCTAACTTAATTGAAATTTTTTTACAAAAATAATGTGTTTTTTAAAAACAATGTTTATAGCATGTCTGCTTGTTTTCAAAAAAAAAAAAAAAAAGCATGTCTGCTTTTGGAGAAGATTTTATTTATTTAAAATAATTTTCATCTTCATTCCATTGAAAAACCATTCCATAAAAAAAAAGGGTCCTGATTGCGGTTCCTCGACTCATGCTTTCCTATCCCATTAATTATTTTATAATTTTAAAAACATTTTTCTATAATTTTGTAATTACATTAAATCAATTTATTATTTTATTTCATAGATATTCAAAATATAACAATTTTTATAACTTATATTTGTAATAAAATGTTTTATTATTTTATTTTATATATATTAAAAATAAAAATGAATTGCAATTATTTTGGTATATCAGTTGATCGTCTTTGCTTTTGCTCTCAATAGTCATCAATTTGTGCCTCATTTAGGACCATTAGAGGATTTCACTTTACAGTTAACTTCACTGGGCCTCATAAAATTAGTCAGAGGTGGCGCCAAATTAGCCAAACTACCCATGGTTATCAAAAAAATTATTTTTGTATATAATGGATGACATTATGTGGTTTGGACATGACCTAAACCATCGAACATGTAGGTGATATGGTCGTGATATCTTATACGAATCAATGATCTTCAGTTCGACTTACGATAATGAATCAAGTAGGTGATATAATTCTTACTGCTCTCAGGGTCCCTTTCCTGGCCATATATGAGATTAGTCTATGTGGTAATATGACTTAAATACGCTTTCTAAGATGAGGACATTGAAGACAACCTATGGCGCATCGCTAATCTAATTTTAATTATTTTTGCAAAATAATTTAAAACATAGTTGAAAATATTAAATAATTTTAAAACTTTTTTGTTGATATCTATTCACTTTTTTACATTACAACTATAATATATATTCCTCTTATAGAAACTGCTAATACCTTTTCACGAAACTGTCTCATTTGCAAATAATTTAAAATTTTTAAATTGTATATAATTATACAATGGACTCGCGGAATTATTTTTAATATTTTATTTTCAATATTTCCAATAGTATTTTTATCATTATTCTTAAAAATTGTTGCATCTAATTATTAATATTACAAAAACAACATTTTATTGGTTTTCATATAAATTAACAACTTAATTATATTGCACTATAGTAGTTTGCCACACCTCAAAAAACTACCATTGATTTTCATACGTGCGGTGCTACTTCGAACTCACAACATTCTCGACAAGATCTCACAAGCAAACTTATATGAGACTTTTTTCTTTTTACAAGACACCAATCCTAACTCAGATAATAATATCAATTTATTACAACCCAAGCGTGCAAAACACTCTTGCCAAATACACTTTTACAACCACAATTACAAATACAAAGGATTCTGAATTTTCTAACCTCCATACATTAGAGACAGTGCCCTTTTATAGACTAAGGTATATTTTCCTAACAAAGTGCCTCTTCCCTCTTAAATTTGAATTCGAAGTCCGGCTCTCTTTTCAATTTCTGGCTTCCAATTTGAATTATGGTTCAAATCCTGAATTCGCCCCATTTTAAATCTTGCTCATACCTTCTTTATTCAAACTCCCAATTTATCGGGAATCGCGCATGCCCACAAAAGAGTTGCGTTACCTTCCTGCCAAGCCCCTGCTTACTTCCGGGTCTGGTCTCCATTTAACCGTCATGCCATGCATTGTCAGCGCACCACCGCTATCGCTCATTCTATTGATCATGTAATCACCACAAGCCATTACTCATTCGCATTTGCACTATCGCATTACTAGCCTCACCATACACTACCATGCACCACCATGTTAGTTTGCGCGATAGACCGGTGGCACGTTTCATATCCCCATCGATGTGCAATGCTTTGTGTGTCCCGTACAGCAATCGATTTCTTTACAAGTAGCTTACCGTATCGTCTGTAGTGCTTCAGGCTTCGCGACCTTGCCTTCTCTGACCACATATTTGATCTTACTGTGCCTTGCTTCCATTAGGGATCATCTCATGGGGTGTAAGGATACCCATGAGGCCCTCTCTAAGGTCGATGCTTGACTTAGGTCTTGAAGGGGGTTATAGTAGTGTAATTAACCAACAAATTGTGAATAATTTTATACTCCATGCTAATAAATACAAAAAAATGTTTATTTTAACTAATTAATTCAAATTTACAATATTATTTTAAAAAAAATAATAAGAGATAATTATATATTAAAATTAAGAGGATATATAAATTAAATAAAATATTATTATTTCATAAAAGTCGAATTATTTAACTTTAATGAAATAAAAATTTATTTGATAAAAAAATTATTGGTTAAAATGTAAGGTCTAGACTAGGGCTTAGGTGGCAATTTGTTTTTGTGGATCGCCAATAACATGTATTCTATTGCATTCATCAACTCAAAATACGACACATGAATAATAAATGGATCAAAATAAAATTCAAACATGACCCAATTAGTAATTGAATAACATAATACAAATGAGATAACCCGTTTAGTAATTTGATAATTTAAAATAATATACATTTTAATTAATTAATCAATCTTTAACACAATAACATATTAAATAAGTTAATTATTAATTAACATAATACTAAAGGGATTACTACAAATCAAATTTATGTTATAAAGATTGACACTAATATAATATATGTGCAAATAAATAACTATGAATTCTCCCATGTTTTGTTGGACATGAAAATCAATTGTTTTGAGTTTTGGGTAAGATATTCATTTATTACATCTTTGAAGGAAATATCTAATTTTTAGAATTTATTTTTGAAAAGGATGCAGTATCTTACTTTTTTAATTATTTTGAATTCCTCTATATTTGTTATAAAATGTTTTATTATTTTATTTTATATATATTAAAAATAAAAATGAATTTCAATTATTTTGGTATATCAATTGGTTGTATTTGGGTTTGCTTTAAATAGTCATCAATTTGAGCTCCTTTAGGACCATTAAATGATTTACCTCGTTGTTAACTTCACGGTCCCATGCAAAATTAGTCACGGGATGTGCTCAAATTAAGAAGATACCCATGGTTATCAAAAAAATTATTTTTTTATATAACGAGATGACATTATGGTTTAGACATAACCTAAAACAATCTGTTATAGGTGATGATCGCATTCATAAATTAACCAAGTATTCCATGAAGTCTGACTATGAGAATGCAATCATGCTAGGTGATAGCCGTTTTTATTGTCTTTGTGATCCCTTCGGCTCGTATGAGATTATTTGTGTGGTACGACTAAATGCGCTGCATGAGGACGTTGAGGACAACTCATAGTTCACAAAAAAAAAGAGATACGACGCTAATCTAATTTTTAATTATTTTTTGTAATTACGATTATCTTTATAGAATTTGAGGTCATTTTTTTTACTATTAACTCAATGTTATGTCATCCTAACGTTTAACAATTTAATTTTTGTGTTAAGATAAAGACACCGTTTCAATAAATGAATTTTTGCTTTATTGTAAAAACTTATTTTCAGCAATAAATTAAAAAAGTCAATTCCTAGCCCAGCATTTTGAGGATGAGAAGTATTCAGATGGAGACTTCTCATGAAGAGTTGAAGTTCCTGATGGAGATTATGACTCTGCTGCAAAGCATGCAGATGTTCCTAGCCCCTGCATTGGCCATTGGAATCACTGTTGTTGAATTGTTAGGTTATTTTTCTTTTTTTTCTTCGCTTATATATACTATATATTATACTTGTATTTTCTCTCTTTTCTCTTCCTTTTGTTCTGGCTTTATCTTCTTGTAAAAGAAAAAGGATATAAATTATGTAATTCAATGAAAACTTGTTATAGTGATTTTGTTTCAGTGTTGATTTTGTTTGTCTTCAAATGTTTTTAATTCTAAATTAGAATCATACCATTTACCATAAGTGATAGTATGTTTGTTAATTGTTTAAAGAAGTAGAAAAAATGAGTAACCAAAATTAGAAAATAAAAGTTGTATTCTTAAAAATTAAATGAAAATTTAATACCCTCTTATAACATTTATTAGGGTATGCGTTTTTCACAGTTTTTTAAAAACTATTTTTATTTAAAAACAAAGGAAATATAGAAAACACAATTTTTCTATGACCTAACAATCACGGTTTTGATTACCCATAACCGAGCGTGACCAAAGCTCAACTAGAGCACTACAATTTTTCTCTCACCTCCCACAATCCCAAGACCCAAAACTAAGTGCATGTAGTAGTGTTGAAAATTGAAACTTGAAGATGTGGGAATAGACTTACCAGAAGACCCACCAATTTTCCCCGCGAAACAAACAGAAAGATCATGGAAAGAGCAACAACAAAAAAAAAAAGAATAAGAGAGAAAAAGGAAAATGTGTTCAACTAAATCAAGATTGAAGCGTGTTGATCTAAGGGTGACCGCACTGCACTGGGAGCGCATCAAATTTTCTGTTTATTCAGTAAACCACCAAGTGTTTGGTCGCACATATGGAATGAAAAATGCCCTTAAAATGGGTACTGGCCGCTTTTTTATGGTCTGGTCGTCCATCTACCAAAGTAAGTGTTTACCCAAGTTGTCGGATGGTCAAGAAAGAATGGCCCAGAAAAGTAGTACTATGCTCGTGAAAGTGCGACCCCCATTACTCCCTTACATCCTAGGTTGACTTGGTCGGAATTTGGGGTTACATTCGATCTTAACTACGTATTCAAAACCATGACTATTATGCCCCCGTTGTCTAATTAATTGAGTTAGTCGAAGAGCCAAATTAATTAAACATATATATATATATATATTTCTAAACTATTGGTCTAAACTCAATCCACCACTAGTAATATATGACTTGTATAGAAAAACATATCTATAATTGTAAATGTTAGAGTATATATTGAAGAATCTCGCCATGCTAAGATCAAGCATCACCAAGGAAAGGCTATACGTAAGAGAGCCTTCCATTTGAAGGCGGCACACGCACCCGTCTCGGGAGCGGAATTTCCCTCAAAATAAACCATAAAATGGAATTGAAATAAAACAATAGGTTTTCGTTCCTCAAATGAACGTCCTCCCTAAAAGGAAATTGGAGGTCGTGAAACTATAGCAATCATGACTCTTCGTCTCCTCATAAGACCATCAATCAAAGCAACTCGACACGACATGTAACCAAGGGATACCCATCGAAAAATCGTCAAAACCACCTAATAACATAAATGAGAATCACTAGAGGAAGCGTTGCATAGCCGCCTGATAAGTGGGACCAATGGGCTCGACTGTCAAGGCAATGATGCACAAAAAGTCATATTCCACCAAATCACGCAACGATACATGACACTTGGTGTAATCTCTCATAAAAGAAAATCCAACATAAACTGGTAGAGATTAAGAAATGATTAACCGCTTAAAGTTCATAGGTCCTTTATGTTAGTAACAATTCCTTCTGGCATTGATCACATATGTTTAAAATCTATCAATTCGAAATCTCCTCAGAATTCAATGGAGATTTACCTTATTATTATCTTTTGACCCCTTAGGATTAGTCTATATATATATATATATATATATATATATATTAAATTTTTATATGTATTAGAAAGTTAAAATTATTTATGGATATACCTTTTAAACTGAAGGGGCACGCAAAGGATTAAGTTCTTAGTAAAAAAAAAATGTAGAGGAATGTGGTGGAGTTGGAAATCAAATGTATACTTGTATTTTCTCTCTCTTTTTCTTCATTTATATATAATTATATTATACTTGAAAATCAAATTTATATTTGCATCTATAAAGGATTATATTTTTCTTCATCAGTATATAATTATATTATACTTGTATTTTCCTGCTCTTTTCTCTCTCCTCCATTTGTATTTGGCTTTATCTTCTTATAAAAAAAAAAAAATGATATAAATTATGTAATCCAATGAAAACTTGTTATAGTGATTTCAGTATTTGTGTGTTGGATTTTGTTTGTTCAAATGTTTTGGAATTCTAAATTTAGAATCATACCATTTTACCATAAGTGATAGTATGTTTGTTAATTGTTTCTCAAGAAGTAGAAAATGAGTAACCAAAATTAGAAAACAGTTGTATTCTAAAAAATTGCAAGGAAAATTTAATAATTTCTTATACATTATTAGGGTATGTTTCTTCACAGTTTTTTAAAACTATTTTTTATTCTAAAAAACAAAGGAAATATAGAAAACAAGTTTCATTCTCCATTTTATACAGTAAACACATAACTAAATTTAGATAATCCATAATAGTTTATAAGTAACAAAATTGTGTTCTCAAGGTTTGCAAAACAAAAATATAGTGTTAAACACTTTTAGTCATGGATGTATTTCATATTTAGTTAAAAATATAGTTAAAAAATCTTCTTAAAGTCATGGATTCATTATTTCATGAAGATAATTTTATTTTTTGAGTTTGATTTAACCTTTGATGCTTTTGTCAAGAGTGTCATTCTTGCTCATCATGTCCATATAGCTCGTGTGGTAGAGCGTTTAACATTTCAAAAGAGACAGAAGATAGAAAGGAGAGGAGAGGGGTCTCGGATTCGAGTCCTAATAAAAACGGTTTACTATACATTGTAATTTAAAACGTTTATCTATGTGTCATTTAAAAAAAAAAAAAATCTTCTTAAAGTCATGTTCATTATTTCATGAAGACAATTTTATTCTTTTGAGTTTGATTTGTCCCTTAATTTGATGTTTTGTCATAGTCCCATTTATCCATCAACACCAGCTCCAAAAAAGGCAGGGCAGAGTAGATAGGTCTAGTTTAAGCTTCTATGAGATAATTTTACATGGCACAGACTAAAAGTGTTTAACTATAAAAAAAAAAGTGTCATTCTTTTTTAAATAATTTTTTCTGATAATCGAGAGTGTCCAGACCAACTTACGTGCACCTTGAGAAATATACTTATAAACAAAAATAGTTTATAAGGAAATATACTTTCTTTTTTAATCATGGATGTATTTCGATTAGTGAACCCAAGTCGAGTTACCCCAAGATAGCTTCACATAAATAGACTTCTTTAATTCTTAAAACATTAAAAATAATTTTGAAAAATGTTTTCGAAGTTTGAAAATAATCTTTTCAAGTCAAATTATAAATATTAAATTTCAAATGAGAACTTGATTTTCAAATATTCTCAATCTTCAATTTTTAAAACTAATTAAATAATATCGGGTCCACACCTGCCCAACAAGAAGCTCCAAGAATTGACTTGGCTAGCTCACATAAGTTTCATTTGATAGAGCTCGAATTTTCAATTAACATGTTTCTAAAACACTTCTCAAGTCTCTTGTTTTTAAACACTTCTCAAGTCTCTTGTTTCAGAAGGCATATATTGTTTTTTGGTTTCCCCCAATCAATATAAAATTCAAAAGTTCCTCCCTATTCCTCGTGTTCTTTTTCTCAAGAACCAAATAGATCATATAAAGCCGTACCTTCGAGGCAAACCGAACTTTCTCGGGACAGATCTCATCGACTCAAAAATCTGGTGCTACTTCGAGATCAAACAAACGCGACAAGAAGAAAGATCGGCCCATGTGGTTGACAAGCTTCAAATCGATCAAAGATAATTATTATAGCATGGAATAAAGCCGCTCGCCTCATCGTAATATGCCTAAAATACTTGGGCATTTCAGATCCGACGGGGCATAATTATAGGCTAATGGGTTGGCCGACTTAACGAGCTAAGCCCATAGTCACGGTCAAAATGGGCTGAGCCAATTTGACCCATTTTTATTCGGGCTTGTTTTTTGTTGTGGCCCAAATTTCAAATTTCTATACAAGCCATATGTAAATAAAATGAGCTAAAATAGTTCTGATTTGAAAATATAAAAAAAATAATAAATAGCAATTTTACAAATTTTATATTTTGTAAAATAAAGTTTCTTTGAAATACTTATAGTTTATTATTTAATTCTTAAAAGATTATATAAAATAAATTATTATATTTATATTTATATTTATTTTATTTTATTTTAAATTATTTTTCATACTAATATTATTTTATTTTATTTTATTAATAACTTTTTTTTTGCAACAACAAATTTATATTTTTTCATAATAGAAAACTAATAATTTTAATAATTATAAAATAAGTTGTCATAAAAAAATTAAATATAAATGTACAAGTGTTTCTAACTCGGCCCAAGCCCTAATAGCTCATGAGTCTATTCGCCGAGCCAATAGGCCCTAATTCTATTTAAATTTCTATTTTCAACTCACCTCAAAATATGAGTCAAAGCTGGCTAACCCACGCGAGCCTATTATCTTACCTTTAAGTATAATGACGACAGTGATTGACGCGACTTATTCACTGACAAGTTGTTCTACCATCTAAATCGTTCACACAAATAACCATACGCCGCAACAAATTGATGATAAAACTATAAGAAAACAAAGAAAAATTAAATGAAAACTCAAATCAGGTAGAAAAAACTACTTTATTGAGGGAGACAACCCAGGTCAATAAATGCCAAAAAAACCACCCCTTATTTCTATCAAGGATGAAAAAAAAGGGAAAAAAATCATGGTTGAGGGGGCTTTTGTGAAAATAAGTTATTTTTATAATAATTCAATGCAAGTTTTATGTATAATTTGGTAGGATGTTGAGAAATAAATTAAATATATAAAGGACAATTAGAAAATAAATTTGCCTTCCAAAATTATGATTTCAGATTGACCAAAAGAAAGAACCAATCAATTCAAAGTTAATCCTCTCATGTTTGAGGTTTATTTATTTAAAGCCCTTTTTATATTATTTGGTTTGAATGAAATTTGTAGTTTTATTTGGTGTAAATGAAATTTAATCTCATCTTCCTCATAGGATTAACGAGCGTATGTGAAATATTCAAATATCTTAATACCTTAATGAGATTTATTTTGTCCATTCAACTGTGAAGCTATCGGAACTTTATCATTTGTCGTCTGTTATCTTCCTCTTAACCTTTAAATAGAGAATTTTGACTTTGTAGAGAGTAAGAAAAAATAAGAGAAAAAAAATTTATTTTGAGAATATTTCCAAATACTGTCATATTTCCTTTCAGTTACAAATATCGTTAGAGTTCGTCGGAAGTGACCGCTGACAAGGGTGTTGTCGTAGTCATTTGAAGAACCGTTGTATCCTATGAAGCAAACATCGAGTCATTCTTGAAGCACAGTAAGGAGTAGAAGGCGAATTTGCTTTAAGAAAATTGTCAATGCACAAGACTCGATTCATTATCTTCGTATGTAATTTTCTATTTGTTTGTTTTCTTCCTCACCTTCGCTTCTATTACAATTGTATAGCTATTTGAATAATAGTTTTCAAAGTGTTAAAAGGAAGGGATGTGAAAAACAGGAAAAAAAAAGTTTTACTTTAGTTGACTGTGCTTTAGTTCAAAGTTCAGAGGGGAGGGGTCCCTAAGTTCAGTTCTTCAGTGGGATAGTTTACTACATTATAACAAAGTGCTTAGTTGTTACAAAAAAAAATCATTTGCTTTTATATGCTTAAAATCAACATAATGATATAACTTTATTATTAATAATATTTTGTTAAAACACCCTTGGGAAACAACTCAAGATTTGTGTAGTTAATCATTTACATTTGTTTCTCGAATAATAACTCATAATGGAAAAAAATTGTATTTTTCCATTTCATGTATTTATATATATTTGAAAGAAAAGTTATTTTTACAAGAAATGGTGAGGTATTTTTTGTTAAAATTTAGGTAAAAAAATTAATGAAAGATTAGATTTTCAAAATTTAGTTTTTAAAAGGTTCTTTGATCAAATCACCATTGTTTTATGATATAAAATAAAAAAATATTTGTGTGATATTTATGTAAATATATTAACATATTAAAATAATTATAATAATAAATAATTTATTATTATCATTTTCTATAAATTAATTATTTTAGTTATTTACTTTATACAACTAAAATATATATAGAGAGAGAGAGAGAGAGAGAGAGAGTTAATAAAAAAATTTTAAATAGATAAATTTATTGATTCAGGTTAGCAATACAATCAATAGAAACATTTAATCAAAAGTAATAAAAATTTTAGAGAATGACACAACATTCAGGTTATAGCAAAAAGAATCGACTCAAGACCTACATATTTGACAATAAAAAAATGCCTAAAATACTTAAAATTCTAGATATGTAGCATACTGATAAACATGATTAAGATTTGATCTAATGTCTATAGCTGGATCAATTTTTGTCATCCGAATCACAACTGGTGCCATTAAAGAGCCATCGGCGAGTTGCACTACTATCAATAAGTCAACGACTAAACACACCACAATGGGGATCGATAACAAACACGCCGCAAATGTGCTGACATAAGCACAAAAACCAAAATCACGCGGAAAACCACTTATCAGGAAAAGAAAACTCAAAATTTGAGAAGAAACTTACTTGCATAGTGATTTCAGGCTAAGAAATGCATAAAAATCATCCATCATCTCTATCAAACAAGGGCTTGAAAGAGATAACAGAGAAAGGGGCGGTTATGGTTTTCAAATCAATCAGTTTTCATATATAAAATTAATAATTTAAAAAAATAGATTGATGAAACCAAAATTAAAAATATTTTGTGTTTTTAAAATATTTTGAAATATTTGTTTAGATTTTAAAAGTTTTAAAATATTTTGTATAGATTCTAAATATGGTCCTTTTCTAATTTGGTTTTTTCTATTAAAAGGAAATTTTCAAATATAAAAAGCAAACGGTCTAAAGTTTCAAAGCAATTTGCTTTCAGAAAAAAAAGACCAAAAAAACAAACAACCCTTAAGCATTTTCAACAAGCTAGCCCACCCACCCATAGATAATAGGCATGTGATCCAACCTAGGTCAGGCCAATCGATTTGTTGACTAGTCAATGGGGTGAATTTTACTTATTTTTTAGTCCCATTGTTCGGCCCATGGGCCGATGTACGTATTGGCCAATCAAGTCCGGTCGGGCTAGGTCGAGTCGGTTAATTTTAAATAAAAAGTATTGTTATTTTTATAAGATTAATTGATCAAATCATTTCATGAAAGCCTAAACCAAACAATCCAACCAATTAGGCTATTTAAACTCTTGATATACATGATTAACTCATGTATTATGTATAAATATAATTTTATTATCTTTAAATATTTAAAAATAATATAGTAATAGGAGGCGTGCTTAGTTAAGTGCTCATTAGTTTTATCACGTCTCGACAAGGCCGAACTACAAGGGTGCCTCCTCTGAAAGCAAGAATGTTAATCTAGAAAATAAGTCGTGAGTGGGGCTAAACACTAGGTTGTGCTCGTTTCTAAAAATACTAAGGAAAGAAAAAATGCCAAAAGAAAAATGATTTTCTACATTTACTTGTTCAATAAAAATTTATGCCACAAGGCCTCAAATTCGCTGGTTAAAAGGTCAGTGGGACATAAGGAGATCGTGGTTTGAGTCACCGTGAGAATAAAATATTATAATATCAGAAATCCAAGCGAACAGATGTAAAAAAAGAAGTTATGTTTTATTATTAGAAAATATTAATGAAAGAAAAATGTTAAAAAATAATAATTTTCTTATGTAATAAAATATGTGGAATTTAATTCTATTTTTATTTTATTTTTCCTCAAATTTTTATAGGAATAAAAACATTACCATGAAGAAAATAAAATATAAATAAAATTACTTTAAAACTTACAAATACAGAATTAGAAATGGGTGTCAAGGGGGACATAATTTCCTTTCCTAGTTGGATTCTTTTTAAAAACAAAGAGATGAGGGGGGGGATGTGCCCCACTGGACCTTACTTGCGTCACCCTTGGCCTCAAGCCACATGCTTTTTACGGATTCTTTCTTTAAAATATATATATAGATAATTTGATTGGATTCCAACAAGTGTAATACATTCATAAAAATGCTTACTAAATCTTAAAGGTTTAACAAAATATTACTATATGATATTGATCATAAATATATATTAAAAATCCAAAAATGAAAGTAATTTCAAATTATATATTTTTATATATTACATATAAATTAACGCCTATTTCATCATACGCTAATTATAATATAATAAACTCGTTTCCATCGCAAAGATTCGAACTCGAGACCCCTCCTTTTATTAGACTCTACTTATTTAAATATTGAATGTTTTACCATATAATATAAGCATGATGGGCTTCATTTCATCATATTTGTGTGATTGACTTTGTATTTTATTCACATAACTTTGAAGTAAATGGGATTCACATAATCCCGTCTCGAGCCACACGCTTTTATGTATTCTTCCTTTAAAATAAATAAATAAATAACAGTATATATGGTATATATATATATATATATATATATATATATATATATATATATATATATATATATATATATATAATTTGATTGATTCAAATAAGTAAAACATTCTATAAAATGCTTACTTAAATCTTAAAGGTTTAACAAAAATATTACTATATGATATTGATCATGCACATATTAAAATCCAAGTATAAAGGTAACAAATTATTTATATTTATATATTACATATAATTAATGTTTACTATCATATGCTAATTATAATGTAATAAATCAAGTTTACTTGTATTCGAACTCGAGACCCCTCCTTTTATTAGGCTCTACTTATTTAAATATTGAATGTTTTACCTTATAATATAAGCATGATGGGCTTCATTTCATTATATTTGTGTGATTGACTTTGTATTTTATTCATATAACTTTGAAGTAAATGGATTGTTAAGTGGCGTTTGTTTTTTTACTTAATACCGAATATTACTTAATAACATTAAGTATTAAGTTGTTTATTTTTTAACATTAGGTAGTGAGTAGGGATAGTAATTGGAAGTATTATTTCGGTTACTGTCATCACCCTTAACGGGACTAGTTTAATTTAATTAGACCTGTGGATTTTAATGGCTTCTATGAATCTGACCCGATTCTTACTAAATTGGCATTGTTGCTCCCACTCCCATTCACCCCATTTTATTTTAATTAATTTTATTATTTTATTTTATAATTTAATATAAATAATAATAATAAGAAGAATGTTTTTAATAAATAATTTATAAAAATTCATAATTTTTTTATTTTTTATAAAATATATTAATTTAATATAATAAAATAAAAGAAAATATATAAAACAAATAAAAACAAAATCAATATAAATCTGTTATGCTGGAATTTTCCTATTTCTACCAATCCCTCCGCCTCATCCCGTTTAATTTTTTAAATGAGACATGTTTGAGAATTGTAAAAAAATAAATGAGCCTGGTTGGGATGGGGTCGTCCCGTCCCAAACCTCCCCCGTTGTCATCGCTCTCCTTATTATTAGGCAATGGTGAAGTTTTTTTGTTTTGATGGAAGATTATTTTTTTCTGAAAAGAAAAAATCAAATATTTTCATTTTTAATATTCAAAATATTTTTAAAATTTTTATCATAAGTCATGAAAATTTTAAAAAACAAATAATTGAATGCTAAAAGCTATTCAGCTTTCAGCATTCAACCAAAAAACTAACAGCCTTAGTTTATAATTGATTTTCGAGACACATTCTAAAAATAATTTCATAAACTGCTTTACAAATTGTTATTTTTTGTACAATAAAAATGTATTTAACATTTTGAATGTTTCAAATTTATTCTTTAAAAAAAATAGCGTGTCAAATTTATTCTAATATCCTTTAAGAATAGATATAATAGTTATAAAAGTTAAATAAGATGTTTATGGAAAGATAGTTATAAAAATAATTTGAGATTTATTCGACTACTGATAAATTTTAAATTTTCTACAAAGATGAATTTTTATTATAAAATATAACCATTCTATTTTTTTATTTATTCAATAATTAGCTTCTATGTAAACTATAAATAAATGAAAAGTAATTATATTTGAACTTCTATTCAAACCCATGGAAAATAAAACCAATGATATTTTATTAATGTATTTAAGTATTTTATGAATTCTCTTCAAGCGTCCACCATCTTCGCCCTTACTCGTTTCACCTCAGAAACCAGAAACCCTGGGTAAGCCCCTTTCGTCTCCCTCTCTGTCCAGACTCTGATGTTGATCCGCCATCGTCAAATCCTTACAATGGCCTTCATCTCCGCCATTTCTGTCAACTTCCGCCGCCGCCGTTCTCCATGACCATCGAACCACCACCTCTTGGCATACCCGAAGGCTTGCCCCGACCTGATCCCAACATGATAGAAATCATACGCGCCATTCTCGCAGCCTCCCGGCAAGAACATTTGCCAAGGGAGTCAAAGTCGGCCAGTGTCCCCAGCATTTGTGTTTGGCGCAAGAAGACGTACAACACGGCGGCAACAAGCGCATCATTTCTGTGCGGACCAACCAGATTCGAAAGCTTGTCAATCACATGGGCCGATCTTTCTTCTTGTCGCGTTTGTTTGATCTCGAAGTAGCACCAGATTTTGAGTCCGATGAGATCATCGAGAAAGTTCGGGTTTTGCCTCGAAAGGTACGGCTTTATATGATCTATTTGCTGCTGAGAAAAGAACACAGGAATAGGGAGGAACTTTTAAATTTTTATATTGATTGGAGGTAATGGTTTTATATGTTGGTTGCAGAGAAAAAGAACACAGGAATAGGGAGGAACTTGTTTTCTATATTTCCTAAATACTCTAAACTATTATATTTATTTTTATAATTATATTTTTGAATATCTATGAAATAAATTGATTTAATGTAATTACAAATTATAGAGTATCATTTTTAAATAAACAAAATCTTCTCAAAATAGACATCTTTTTTTTTTTTTTTGGTTTGAAAATCTAAACAAACATGCTATAAACATTGTTTTTAAAAAACAAAATATTTTTGTAAAAAAATTTCAATTAAGTTAGATTATATTTTTAAAAATAGAAAATTGTTTTTGAATGGAACTTAAATGATTATTTTCTTTTTTTAAGAAATCTGTTACTTTTTTTTTTATGTTTTTAATTTGCCTTATTTTTGATAGTTTTTTTTGGTGATTTTATACTTTTTAAATATTATTCTTTAAATAATATGCTAGTGCATCGAATGGGAGGCAAAGCTGTTTGGTTATTTCAGTTGAAGATTGAGATGAGAGATGAGGTTATTGTTCTTTAAATCTTCTGCCCCGAGCAGTGGCAAGACTGAGAAGAGCAATGAAGTCCCAAGGCTTGATCTCGAAAGCTCGGAAACACGCTTCTGTACTCTTGGAAGTTTGAAGCAGAAGATGATGAGGAATGCTCATGGATTGGAAGTTCCTGGTTCGGCTGGTTCTTCACAACCTGTTGATGGAGAACAACAGCAGGAGATGAGCAGACCGAAGAACAGTTCTTTCCATGCTGGAAACGGAAATGTAGTAGAGAAAGCCTCCCCAGAGCCATGGTTCTTCACGACCTGTTGATGGAGAACAACAACAGGAGATGAGCAGACCTATTGTAACAACTACCCAATACGTACCTGACTGCAAGGACCTGACTGCAAGGGCGAAGGAAGCAATGGAGGAGAATGAGAAGTATAGAGCAGCAGAAGAAGACCGGGATTCCTTTAAAAGGAAATATGAGGAGAAGGATGAGGAGAATAATATTACACAAACCATTACAAGGTTACCATTAAGATGCAGCGAACAAGAGAAGACAATTGATGGGTTGGAGAGAGGGGACTAAGTGAAAGGATCGGGAAGAGTGATAGGCGGATTGAAAATTGCAAAGTGAGGTAATCCTGTCATAATTATGAATACCTAATGTTTTGTTTTTTCTCTATAACTAGAAGTGAGTGCTGCGGGATGAGTGGAAGGGGTCCTACTATCTATGTATATACAGATTTCTTCAAAGTTGTTAGGATAACATCTCAATGGGGATTTAAAGTTAACTAGTATATTTGATTATTTTATCTATATTTGCTTTTTGTCTTTGATTCTTGAAATGGTCGTTTTGTGTACAATCCTAAAGCAGTTAGCTGTTCCTTTATTACAGATGCTGAAGAAGGATGAGAATATAAATTGCCTTCGTACGACTTCGAAGAATCTACAAAGCAATTGACCATCATGAAGGGAATACTCCCCAAAGTATCTGGGGATAGAGATATGCTGGGGGAGCTAGCCATAAATGCAGAGGACAACATGCTACTAGTGCTGAGGTTAACATACTAAAGAGAAGAAGATAGAGGCAATTGAGGAAGATTTATTTTTCGATTATACACCTTTAAACTGAAGGGGCAATGCAAAGGATGAAGTTCTTAGTAAAAAAATGTAGAGGAATGGAATGTAGGAGATGGAAACTAACACTGCTGTCTATGAAGCCGGGCCTAAAATAAAAATGTTGATCTGTATTCTTTTTCATTTTTTTTTGCTTAATAAACTGCTCTCCTAATAAAATTTGCAAGATTGCTTTTTTATAATTTCCTCGTCATTGTTATTATTACTACAGATTGTTTGTTTTTTGTCACACGTTTTTATTTAACAAAACATATTCGATCTATCGAATATACAAATTACGATCATCAGACAAGAACCCAAATTTAAATACTAGTCACTATATACATTATTGAATTTTAGACTTTGTTATGTAGATTTATTATGTTATTATGAATATTTTTTCATTTTATATGGTTTTTAAAGTTATTTGTATCTTGAATATATTAATTTATTACAAATTTATTCAATAATATTATTTTTCTTTCAAAAAATAATAAAATATTGATAAAGTTATTAAAAATCGACCTTCTTGAATTTCACATGCATGCCATGCAAAAGTCTTTGAGGTTATTACCGCATTTGGCCATCCGATAAACCAAATTTTAAGGTATAAGAAAAACCCATTGAACATTAAAGACTTAAAAGAACAAAACTAAAAACAAAAAAAGAAAATCCAAGAATTGAGAAATTAGAATGGCCACTGCTTTTTATTTTACAAACTAAAAGCATGGACTCACAATCATGATCATGAAGCTTCCATTTAAAACAAGAGAGTGATTTCAGTGTTTTGAATTCTAAATTTAGAATCATGCAATGAGCGTTAAGGGGTTATAGTACAATAGCTAATTGTTTAAAGAAGAAAAAAATGAGTAACCAAAATTAGAAAATAAAGTTGTATTCTAAAAAATTGAAGGAAAATTTAATAATCTCCTTATAACATTTATTAGGTATGTTTTCTTCTACAGTTTTTTAAAACTATTTTTATTCTAAAAGCAAAGGAAATATAGAAACAAGTTTCATTCTCCATTTTTTGTTCCAAAAACACAAAGACTAATAAACACCAAAACACTAAATTTAGATATTGATAATAGTTCTTATAAGTACAAAATTGTGTTATGTTATTTGTAAAAGAAGAACCAAATAAATTTCTAATTGTTTTCACTTGTTTTCTTAAATATACTTTTTTAATCATGGATGTATTATCGATTAGTGAACCCAATGCTGAGCTACCCCCAAGATAGTTCATAAATGGACTTTTAATTTTTAAAACATTAAAAATAATTTTGAAAAAAATTGTTTTCTGAGTTTGAAAATAATCTTTTCCTAAGTCAAAATTATAAATATTAAAATTTCACTGAAATGGGTAAATTATTGAACTTGATTCTCAAATATTCCTCACCCTAATTTAAAAATAATAATAATTCAGATAATACCGGCCCATTTTTCACCCGCCCAATAAGAAGCCCAATAATTGACTTGGCTAGCCCACAGAACCTACGGTAGTCGTTTCAGTGCGATAAAAATATCGATTGACTGATATATCGGTATTTGAATTTTACGGATATATCGGAGATATATCGGTGGATATTTTTACATAAATATCGATAATTAAAAATTATTAAAAATTAAGAATATATTTAAGTTACTGATCAAAATTATTTTAAAAGCATAGAGAATGATAATATTAATTAGATTTGATTTTTTTTTACTTTACTATATTTATATTTGAGTTTATAAAAATTAAATTATTTTTATTAAAAATATATTTAATTAAGAAATAAATTATTTTTATATGATTATACAAATATTTTATTCAATAGTTTTTTTTAAATTTGGTGAATGTGGTTAACAATGTATAATAGAATACAATATTTCATATATTTGTATGATTTATATTTAGTTATTATAAATGATTAAAATATTCATAAATTTATTGAAAAACATTCATAAATTGGGAAGACAATATATTATAATTTTGTACCATATATATCAAAGGCTTCCCTTGCCTAGTGGATGGGAGGTTAGAATCTGTTGTTTTAAGGTCTGAACTTCCCTTTATAAAGGGATTTTAGGCTCCATTTTTGGAGAGATTTAACAAGACCGAGTATAGTCGGTCAAATTTTTGATATATCTGCAAATTTCGTTAACCGATTATCGAAGGGATAGTGTCGACATTTACCGATACACGAAATATCGGCCGATATTTCCAAAATTTTTAACCATGGTTATAGCCTGCTTTTAAACTCAACATGGCAACTTTATGAGAGCCATCTTTTTACCTGCCTGTTGTTCTTTAAAATATAAATATAGATAAAACAAAAAAAACAAACCACCGCAATAAGTAGTTGTTACTTGGAACTGCCTTGTAAATTGCTTCTATTATTTAAAATAAAAAACAAATTTCTAAAATTTAAAATTAAAAAAACTTTAACAAAACTATTGGAATTGACTTTTAATTTATTGTGAAAATAAGTTTTTCGACAACGGAAACTAAATTCATTAAGAGAATGGTAATACATTTACATCTTAATTAATATAAAAAGCAAAGTAAGAAGAAATTATCCAAAGTCTATACAAGAAGAATCGTAATACGCCTGTATCATTTTGGGGCATTTCAGATCCCATAAAAGATAATTATTATAAAGTGAACTAGACATTGAAATTCCCATTACATGCCAAAATGGGTTGGGTCAATTCGATCCACTTTTATTCAGATTTATTTTTTGCTAGCCCAACTTGGTCCTATGCGGGCCAAAATGAGCTAAAATGAGTTTTATATTAAAATATTAAAAATGAATAAATAGCAATTTTATAAATTTTATATTTTGTAAAATAAAGTTTTTTTTTAAATACTATAGCTATTATTACGTTTAAAGATTATATAAAATAAATTATTATAGTTATATTTATATATATTTTATTTAAATTATTTTTCATACTAATATTATTTTATTTTATTAAAATAATTATTTAATAACTATTATTTTTTATAAACAACTATTTTACATTTTTTCATAATAGAAAACTAATATTTTTAATAATTATAAAATAATAAGTAGTCATAAAAAAATTAAATATAAACAAAGTTAAAAATGGGCTTTGGTATCTGAATGTGCTCCAAGCCCTACGTGGCACACGCGAAATTATTCCGCTGGTCTAACAGTCTTGGCCATATTTCCAGCCTCTATTTTCAGTCTGACCTCAAAATATGGGTCAAAAGTGGTCACCACCAGATCGGTACCATTATCCCACCTTTAAGCATATCGACTGAACAATGATTGACGCGACTTTTTGTGGATTAAAGCAAAGATTGCCATCTAAATCGTTCACACAAAAACCAATGAATAATCATATACCGTAACAAGTTGACGATAAAAATATAAGAAAACAAAATAAATAAATGAAACTTAAATCAGGAATAAACTACTTTATTGAGGAGACAACCTAAGTTTGAGTATATTACAAAATAATGGGAGGGGTGATTTCATGTCAAGAAATGCCAAAAACACCATCCCTTGCTTGTAATGGGGGATGAAAAAACGAAAAATTAGGTTTTTCAGAGGATAGAAGGAGGCTTTTGTGAAAATAAGTTATTTTTATAATAATTCAATGTATGTTTTAAAGGTATAATTGGTAGGATGTTGAGAAATAATTTAAATATATATAAAGCGATAATTAGAAAATAATTTGCCTTCCAAAATTATACCTCAGGTTGACCAAAAGCAAGAACCAATCAATTCAAAGTTAATCCTCTATCATGTTTGAGGTTTATTTTATTTAAATCCCTTTTATATTATTTGTTGGAGTTTTATTTAGAATGAAATTTGGAGTTTACTTGGTTTAAATGAAATTTAATCTCACATTTTTGTGGGATTACCTAGAACGATGAAATTTTCAAATATCTTAATACCTTAATGAGATTTATTTTGTATATTCAACTCTAAGTCATTGGAACTTTATCATTTGTCCTCTGTTTCTTCCCCTTAACCTTTAAATGTAATTTGATTTTTAGGTCACGAAAAATAAGAGAAAAAAATTCTTTTCGTTGGTATTCTTTCCAAATACTATCATATTTCATTTCCGTCCCGGCGATGTAGTTACGAACATCGTCTGAGCGATCAATGACAAGTTGAAGAACCATTGTATCTTATGAAGCAAATGTCGATCATTCTCAACACCGTATGAGGAGAAGGCCAATTTGTTTTTAAGGAAATTGTCATGCATAAGACTTAGTTTATCTTCATATGTGTGATTTTCTATTTGGCTGTTTTCTTCCTCACCTCGCTTCTATTGTAGCCATATAATAATTCTGAATGTACCTTTAAAGCCAATTGAAAAGGGAAGTGACAGAAAACAGAAAAAAAAAAAAATTTACTTAATTGTAACAAAGTTTACTTTGACTGGCTATGTTTAGTTCCTCAAGGTTAAGAGGGAGAGGGGTCAAGTTCTTGGGACAATACTATATTATAACAGTGCTTATTTGTTACAAAAAAATTGTTTGCTTTTTTATATGCTTTTAAATCAATACATTGATATAAATTTTATTATTAGCAATATTTTGTTAAACACCTCAAACAACCTCAAGATTTGTAAAGCTAATCATTTCTAAATTTGTTTCTTGAATATTAATAACTCATAATGGAAAAAAAAATTATTTTTTATTTCATGTATTTATATATATTTGAAAAGAGTCAAGTTATTTTATAAGAAAATAGTGAGGGTATTTTTTGTTACAATTATGTCAAAATTATTAAAAGATTAGATTTTCAAAAGGTCTTTGATCAAATCACCCTTGCTTTTATGATAAATAAAAATATTTAGGTATATTTATGTACAGGTTAATGATATTTAAAAAAATTATAATAACAAATAATTTATTATTATCATTCTTATAAATTAATTTTATACAACTAAAATAATATATATATATATATATATATATACATATATAAGGGAGAGTATATATATAAAGTTTTTTTTTAAAAAGAGATAAATTTATTAATTTAGGTTATCAATACAATCAATAGAAACATATAATCAAAAGTGCTAAAAACTTTAGAGAAATGACACAAAGATTAGGTTATAAATAAAAATACCTTAATTAAGACCTACATATTTAGTAATTAAAAAATGCCTAGAATACTTAAGATTCCAGATATGTAGCATACTGATAAACATGATTAAGATTTGGACATTATGCCTATATCATATCAATTTATTGGCCCAGAAATTACAACGCTAAAGTTATTAAAAGTCACGCTTATGACATTACTATTTCACTCAAATGTGTCAACGACTAAACACGCCACAATGTGTCCGCACAAAAGCACAAAAAAAAAAAAAAACAAAAATAAAAAGGTAAACCCAACAAGTATGGAAACCACTTTATTAGAAAAGAAAACCTCAAAATTTGAGAGTTGAAAGGTGGTATATGCATTTTGTTGGTAAACGATAAAATCATCATCCATCATCATCTAATGTTGAAAGAGATAATGAGAGGGTGGTTATGGTTTCCAAATCAACTGCTTTCACATATAAAATTAATAATTGAAAAATAGATTGATGAAATCAGCAATTAAAAATATTTCATGTTTTAAATTTTTGAAATTTTTTGTGTAGATTTTAAAAGTTTTAAAATATTTGTATAGATTCTAAATATAGTCTTTTTCGATTTGGTTTTTCTATTCAAAATAAAATCTCAAAATAAAAAACAAACCTGCCTAAAGTTTGCAAACAATTTGGCTTTAAAAAAAAAAAAAAAAAAAAAAAAAAAGACCAAAAACAACACCCCTAAGCATTTCCAACAAGCTCAGCCCGCCCACCCATAAAAGATAAGTGCACCAACTTAGGTCGTCAATCGATTTGTTGACTTAGTCAATGAGAGATCGAATTTTTATTTATTTTTTAATCCCATTACTTCGGCCCATGGTCGGTACGTACAGTGCCACCCAGCCCGGCCGTGCTAGGCCGAGTATGCTAATTTTAAATAAAAATATTGTTATTTATATAAGTGATAAATTGATCAAACATTTAATATACTAAAACCAAATCATTGATCAAATCAAATCATTTAATTAAAAATATTGTTATTTAGGGCTATTTTATATTCCTTTGATATACATGATTAACTCATGTATTGTTATATGTATAAATATAATTTTATTATTCTTTTTAAATATTTAAAACTAATATATTAGGAGGGGGGCTGTTGCCCATGGGCTTTACCACGTCTTCAATGGCCGAACTAAGCCCACTGGCAAACCTAGAAAATAAGTTATGGGCAAAAAACACTGAAGCAAGCGCTTTAGCTTTAAAAATACTAAGGAAAGAAAAATGTTAAAGAAAAATGATTTTCTCATATTTAGTTGTCTAATAAAAAAATTTAAGCACCAATAAGGTCTCACTCAATGGTTAATGGGTTAGGCGGGACATAGGGAATGATCATGTTTGAGTATCTGTGAGAGCATAATACTACAACATTATAAATCAAAGTGAATAGATATAAAATAAAAATTGTGTTTGATTATCAGAAAATATTAAGGAAAGAAAAAAAAATATTTGATTGTCTTTATAAATTTTCTAAAGTAACAAATCATATATAAATAAAATTATTTAGAAATTTAGTTATTTTAATTTTTTATTAATCTTAGTATATTTTAAAAATAAAATCAATTTGAGGTAGCAAATAAAAATATTATATGGAATTTACTCTATTTTATTTTCCTTCATTTATTTTCTTTTATTTTCCTTCATATTTTATTTGCTTTGATTTTCCCTCAAAATTTTTAGAAACAAAACATAGCCATGAAGAAAATAAAATATAAATAAAATTACTTAAAACTTATAAATATGAATTATAAATGGTGTTATAGGTGGCTACAAGACTTGCGTAGTCTTTACCGAGCCTACACGCTTTTTACAAATTCTTACTTAAAAAAAATAATAAAAAGATAATTCTATTTATTCAAAACAATAATATATTTGTGAAAATGCTTACTTAAATCTTAAAGGTTTAACAAAAATATTACTATATGATAATGATCATGCAATATATATTAATAACTAAGTAATGAAAGTAATTTCAAATTATTTATATTTTTGTATATTACATATAATCAATGTTTCATTTCATCATATGCTAATTATAATGTAATAACCTGTCATTGGTATCAAGCAATTCTCCCATTTTTTTTGTATATTTTAAAAAAATAATAATATAAATATCCTTTTTGATAACTAAATATTTGAGTTACAATGTATTAAACTATCCCAATCATATAAATATAAAATGACTATAAAATGTGTATAAATAAAGTTACTTTAAAACATATTTTGAATGTAAAAATATAAATATGAAATTTTCAAATTGTAAATAAAATGTTTATTCTATCAAACATAAAATTGATTTAAAGATTTTTGAAATGTTTAATTTTTTATCATTTCCACAAACTTATATGAATATCACCAAAGTTTTGCTTGTATTTTTATTTTTTAAATTATATAATTAATAATGTCTTGAGGTTTCGTCAAGTAGTAAAAGGGTAGAATGAGCATACATGAGAACCATGATCGTAATCCTCTGCTGTGATAATCAAGGAGCTTTACTTAATCTCAATGTTACAAGAACACAAGATGCAGCTGTTTATTTTTTAACATTAGATAAATGACAGGACACACAGTGTAGGATTATTTCGGTTTTGTTCCGCCGTCCCAGGAATGTAATGACATTATTAATCAGAATCTGCTTACCAGCCGGCTTATTTTCTCAACTGATACTGTTCGTATTTATTCTCACCCCGCCCAAATTCCGATTATTTTAAAATATATTTTTATTATTTTATTTTATATTTAATATAAATAATAATAATAAGTAGAATGTTTTTTAATAAATAATTTATAAAATTCTTAATATTCTTATTTTTTATAATATATATATATATATAAATCAAATATTTTCATTTTTTCTATTCAAAATATTTTTAAAATTTTTATCAATAAGTGAAGCAAATTTGAAAAACAATAGTCAGACAAATAGTGTCTATTTAATCCTTTCAAGATTCAAATCAAAAAACAACTAACCCTTAGTTTATAATTACTTATACATTCTAAAATAATTTTATACAAACGTTTTACAAATTGTTTTTATTTTTGTACAATAAAAATGTATTTAACATTTTGAAATGTTTCAAATTTATTCTTTTTAAATAATACTTCAAATTTATTCTAATATCTTTAAGAATATATAATAGTTATAAAGTTTAAATAAGATGTTTATGGAAAGATAGTTCAAAAAATTAATTTGAGATTTATTCGACTACTGATAAATTTTAAAATTTTCTTACAAATATGAATTTTTAATTTATAAAATATGAACCAATTTATTTTTTTAATTCATTCAATACCTGCTTCTATTTAAACTATAAATAAATGAAAAGTAATTATATTTGATCTTTGTTCCAATGCATGGAAAATAAACCAATGATATTTTATAAATGTATTTCTTAAGTATTTTATGAATTCTTCTCTTCAAGCGTCCATCATCTTCAAGCCCCTAACTCG
This sequence comes from Tetrastigma voinierianum, assembly GCA_016808115.1. NCBI lineage: Eukaryota > Viridiplantae > Streptophyta > Magnoliopsida > Vitales > Vitaceae > Tetrastigma > Tetrastigma voinierianum. The sequence goes on from JAEQBH010003314.1 coordinate 595,889, forward strand.
TTTCACCTCAGAAACCAGAAACCCCAGGTGTTCTCTCAAGCCCCTCTCTCGTCCCGACTCTGATGTTGATCCGCCATCGTCAAATCCTTACATACGGCCTTCATCTCCGCCATTTCCTGTCAATCCTCCCGCCGCCGTTCTCCAGGACCCCATCAACCACCACCTCTACATACCTCGAACGCTTGCCCCGACCTGGAACCGCAATACGAGGAAATCACGCGCCATTCGTTCGTAACCCCAATCATATGATGAACGGCCAGCCTACCAACAAGTTCGATTCGAAAGAATCAACGTCTTGCAACGTCGCGGACTCCACTCCGGCCCACGAGATACCTCTCGGCTGGGGGCACATAAGGACAGGAACGGATTACCAGACGAACACGAGCACATCAGGAAGCTGCGGGGAGGAGCAGAATGGTGACGAAGGGAGAAGTTCCGGCAGGTGGCGTGCCAGAGGTAAGATCAGTGAACACTACGCCCGATAATGGCAATGAGATATTCCTGCCGGACCCGCTACAAAAGCCATTCCAAAGAAACCTTGTTGTGGAGGTCAAATTCATATTTCTTGACGTGCATAGTGCCAAACATACATATCGTCAGTGAGGAAGAGAGCGAGGAGGATGTGGTTTTCAGGCACCCTTCCTTGAACTTGTGAGGGAGGCGGAGAAGTAGAGCAGTTCTATAAAGCCGAAGAAGAGCAGTAGGGAATGAGAGAGCTACAATGGGGCTTCCAGCCAACAGAGGATGATAACCAAGGAAGTGAGGCATGTGTCACTAGCATCACTGCCATTAGTGCCAACCCTGCAAGAAAGATAAAATTTAAGATTCTAGTTTATTTCTGGGCTCCTGATTAGAATATTCTACCAGATTTGCCGACAAAAGCAGATTAGTTACTAAGTAAATGAATGTTGACTTAACATACAAAAGATGGATTTGTCCATCCATCAGAGTCCAGAGAAGATGTAATAATAAAGATTTGGCTGTTCTACCAAGAGTAACATGAAATGTTACTAACATGATGAAAAAGTAAGGTAGCTTTTATAGTTTATGATTTAGACGAGGTTTGAAGTTGAAGTGAAGTTGAAGCAGGAAGCGCAAAAGATTTGATGGTAAGAAACAAGTGTTCTTTTCTTTTGTAGTGAAAATTGGGATACAAGGATATGAGAGGACATAATTTTACCTGATGCATTCCCCATGTTTGTATCTCTGAATCCAATGGTCACAGCAATTAGAATCATAAGTATCCAGTTGATCTCTGGGATGTATTTTATCGGAGGTATGAACAACCTTGGGACTCCTCGGAAGCATCCAAGTGATTTGGCCTGATTATGGAGCACCTGTCTATTTCAGACGTTTTACTTCAGTTAAATGGAGTGTGAATCAACATAAGAACCATTACTCAACAGTCAACAAAAAACAAAACAAAAAACTAACAAAGTCACCATATTATCACAGCATTATTCATGTTTAAACACAATGGTTAAATACAAATATCAAAATGACCAATAGGCAATTCCCTCAGCTACTGATATTAATGTGCAATAGAAAAACCATAGTAAGAACCACTATAAACGCAGAAAACAGAGTGTTCCAAAGCCACATGGCTGTAACATTTGAAGCCACCATCAACATTCTACCTTATTTAACTTTAAATATCCAACATACCAATCTTAATCCTAGACGATTGGGATATGATCTTCTCAAGTGCAATGAACACCTCCATAGAGCTCAAAAATGCTAATATATGTATCACTAAATTTTATGTCAATCAGAAAAAATCCTTATCGATGCTATCAGTAATTCGCATAGAGAATGAACTAAAATGAGCTTGGCTGCTGAGACGCAATGAGCCTATGGAGTAGGGCGGTTTCGTGTGACAATACCCAAGTCTTAAAAATTGTATCTCCAATACTACCCTGTTCTTATATG